>CM061142.1:791759286-792159204 GCA_030789695.1 Scilla litardierei | reverse complement strand
ATGGGTAATAACAAGTCAATTGTTGACCTGCAGATGCACTATCATATGGTTATTTTATATGTCTCTTCCTGTGGTGTATATATTGATTTTGACAATGAGAGAGGATGAGCAAAAGACTCTTCAAGATAAAATAGCTCTTATTAGGTGGTGTGCATGATGGGTCCACTTATATGAGGGTAGAAGTGGGGCCGCTTCCTATGCAGACTTGGGTAGGTTTGCTAGAGCACCCATAAAAATATAGGAATGTCACATGGTCGTAACATGTCAACCCAATAGAGAAACCTGTTTATTGATAATTCAATATGGGTTATGAGTCAACAATCTATAAGAAAGGAAATTGGTTCATAGAACCATATGTTTCACCAACTTCTTGTTGAGTATTGGACTTCTCCCTACTTGGTTTTGATGAAGAGCAAATATAAATACATGTGACTAATCTCCTTCATGCATTGCCTAAGCTAATCATGAAGATCAAATAGCAATGGATGACTATCAAGATAAATCAAATCTCAATGAATTGAAAATTGGGTGATCAAGTTGAAGAAAGAAGCTTCAAGGACTTCAAGGCCATTCAAGAGAAAGAAGAGAAGCAAAATTCAATGTAAATCTTTTTATGCTTTATTTATCTTGATTAGAATGTAAACTTGTAGTAGAACTATCATGGAGCTCACAAACTTCACTCGATCTAGCCTAGGATGTCATTAGAAACTATTTCCTAGGACTCCAACTCTTCATTCCCTTTACTGTGCATTCTGGATTTTCAACAGGCGACTAAAGAACAAAATGCTGGTGCATGTCTCCATACAGGCACATGAGAATTGTTCAGCAGTCATTTATAATGCACATGTTTTGACATAGTTTTTGTGCTTTTCATTCCTAACTTTCAACAGGTGACTGCTGTACAAAGTACACGCGCCTGTCTAGTTTCAAGTGCATGTGACTTGTTAGTCAGTCACATGTCTCCTCTTGCCCAAAGATCCTAAGATCTGTCAACTTTTGCACTTGTGCATCCAGGCACACTATGTAGGTTTTACAGGTGCATGCCCATGGCACAGGCGCATGTATATACCTCTATAATCGCATGTCCATCACTTGCCTAGATCTTTCATTTTGGCAAGTTACGCACTTGGGCACACAGACGACTGAAGTTGGTTTCATAGTTGCCTGTCCATGGCACCGGTACCTGTGGATACCGCATCAGTCACCTGTCCTAGCTTACTGATGAGTGTTTATTGTATATAGTTTTCCACTCTGTTCCATGCACATTTTACATTGTTTCATACTCCATTCCTCCCCGTTTTCCTCGTTTTGTCTCTTCTTTTGCTTTTGTGGTCCCTCACGTGCTTTGTAGTAAATATGTGCTGATTGGAGATCATATGGTAAGATCTTAGTGCAAACAGGCAAAAGGAGCAAAGCCGGGGAGCCAATTGGTGCAAGAGATGAGACTTTGTGAACAACTGCCCTCCACGCGGCAGCATCACCATATCCACACGACCGTGTCAAACTGCACAAGAAGCATCATCTACTCGACCACGTCAATTTTCACCAAACGGCCGCATCAGAATGCTTAAGAATGGAGAAAAAGATTGAAGATCAGAGACTTTCGTGGCCTGCGCAAACAAAGACGATGCGGCCACGAATAAACGGCATCCAAAGCAGAACAACGCGGCGGCAGCAAAAGTCGACGCGGCCACGTAACCATTTTCGAGGCGGCTGCGTCTCTATTGATGCGATTGCGTCGCTGAAACCCCAAGAGCCACTTGCGCAAGGGATCGACGTGACCGCGTCGTTTCTTGACGTGGTCACGTCAGACCGTTTTTCTCGGTAGTTAAGGAGAATCTGGGGGCTATTTTGGTCTTTTGGACGGCCGTATATAAGCGCTCCTTCATCGTCCTACGAGAGGAATCCTTCTTTTAGCTATTTTTCTGTATTTCCTAGGGTTTGGGCAAGTTTGTAAGAATTCTAAACCTTGTTATTTTGTTATTTCCATTGTTCTAATTGCTTATTAGTGTAAAACTTTGTCTTTGCTTAATAGAAAGTTTCTCCCATTGTTATTGTTACCTTGTTTTATCATCTATTGCTATTATAATCTGAATCCATGGCTTTAGATGCTTACCCATTGCTAGGAACCCCTTCTATTGCAATGTGAGTGAGTAGTTTTTTGCTAGGGCAATGTGATGAACCCCATTAGATTGGGGCCATGGTTTGCACCAAGTAATTGATTTAATTGTTCGGATAATTGAGATTAGGGGTATATTGGGACGATTATTATCGTCGTAGATTCGACCCCCTCCCTTTGGGGTGATCGGATTGGCCGCCAACCAAAAGTTAGGACCGATCCGGGGATCCGATCACTACGATGATCCATACTATTGGTGTGACTGACCATCGATGGGCATCGATTAAGAGCTCTCCCAATGTAGCTCTAATCCCCGAACGCCACTGTGAGCAGGAGGAAGATTGCGGATTTTCGTCGAGCGTAATGCGTCCAACGTACACTGATGCATCGGAGACCATTGATATCGGTGTAGGTGGGGTTGGCCTATCATTGCATCGCGATAGCGGGATAGGACATGACATAAGGGAATAACCTATCATACGTCACGACAATGGGGAAAAGGCGAATGTCCTTAGGTTATACGACCTCTCCTGAGTCCCAATGAACCTGGAACCGGTTGATTACTAGTTTAACCCTAACCCTAGTTCAATGACGGGTATTCTCCATGTCATAGAGCTTTTATCCCGTTGATTACATTCTTTCTACCATTCACCAACCAATCACCGACACTATCGCGTAGCTTTCATTCAAAGACCCATAAAATCGATACTCATTGACCACATCCTCATGTTCGACCCGTTAGCAACTACACATAACCCATGCGCTGCGGTTTTATTAGCATCGACCCTTCATAGGGTGATCAGCTTTTTGGGGCCGTTACCGGGGAGGCACGAATTGATATTGGTTTTAGTCTTTGTAGAGAGACTACGTTTTTCTTTTTCTTTGTTTTCTTTTGTTCATGTTTCCTTTTTCATCGCATCTTGGTGCTTTTGTCGTTTCCCTTTGGTGTAGACCTTTTTGAATGAACAAGAGATCTCAAGGCATAGCAAACTTACGTCTACTAGACACAGAGATTGAAGCTACCGTGAGAAGGCTTAACACTGAGAGGAGGAGGAGAGAAGCACTCGAGACAATGGATGAGATACTTAACCCCGAGAATGGTCCATCACCACCGTCGCCATCGCCGCCGGCTAGGTTGCTCCTTGACTACTCAATGCCCCACAATAGATCGACCTCTAGCGTTCAAAGACCGGCGGTGGAGCCAAATAATTTCGAACTCAAACCATCTTTGTTTGATTTCGTGCAATGGGACCTTCTCATGGGACCCGATGGAGAACCCGAATGACCATCTTAAAACCTTCTTGGAAAAAATGGATACGCTGAAGTTTAATGGCGTCACCAATGACGCCATCAGGCTAAGACTTTTTCCTTTCTCACTTAGGGATAAAGCCAAGGATTAGCTTATGAGTCACAGTCCCAACACATTCACTACATTGGACAGTTTATCTCTTACTTTTCTGCTAAAGTACTTTTCTCCAGGGAAATCTACGAAGCTGCGCAACGAAATCACCAACTTTAAGCAGTCGGAGCGAGAGTCTTTATATGAAGCTTGGGAGAGGTTCAAGTACATGTCTACCCCCACCACGACGTGTCGGATTGGCTACTTATTCAGGCCTTCTACAACGGGCTAACGCCACCGGTGAGGATGTCCATATATGCCGCCGCTAATGGCGCAATAATGAGCAAGACCCCGTCTTAAGCAAAGAGATTGCTAGAAGCCATGTCTGAGAACAACGACTCCTGTAGCAACGAGAGGAGCACCTCCACGAAGGGAGGTAAGTATGAAATTGACGATGTATCATTACTTTAAGCTAAGTTTGATGCCTTAACTAAACAACTTTTTCTTATTGGACTTGGTGCTGCTAAACCGCCTATAGCGGCAGTTTGCAAAGTTTGTGGTGTGCAGGGGTACCAGAGCACTGAATGTTCGTCACCCATGGCGGTGCCTCTGAATATGACAATCGAACAAGAAAACTCTTTATATGGGAACAATCTGAGGCCACCGAGCAACCTGTATTCCGGCACATATAATCAGGTGTGGAAGAATCACCTCAACTTCTCTTACCAGACCCCGGGATTACAAGCTCCAGTACCATACCCTCAGCAGCCTCAAGAGTTTCAGCCTCCATCTCCTCAATGCCAATTTCAGAATTTCAATCAAAGGCATCCCATAAACGCATCCTCCTTTCAAACGTCAAGCCTAGAATTGCTAATCAAGAGTCATATCCAGACTCAAGGCTAAAGAAATTGTTGTGCCCTTTGGTAGCTACTGCACACGTACTAGAGGGGGGGTGAATAGTACTTAAAATAATCAAGATAGTTATTCCTAATTATTGTGCAAGAAACAAACGACAATGCGGAATTAAATAACTATCAACAAGAATTAAAACATACGCAAACAAACAATATTACTGGGTTCGGATCCACCCAAGTCTCCCCGACTTGTTCCCGGTGATCCTACGTCCCAACCACCCGGATCCCCTCCGGATACTTGAGTTAGCAACCCTAACTCAAGATTTCCACTATGAAATACTTGTGAACAACCTTCACAAGTCAAATCATACAAAAGACATGTGACTCCCACAAACCGGGATCACAACCTCTCTCACAACCGAGAGACACAATTCAAATACGATTGAAATGAAATAAACTCTTACCTTACAAAACCCTATGCCTTGAGTGAATCTTACCAAATTAGGGCAAGGAGGGATTTTGAGGAAGATGATGCCACCAAACCCTAGCTTCAAGAAGATGACCAGCAAAGGAAGCCTAGGGTGGAGTATGGTGACTTGAATCAAGCTCTTGGCTTGAGAAGCTCACAAAGAAGAGAATCTCTCTTGAGGAATTAGGGCTCAAGGTGTTGAGGGAGAGAGAGCTTTGAAATAGCTTGGGAGAGCTCTTCTCTTAGGTCTGAAATTGCTTGGAAATAGGACCTCTAACCCCTCTTCAAACGAATCAGGATTCTATTTAAAGGGGCAAGAGAAATCGAGTTTGAAAGAATCCCAACGGCTCTATTCTGAACCAGACTAGTCGGTCAAAGAAGGATCACTGACCGACTAGTTCATCAACTAGTCGGTCGGTGATACAACGTAGACCGACTAACGATAGAACAGCCAAGAAGTCGAAGTACAGGCAAAGACAACTAGTCGGTCTAAGAAGACTTGCCGACCGACTAGTTTCACAACTAGTCGGTCGGTGAATGTTCTTTGACCGACTAACGTCGAAATAGAATAGGTTGACTTCAAGATGACTTAGTCGGTTTAAGAACAAATGCTGACCGACTAGTTTCTCAACTAGTCGGTCGGTAAACGTTCTTTGACCGACTAACTCGAAACAGTAGCTCAGGCTGAAAATGACTGTACACAACTAGTCGGTCTGAGAAGGACTCCTGACCGACTAGATTGTCATCTAGTCGGTCGGTGACTCTTCTTTGACCGACTAACTGTAGTCATGAAAAGAGCTGAAAATAGAGAAGGCAAACTAGTCGGTTCATGTAGAGTTTCCGACCGACTAGATCGTCATCTAGTCGGTTGGTGACTCTTCTTGAACCAACTAACATGCACTCGAAGCCGAGGGAAGAAGCGATAGGCTTCGGGAAAGTTTCTAATGGCTTCTATGAATATCCTAGCTCTAAGATATGAGCGAAATGAAGATTATAAAGTAAGTCCTACTCAAGGCTTAACATTCTAATCTATGAAGCTAGAAGACTATAAAATAAACCTTACGAGCCGTCTTCAAAGCTTCAATCTTCATTCCTCTTGACTTCCATATTGCTCCTTGAGCTTCAACGAAGCTCCAGGCACACGATCACGCGTATTGAGAAGTCTTGAGAAGTCGCTTTTGATGAACGTGGTATTTTGGCGACGATCTCCATAACTGCGCTCACAAATAAGTTAGTATACATTATTTATGTTTGCTCATCATCCAAAACCAAATCCGGGGAATCAGATCACAACATTCTCCCCCTTTTTGGTGATGACAAACCAATCATAAATAATAATCAATAATAATGATTCAATTGAAATTTACTTACTCCCCCTGCATTGATGACACGTTAGTTCCATATTCAATAATGTTCATATGCATCAAGCAGCAAGGGAAATATAAAATATGAATCCTAGTGTTGGACATATAGGATCAAAATCCATTTTTTTATCTTCACTCCCCCTGAATCTAACACATCAAATTAGATTCATGGTAAATTCCTTTGAATTATTAATTATCCTTTGAATTATTAATTAGCACATTATTATATCTCTCCCCCTTTGGCATTAGCAAAAAGAGCGGGAGGAGACAAAAACAATGGCTTAAAATTAACGCATGGGAGTCGAAGAATACGACCAAGGTCCAAAATAACGTCAATGCAAAATATCAAATACAAAATACCGAATAAAAGCAAAGCGTGTCAAGGAGACCAAAGTCGAAAATCGGAAACCGAAATCATCAAACCATAGGCGAAATACGAAATACCAAATCATCTAGCCATAGGCGAAAATCGAAAGCCGAAATCATAAAATCATCGGCGAAAATCGGAAAACGAAATCACCAAGCCATAGGCGAAAATCGAAATACGAAATCATCAAGCCATAGGCGAAAAACGAAATCCGAAATCATCAAAAACTCAAATCGATTTTACTTATTGAGTTTTGGAACATACTCTCCAAAATCAATAGAATGCATGGAAAACAATTCTATGTTTCCATAGAAAGAATTCTATTAAATCCATAAAATCGTCGAACGACGAAATCAACATCAGAGACAAAAATAATCCGATGTGCATACCAAATGTAGCATGCAAGAATATTATGCCAAAAATAGATAGAACATCATATAACAATGGCATACACTAATCTAGCATACCAAATGAAACAAAATGATACCAATCGTAATATATTCTACCAATGGATACCAATGTGACTCAAAAGTATGAAAATACTTACAACATTAAGCTCCCCCTACTTTGGTGCATCATTCAAGCACCATCAACTCCAATCGAATGAAAATCATTGCAAATCACGGAGTTGGTAGGGTTGGTATCTCATGGTGGATTTAACCTAGAGAATATCATTTTGGTATCCAAAAATCCTTTTGGATCCTATGGGTTAGGCAATAAATTTAGCTAACTAAATTCAAATTAAATGTAACCCATACAAACCACAATTGCTTTGGTACCCATAAAATGAAATTAAACTTATGGTACCAAGCAATGAAGGGTCAAAGGAAACTAACCCTTCGGAAACCAAGTCCACGAGGAGCTTGATTTCCCAACATAATCATCATTCAAGATAACATCATTAATAAACGATTTCACATACAAATTCTTATTATGCATGCTTGTGTTCTTCGGACCCCAAATGGTGTAAGTCTTGGGAGTCCTAATCCTATTGGGAACATGCATATGTTGTTGGTTTCTATGTGATGCATGTCGTGGGTAAGCATATGGAATTCGATGCAATGGTGCATGATGATAATTATTCATATGAGAATGAGGATGAACATATGAATGTGGAGGAACACGTGCATGAGTGTGTCTCACATGGTGTGCACGTGCTCGTGAATGCGGAGCATAAAAATCATCATTTGTGCTAACATGTGGGGTAGGTTGTGTGTTCCTACGTGGCATGGTATACATGTAAGCATGACCCTTCTTTGGAGGTCCACCCAAAGTGGGTTTCTTTCCAAAAGGGGGCGTGTTCCTAGCGGAAGCACCATTGGTAGAAGATCTACCCATGACGTGTTTACTTCCACTAGTAGAAGCATCGGAAGAGGGCCTAACAAAGGTGGCGGACGATTTGGATGACTCTCCCATCTTATACCCCAAACCAATGTGATGATTGGCCGGAAGTAAGTCATTTAGGATATCATCCAACTTGCCCTTACCTTTGTTGAATTCATGAATTCGGCCTAATGTGCTCTCATGCTTCTCGGTGAGAGAATGCAAAGAAGCATCCAAAGTGGACACTTGCGATGCGAGAGCACAAACACGTGACTTGAGATTTTTATTCTCAATACTCAAAGTTGAGATTTGAGACGTCAAATCCGCTATCACATGTTCATCCGAATCCTCGATATGAACATGCTTAAGTTGAGACTTGAGATTTTCAATCTCATTTCTCAACCCATCAACAACGGTGTCGTTGTTGACGATGAAAGGCTTAGGCGAGTTTTTAAGACTATCTAATTCATTTTTAGTCTTCATAAACTTAGTAGCCATATTAGAAAATTTATTCCAAAGTTGTTCATTGGCTATTCTAAGTTCATCATTGGTTACCTCTTCGCCTTCATCCTCGCTTCCATCTTCGCTTCCATCCTCGCTTTCATCGGAGGAAGTCTCTTCATCACAATCCTCTTTTCCCATGAAGCACGTGTGTGCAATCTCCACTCTTTCATCGTCCGATTCTCCACTTGAGGAGTCGGAGTCGGTGAAAGTGCCGACAAGCCCTTTCTTGTGCTTTCTTGACTTGTCGTGCTTGGATGCCTTCCACTTCCCCTTATGTTTGTAGAGAGGACAATCCGGCTTGATATGTCCTGGCTTGTTGCATTTGTAACACACGGGAGTAGAAACATTAGTCGAAATAAATTTAGATTTACAATTCAACTTACCTTGTCGGAAGAATCGGATGAATTTCTTTGCCATATTGGCCAATGCTTCCATGTCCACTTCTTCGTCCTCTTCTTCTTCCGAATCTTCATCATCGGTAGATGGAGCGGCCTTGAATGCAATTGCCTTTTTCTTTGGCTCGTCTTGCTTCAAGTACGCCTTCATCTTTTCCTTCATCCGGATCTTACTCTCCTTGCGTACCTCATAAGACAACAAGGTACCCATTAGTTGTACGACGGTATATTTATTCATGTCATTACCTTCCTCGATGGCGTAGGTACGCTTCTCCCAACAAGAAGGAAGTCCATCGATTATCTTCGAGACTTTCTCCTTTTGGGTGTAGGTCTTCCCAAGAGCTTCCAAGTCGTTTGATATATCCACGAAGCGAGCGTAATATTCCTTCATGGTTTCGCCCTGCTCCATATGAAACAACTCAAATTCTTTATTAGCAACGACGAGTTTAGAATCTTTTACCGTACTCGATCCTTCGTGCAATATGAGGAGTTGGTTCCATATTTGATATGCACTCTTACATGTGCATATCTTGTTGAAATCCTCGGGCTCCAACGCACAATTCAAGGCATTCATTGCCTTGGCATTGGCAACTTCCGCGGCGACCTCCGCAGGTGTCCACTTCGCGAAATTTTCTTCGGAAGGCTCGACATACTCCGTCATGGTGGCTCTCCATAGTGAAGCGCTCCGGAGGAAAATTTGCATCCGGCATTTCCAGTACCCGTAGTTGGTACCGTTGAAGTGTGGAGGCCTGACGGAGGATAGTCCTTCCATAACTGAAGAAGCTCCATCGCGGTTCTTGAAGACGTTGTAGTCGTTGTTCGTCATAGCTTTGAACTTGTAGCTTTAACCTTGGCTCTGATACCAATTGTTGTGCCCTTTGGTAGCTACTGCACACGTACTAGAGGGGGGGGGTGAATAGTACTTAAAATAATCAAGATAGTTATTCCTAATTATTGTGCAAGAAACAAACGACAATGCGGAATTAAACAACTATCAACAAGAATTAAAACATACGCAAACAAACAATATTACTGGGTTCGGATCCACCCAAGTCTCCCCGACTTGTTCCCGGTGATCCTACGTCCCAACCACCCGGATCCCCTCCGGATACTTGAGTTAGCAACCCTAACTCAAGATTTCCACTATGAAATACTTGTGAACAACCTTCACAAGTCAAATCATACAAAAGACATGTGACTCCCACAAACCGGGATCACAACCTCTCTCACAACCGAGAGACACAATTCAAATACGATTGAAATGAAATAAACTCTTACCTTACAAAACCCTATGCCTTGAGTGAATCTTACCAAATTAGGGCAAGGAGGGATTTTGAGGAAGATGATGCCACCAAACCCTAGCTTCAAGAAGATGACCAGCAAAGGAAGCCTAGGGTGGAGTATGGTGACTTGAATCAAGCTCTTGGCTTGAGAAGCTCACAAAGAAGAGAATCTCTCTTGAGGAATTAGGGCTCAAGGTGTTGAGGGAGAGATTCTTGTGAGGGAGAGAGAGCTTTGAAATAGCTTGGGAGAGCTCTTCTCTTAGGTCTGAAATTGCTTGGAAATAGGACCTCTAACCCCTCTTCAAACGAATCAGGATTCTATTTAAAGGGGCAAGAGAAATCGAGTTTGAAAGAATCCCAACGGCTCTATTCTGAACCAGACTAGTCGGTCAAAGAAGGATCACTGACCGACTAGTTCATCAACTAGTCGGTCGGTGATACAACGTAGACCGACTAACGATAGAACAGCCAAGAAGTCGAAGTACAGGCAAAGACAACTAGTCGGTCTAAGAAGACTTGCCGACCGACTAGTTTCACAACTAGTCGGTCGGTGAATGTTCTTTGACCGACTAACGTCGAAATAGAATAGGTTGACTTCAAGATGACTTAGTCGGTTTAAGAACAAATGCTGACCGACTAGTTTCTCAACTAGTCGGTCGGTAAACGTTCTTTGACCGACTAACTCGAAACAGTAGCTCAGGCTGAAAATGACTGTACACAACTAGTCGGTCTGAGAAGGACTCCTGACCGACTAGATCGTCATCTAGTCGGTCGGTGACTCTTCTTTGACCGACTAACTGTAGTCATGAAAAGAGCTGAAAATAGAGAAGGCAAACTAGTCGGTTCATGTAGAGTTTCCGACCGACTAGATCGTCATCTAGTCGGTTGGTGACTCTTCTTGAACCAACTAACATGCACTCGAAGCCGAGGGAAGAAGCGATAGGCTTCGGGAAAGTTTCTAATGGCTTCTATGAATATCCTAGCTCTAAGATATGAGCGAAATGAAGATTATAAAGTAAGTCCTACTCAAGGCTTAACATTCTAATCTATGAAGCTAGAAGACTATAAAATAAACCTTACGAGCCGTCTTCAAAGCTTCAATCTTCATTCCTCTTGACTTCCATATTGCTCCTTGAGCTTCAACGAAGCTCCAGGCACACGATCACGCGTATTGAGAAGTCTTGAGAAGTCGCTTTTGATGAACGTGGTATTTTGGCGACGATCTCCATAACTGCGCTCACAAATAAGTTAGTATACATTATTTATGTTTGCTCATCATCCAAAACCAAATCCGGGGAATCAGATCACAACAGAAATGACTACTTCCAAAACTCTATCCAGCAGCCAAGGATGACGACGCAACAACTTGCGTCTACCTTACAGCAGTTGGCGACTTGCCAGAAGTCCATGGAGACCACGATGGCACAGATGGAGCAGCAGCTCTCCCAGCTCTCCAAGGCATAAGGGAAGTTGCCAGGGCAAATAGAATGTAATGCCCTGATAGCTACTGCACAAGTACTAGAGGGGGGTTGAATAGTACTTTAAAATAATTAAGAAGATAATTCCTAATTATCTTGCAAACTCACCCAACAATACGGAAATGAAAATGACAACAATGAAAACAATCGCAAACAAACGATATAACGGGTTCGGATCCACCCAAGTCTCCCCGACTTGTTTCCGATGATCCTACATCCCAAACACCTGGATCCCCTCCGGATACTTGAGTTAGAAACTTCTAACTCAAATTTGCACTATGAAATACTTGTAGAAAACGTCTACAAGATCAAATCATACACAAAAGAAATTATGACTCCCACAAACCGGGATCACAAACAACTCTCACAACCGAGAGAAAAACTTACAATAGCAATGTAAATGAAATAAGAAATGCTTACCACAAAACCCTATGCCTTGAGTAAAACTTACGATTTTAGGGCAAGAAGGATTTTGGGGAAGATGAAGGCACCAAACCCTAGCTCCAAGATGTTGACCAGCAATGTAAGCCTAGGAAGATGTTGGTGACCTTAGATCAAGCTCTTGGCTTGAATGGCTCACAATCAATATGAATCTCTCTTTGAAAATAAGAGTGAGAGAGAGATTCTTGAGAAATGAATGAGCTTGGAAATGAGAATAAATGCTTCTCTTTGATTCTCTAAAATTCAATTAATATCAGCCTTGAATGCTATGAAGAAGCATCTCAAGATTATATAGGATAGAGAAGAGAGAGAGAGAAAATTAGTGCATTTAATGCTCCAACGGATCTATTTCTGAAGCAGTCTAGTCGGTCAAAGAAGGATCACTGACCGACTAGTTTCTCAACTAGTTGGTCGGTGATTCAACATGAACCGACTACTGGAGAACAACCAAAAGAGAAAGTTCAGGAAGTAAAGAACTAGTCGGTCTAAGAAGATTTGCCAACCGACTAGTTTCACAACTAGTCGGTCGGTGAGTGTTCTTTGACCGACTAAGAGATGAAATCAAAGTGGAACCGAATAGTTTCACAACTAGTCGGTCGGTGAGTGTTCTTTGACCGACTAAGAGATGAAATCAAAGTGGCTGAATCCAAAGACAACTAGTCGGTTTAAGAGAAAATTCCAACCGACTAGTTTCACAACTAGTCGGTCGGTCGTTGTTCTTTGACCGACTAACTGTAAACAGTAAGTTTGGCTGAAAAGTGAAAGCTTAACTAGTCGGTCTAAGAAGGATTCCTAACCGACTAGTTTCACAACTAGTCGGTCGGTGAACCTTCTTGGACTGACTAATTGATAAACAGTGAATAGGCTGAATTGAGTAAGGAGATCTGGTCGGTTCAAGAAGGATTGCCGACCGACTAGATTGCCATTTAGTCGGTTGGTTCTTCTTCTTGAACCAACTAAGATGCACAAGAAGCCGCGATAAGAAGCGTTAAGCTTCGGGAAAGATTCTATGTGCTTCTAATATGATCCTAACTCTAAGATATGAGCGTTATGAAGATTAAAACGTAAGACCTACTCAAGGCTTAACATTCTACGAAAAGAAGCTAGAAGACAATAAATAAAACTTGACAAACCGTCTTCAAAAGCTTCAATCGAATCTTCTTGACTTCAATAATGGTCCTAGAGCTTCAACGAAGCTGTAGGCACACGATCACGCGTTTTGAGAAGTCTTGAGACGTCGCTTTTGATGTTCATAGAATTTTGGCAACGATCTCCATAACTGCGCTCATAAAGAGTTAGTTCACGATATTTATGTTTGTTCATCATCAAAACCAAATCCAGGGAATCAATACTCAACATTCTCCCCCTTTTTGGTGATGACAAACCAACATAAATAATAATCAATAATAATGAATCAAAAGAAATTTACTTACTCCCCCTACATTGATGACACGTTAATTCCATATAAATTAATAATCATAAGCATCAAGCAGACGAGTAAAGTATAAAATGCGAATTCAATTATTGAAATTTAGGATCTAAATCCATTTTTATATCTTAACTCCCCCTGAATCTAACATATCAAATTAGAGTCACGGTAAATCGCTTTGAATTATCATGTAGCACATCGTCATTATTAATTCTCTCCCCCTTTGGCATTAGCAAAAAGAGTGGGAGGAGATCAACGACAACAACAATGGCTACAAATAAAACCACGGGAGTCAAAGAATACGACCACGGTCCAAATGACACCAAAGGAAAATACGAAGTAAATCAAAGCGTGCCAACAAGACCATAGTCGAGAACCGAAAAATAAAATCATCAAAACTCAAATCAATTTCACGTATTGAGTTATGGAACATACTCTCCAATATCAAAATTCTTGATGAATTAAGTGCATGGAAAACAATTCTATGTTTTCATAGAATGAAATCTATTAAATCAAGATAGTCGGCGAGCGACGAAGTCAACATCAGAGACAAAAAGATATATAATGTGCACACATAAGTAAATGGCAACACGATGTATATAAATATATATAAGAACATGGATACATCAAAAGTATACATCTGCCAACAATAACATAAACAATCCTCAGATCGGGGCACATCATATAAAATATCTCACATCATACATCGAAGTATCACAAAACATGTATACATCAAAATACATCATAAAAACATCCAAAAATATCAAAAATCCATAACCACCAACTATCCTACCCCACTCTCTCACTACAAAATATCTCATCCAAAGTGCACAAGGGAGAGTCCTCCAACGCAAGCTCAGGAGGCAGAGGGAGGATCAGCAGCAACAGCAGGCTCTGCAGCAGGGGTGGTGGTCACTGGGTCGACTGGAGTGTCCACAGAAGGAAGAGTCGCAGCAGGAGTGATCTCGGGAGCACCAGCAGAAACATCCACCGAAGGAATGGTGGCAGCAGGTGTGCTCTCGGGAGCACCAGCAGAAGCAGCAGCAGCAGACGAACGAACAGGAGATCCAACAAGCTCCTGGAGCTCAGCCTCATCCATTTCCTCATCGTCAGAAACTGACGGAGGAATCTCAATGCCCAAGTGAGAGCAGATGCGAGCTAGCATCTCCTCAGAACGAGAAACACGAGACTCAACACGTCTCAGAGAAACTACAAAATCAGCGAGTATAGGAGCAGGAGGAGGAGCAGAAGCTGAAGCTGAAGCTGAAGGGGTCGTCCTCTGAACGTGACGAAGCGCCGCAAGGGACTTCTTGACGGTCGTCGCATTCAGGGGAGGACCAAGAGGACGCTGGTCATCGGAAGGGAAAGGGACGCCGAAATGACGAAATACCAGGGTCAACAGACAAGGATATAGGATGTGAGCTGATTTGATGGACTTTCGAATACATTCGAAGGAGTCCATCTTATCAAGAATAATACGAGCCCAATTGATCTCGCTCCCCATGAAAAGAGCGTAGATCAGCTTAAGGAACGGCTGAGAGGGCAAGCTAGATGAGCCGTACTTCGGAAGGAGGCACGACTTCAAGATAAGATTCAAGACCCAAGCATTCGGCTTAAAAGATTTTAAAGGGACGCCAATCATGGTGGGAGGGATAACATGAAACATCTCGGCAAGCATCGACTGGTCAAGATCAGAAATATCATCCACAGAGATATCAGCTGGAAGAAGGCCAGAGGATGACACACCTATCAACTCTCCTAAGATTTCTGCCGTGAGGACAATAGGTGTCCCCAAGACAGTCGTCTCAATGTAGTGAGTGTCGTCGAACACGATTCGCGAACACAATAGGTGTCCCCGAACACGATTCGCGTAGAATAACTTGACGAGACGGGGGTACGGGTGAGGGTTCATCTTGTGGTCATGGCGAAGATAATCTATGAGGCCGCTAGAGGAAAGAAGATCGGCGAGATGTGGAAAATCGGAGAACTGAATGAAGTGCTCCAATATCAATGGACAGTGCTCAATACGGTTGTAAGCCGCGAGACACAACAGGTCATCACGACACAACGATATATCGACACCGCCCAATGGCATGGGAGCCTTTCCCTTAGATGGTCGAGTGCTAGATCGAGGAGGAGGAGTAGGAGCCCTAGCGGTATGCTCGGTCTCCGGAATATACTCAGTGTCGGAGTCAGAAGCGGGAGGAGTGGGAGCACGAAATGAAGTAGGCTTGGACTTGGGCTACGAAGACGAACGTGCTCTAGGCTTCGCAGTCGCCGTCCTCTTCTTCTTAAGAGGAGGCGAAGAGGAAGATGGATGGGTCGATTTGGCATGGCGTTTGGTTTGAGGGGGGTCCGTAGGAGGAGACTCGACAGTCATAGGAGACGGACTAGATGGATGGATGGGGATACGTGTCTTCGCCATAATCGAGACGAGACAACACAAACAACGCACGAAATCAACAGAAATCGAAAGCCAAAACCCTAACACAAACCCTAGGTCGAACTGAAATTGAATTTTGACCTAGAAGGAAACCCTAGGAGCTGAGAGAAGGTGAGAGTGATACCCTAGGAGGTGATAGGAGAGATCGGCACCGGCGGAGATGGCCAGAAATGGCCGGAGCACAGCAGTCAGACGGCGGATGAAGGAGAGAAGTCGAAGGGTTAGGGCTGAGAAGAAAAGTTTGCACCGATTAGAATGAGTTCTAATCGGTGCGGGCAAGAATAAAAATGTTTGGAATGCCAAAAGACACAACAGCCCCTGCGCATTTAGTCGGTCACAGTTCAAGCGCTGATCGACTAAAATGAAATCTAGTCGGTCGGCCAATGAGCTTGAACCGACTAAGTGCAAACAGTAACTGAAGCCAAATTTTGAGCAAGAGTTAGTCGGTCTGAGTTCATTTACTGACCGAGTAGAACTCAATCTAGTCGGTCGGCCATTGAACTTGGACCGACTAAGAGAGTCCAAAAATTTGAAATTCAGAAATTTAGAGTTCTCTCCTAATCGCACTTGGACGAAACATCGAAATACTCTCAAACATCATTATACTACCCCATAAAACATCGAAAATCTTAAATACGGCGTTCATGAATAATTCGAGCATAAATTCCGAAAAATCAACCAAAAATCCAGAAAATCTCAACAATTCTAGCATGAGCATATATAAACGAAATTTATTATCATGCAAGATTATTGAACAAAATGAATCCTAAATCTCGGATTCACCCATAATCCCCAATTCTCGACGTAACCGCACAAAGGAGTCTTCCTTGAGTGGTTTCGTGAAAATATCGGCGATTTGCTTCTGGGTTTCAACGTACACTAAAATGATGTCCTTTTTAGTAACATGATCATATAGGAAATGGTGACGGACATCTATGTATTTAGAACGGGAATGGTGTACCGGATTCTTAGAGAGACATATTGCACTTTGGTTGTCCACCATGATTGGACAAGTATCATAGTTTATACCAAAGTCTTTAAGAGTGTGTCTTATCCAAAGAACCTGAGCACACGCAGTACCAGCGGCAATATATTCCGCCTCGGTGGTTGAAAGTGATACGGAATTCTGCTTCTTGGAAAACCAAGAGACAAGAGAATTTCCTGTAAAATAGCAAGTGCCACTAGTACTTTTCCTGTCAGATTTGCATTCCGCATAGTCTGCATCACTATATGAGATTAACTCATATGTGCTAGACTTTGGATAAAGTAATCCGAAGTCGAGTGTGTAACTTAAATAACGGAAAATACGTTTTACCGTTACTAAGTGAGATTCCTTAGGTTGAGACTGATAACGAGCACATACACATACGACAAACATAATATCAGGCCTACTAGCAGTAAGATATAATAAACTACCTATCATACATTGATATAGACGAATGTCTACATCTTTGCCGCTCGTATCTTTATCAAGATGTGTAGTAGTGCTCATTGGAGTCTTCTTGCCTGAGGCATTCTCCACTCCAAAACGCTTTAGCAACTCCACCGTGTACTTGGTTTGTTGGATGAAGATTGCATCGTTCATTTGGCGAATTTGGAGACCTAAGAAATATTTGAGCTCACCCATGTGACTCATCTCAAATTGATCCTTCATGACATTAGAAAACTCTTCGCAAAGAGTGAAGTTAGTAGCACCGAAAATGATATCATCAACATAAATTTGAACTAAAATAATATCATGATTCGAATACTTAACAAATAATGTAGAATCAACTTCACCCATTTTAAAATCCAAATCCAAAAGAATATTCTTTAGACGGTCATACCAAGCTCAAGGAGCTTGTCTCAAACCGTAAAGTGCTTTCTTAAGTTTGAAAACGTGATTTGGAAAATTTTCATTTATAAAACCCGGAGGTTGAGAAACATAAACTTCTTCAACAATATCTCCTTTTAAAAACGTACTTTTTACATCCATTTGAAAGAGTTTAAAATCTTTATGGCATGCAAAAGATAACAATAATCTAATAGATTCTACTCTAGCTACCGGAGCAAAGGATTCTTCGAAATCTATACCTTCCTCTTGCCGGTAGCCTTGAGCTACTAACGAAGCTTTGTTCCGGACGACGATTTGGTTCTCGTCGGTCTTGTTCTTGAAAATCCACTTCGTTCCTAAAACGGTGTGGTTCTTCGAAGGCAATGTAACAAGCTCCCAAACCTCATTCCTCTCAAATTGAATGAGTTCCTCCTCCATGGCAAGGATCCAAGCACTATCTTCGCACGCTTCGTTAATATTCTTTGGATCAATTGAGGAGGAAAAGGCACAATGAGCGAAGTAGTTGACTTGAGATCTCGTCTTGACACTATCAAGTATGTTGCCAATGACTTGCTCATGGGGATGGTCACGAACTGTATGAAGCCGTTTGGGAACTCCCTGATCACTAGGAACATTCTCAAAAGACTCATTAGTGGGTTAGTATCATTAGAATCAATAGAATTAGAATTACCAATAGAATCACATAAAACATCCATGGAGTCATCATCATTAGTAATTCTAGATGGGAC
The DNA here is from genome assembly GCA_030789695.1 of Scilla litardierei. Lineage (NCBI taxonomy): Eukaryota > Viridiplantae > Streptophyta > Magnoliopsida > Asparagales > Asparagaceae > Scilla > Scilla litardierei. The sequence continues at coordinate 792,140,834 of CM061142.1, read as the reverse complement.
AAAATTTTCATTGAATGAAATATGAAGTGATTCCTCGATCGTTGAGGTTCGTTTGTTGTATATCCGGTAGGCTTTGCTACGGGAGGAATATCTAACAAATATCCCCACATCGGATTTTGGATCAAATTTGTCCAAACTACCATACGTGTTTTTAATAAAACATTTTGCGTCGAAAACTCGAAAATGTTTAACTTGAGGCAATCTACCAAACAACAATTCATAACAAGTTTGTTTGGTGTCGGGCCTTAAAGGTATCCTATTAAACACATAGCAAGCGGTATGTACCGCTTCCGCCCAAAATTGATGGCCAAGTTAGCTATCATCAAGCATAGTGCGAGCACATTCCACTAGCGTCCTATTCTTTCTCTCAACAACACCATTTTGAGGAGGTGCGCGAGGGAAGGAAAATGTGTGAGTAATACCAACTTCATCACAAAAATTTGAGAAAGACTCATTCTCAAATTCCCCTCCATGATCACTACGAATAGTGACAATGGTGGTTCCAATGAGATTTTGTACTTTATTAACAAATATTGTGAAGTTTTCAAAAGCATCATTTTTATTACTTAAGGAAAATACCCAAGTAAATCTAGAAAAGTCATCAATGATGACAAGTCCATATCGTGCATTTCCTAATGAAGCAACTCTAGTTGGCCCAAAAAGCTCTAGATGTAAAAGCTCTAGAGGCCGCTTAGATGAAATGCTTTTCTTAGGTTTAAATGACGATTTTGGAAGCTTGCCTCGTTGACACGAGTCACAAAAGCTTTTCTTTTGAAAGACAAGCTTAGGAAAGCCTTTAATAGAATTTAACTTGGAAAGCTTAAAAAGTGTTCCAAAGTTCACATGACCAAAATGTCGATGCCATAAGTGTTGTTCACTTGCGTTGGCAATGAGACATTGTTCATGTGATTTTGGAAGATCTAATATATAAATATCCTTATGTTGTGTGCCAGAGATAACACATTATTAGTATCTTTATTCAAAATATGACACATTCCTTTCGCAAAGCTAACTTTGTAACCTTTGTCACAAAGTTGGCTTATTGAAATAAGATTGTGATTTAGTCCTTTAATAAGGTAAACATCACTTATTAGTGGTTTAGAAGGATTACCAACTTTTCCAACACCTATGATGGTTCCGCTCTCGTTGCCTCCAAAGACGACTCGGTTTCCATTTGCAATGGGCACCACTCGGGAGAGCAATTGAGCATCACCCGTCATGTGTTTTGAACACCCGCTATCGAGTATCCAATTATTCTTGGAGCTAAATTTGGATTTGTTGCTCTTTTTCTTCTTCTAGAGCACCTAATGATAGAAATATCATTCCATGGTACCCAAGGTCATTGGGTCCAAAAAGATTAGACCTTTGGAAGCCAAGTCCAATTGGACTTAGACTTCCCAACATAGTCATCATTATGCACGACATTCATAAAATAGGAATTCATGTATGCTTGTTTTTCATGCATGTTGGTGTTCTTCGGGCCCCAAATAGTGAATATTTTGGGAGCCCTATTCCTATTGGGAGCATGCATACGTTGTTGATTTCTACGTGATGTATGTCGTGGATAGGCATATGGCACATGATGAAATGGTGCATGATGATAATTTTTCATATGATGGTGTGGGTGAACATATGCATGAGGAGGAACACGTGCGTGAGTGTGTCTCACATGGTGTGCACGTGCCCGTGGATGTGGTACATAAAAATCAACATATGTGTGAACATGTGGAGTAGGATGTGTGTTCCTACGTGGCATGGTATTGGTGTACATAAAAGCATGGCCCTTCTTTGGAGGTCCACCCAAAGTGGGTTTCTTTCCAAATGAGGGTGTGTACAAAGTGGAAGCACCATTGGTAGATTAACTACCAATGGGGTGTTTGCCCCCACTCGTTGAGGCATCAGAAGTTGGCCTAACAAAGGTGGTAGACGATTTGGATGAATTTCCCATCTTATACCCCAAGCCAATGTGGTGACTGGCCAAAAGTAAGTCATTTAGGATATTATCCAAATGATCATTACCTTTATTGAATTTATTAATTCGACCTAATGTGCACTCATACTTCTCGGTGAGAGAAAGTATAGAAGCATCCAAAGTGGACACTTGCGATGTGAGTACACAAACATGAGACTTGAGATTCTCATTCTCAATACTCAAAGTTGAGTTTCGAGAAATCAAATCCGTCATCTCGCGTTCATCCGATTCCTCAATATGAACATGCTCAAGTTGAGATTTGAGATTTACAATCTCATTTCTCAAGTCTTCAACAATGGTGTCGTTGTTGATGACGATAGGCTTAGGTGAGGTTTGGAGACTAGTTAACTCATCTTTAGTCTTAGTATATCTATTTACTAATTTAGAATATTTAGACCAAATTTGTTCGTTAGCTAATCTAAGGTCATCCATAGTTACCTCATCGCCTTCATCCTCGCTATCATCGGAGGAGGATCCTTGATCAAGTTCCTCTCTCGCCATGAAGCACATGTGTGCTTGCTCCACTTGCTCATCATCCGACTCTCCACTTGAGGAATCCTCGTCGGAGTCGGTGAATGTGCCGACAAGCCCTTTCTTGTACCCTTTCTTGTACTTCTTTGACTTGTCGAACTTTGGCGTCTTCCACTTCTCCTTTTGTTTGTTTTGAGGACAATCCGCTTTCATGTGTCCTGGATTTTTGCATTTAAAACACAAAGGAGCGGAGGCGTTAGAAGAACTAAATTTAGATTTGTTCTTGAAATTACCTTACAGGAAGAATCGATTGAACTTCTTTGCCATGAGGGCAAGAGATTCAATGTCCAACTCGTCTTCCAATTCTTCATCATTGGTAGAAGTAGATGGAGCGGCCTTGAACGCAATCACCTTTTTCTTTGGCTCGTCTTGCTTCAAGTAAGACTTCAGCTTATCTTGCATCTTTATTTTGCTATCCTTGCGTACCTCATAAGACATCAAGGTACCCATTAGTTGAACAACGGTATATTTATTCATATCATTACCTTCCTCGATGGCGAAGGTATGCTTCTCCCAACAAGAAGGAAGTCCGTCAATGATCTTTGAGACTTTCTCCTTTTGGGTGTAGGTCTTTCCAAGAGCCTCCAATTCGTTGGTAATGTCAACGAAGCGAGCATAGTACTCCTTCATCTTCTCACCCTGTTGCATATGAAATAACTCGTAATCTTTATTAACAACGGTGAGTTTGGAGTCTCTTACCCTACTCGTTCCTTCATGCAAGATGAGGAGTGAGTTCCAGATTTGATATGCACTCTTACATGTGCATATCTTGTTGAAGTCTTCGGGCTCCAAAGCGCATTGCAAGGCGTTCATTGCCTTGGCATTGGTTACCTCCGCGGCGACCGTGGTAGTCCACTTCTCGAAATCTTCTTCGACGGGCTCGACATACTCTGTCATCGTGGCTCTCCATAGTGAAGCACTCCGGAGGAACGTTAACATCCGGCATTTTCAGTACCCGTAATTGATACCATTGAAGAAGGGATGCCTAGTTGAGGAGTGTCCTTCCATCACCGAAGAAGCTCCTTCACGGTTCCTGAAGGTGCTATAATCTGAAGGTGGACGAACAGTCTTGTTGTCGTTGGAAGACATATCTATGAACTTGGCTCTGATACCAAATATAATGCCCTGATAGCTACTGCACAAGTACTAGAGGGAGGGTGAATAGTACTTTAAAATAATTAAGAAGATAATTCCTAATTATCTTGTAAACTCAACCAACAATGCGGAAATGAAAATGACAACAATGAAAACAATCGCAAACAAACGATATAACGGGTTCGGATCCACCCAAGTCTCCTCGACTTGTTCCCGGTGATCCTACGTCCCAAACACCTGGATCCCTTCCGGATACTTGAGTTAGAAAATTCTAACTCAAAATTTGCACTATGAAATACTTGTAGAAAACGTCTACAAGATCAAATCTTACACAAAAGAAATTGTGACTCCCATAAACCGGGATCACAAACAACTCTCACAACCGAGAGAAAAACTTACAATAGCAATGTAAATGAAATAAGAAATGCTTACCACAAAACCCTATGCCTTGAGTAAAACTTACGATTTTAGGGCAAGAAGGATTTTGGGGAAGATGAAGGCACCAAACCCTAGCTCTAAGATGTTGACCAGCAATGTAAGCCTAGGAAGATGTTGGTGACCTTGGATCAAGCTCTTGGCTTGAATGGCTCACAATCAATGTGAATCTCTCTTTGGAAATAAGAGTGAGAGAGAGATTCTTGAGAAATGAATGAGCTTGGAAATGAGAATAAATGCTTCTCTTTGATTCTCTAAAATTCAATTAATATCAGCCTTGAATGCTATGAAGAAGCATCTCAAGATTATATAGGATAGAGAAGAGAGAGAGAGAAAATTCGTGTATTTAATGCTCCAACGGATCTATTTCTGAAGCATTCTAGTCGGTCAAAGAAGGATCACTGACCGACTAGTTTCTCAACTAGTCGGTCGATGATTCAACATGAACCGACTACTGGAGAACAACCAAAAGAGAAAGTTCAGGAAGTAAAGAACTAGTCGGTCTAAGAAGATTTGCCAACCGACTAGTTTCACAACTAGTCGGTCGGTGAGTGTTCTTTGACCGACTAAGAGATGAAATCAAAGTGGAACCGACTAGTTTCACAACTAGTCGGTCGGTGAGTGTTCTTTGACCGACTAAGAGATGAAATCAAAGTGGCTGAATCCAAAGACAGCTAGTCGGTTTAAGAGCAAATTTCAATCGACTAGTTTCACAACTAGTCGGTCGGTCATTGTTCTTTGACCGACTAACTGTAAACAGTAAGTTTGGCTGAAAAGTGAAAGCTTAACTAGTCGGTTTAAGAAGGATTCCTAACCAACTAGTTTCACAACTAGTCGGTCGGTGAACCTTCTTGGACCGACTAATTGATAAACAGTGAATAGGCTGAATTGAGCAAGGAGATCTAGTCGGTTCAAGAAGGATTGCCGACCGACTAGATTGCCATCTAGTCGGTTGGTTCTTCTTCTTGAACCAACTAAGATGCACAATAAGCCGCGATAAGAAGCGTTAAGCTTCGGGAAAGATTCTATGGGCTTCTAATATGATCCTAGCTCTAAGATATGAGCGTTATGAAGATTAAAACGTAAGATCTACTCAAGGCTTAACATTCTATGAAAAGAAGCTAGAAGACAATAAATAAAACTTTATGAACCGTCTTCAAAAGCTTCAATCGAATCTTCTTGTCTTCAATAATGGTCCTAGAGCTTCAATGAAGTTTTAGGCACACGATCACACGCTTTGAGAAGTCTTGAGATGTCGCTTTTGATGTTCATAGAATTTTGGCGACGATCTCCATAACTACGCTCATAAAGAGTTAGTTCATGATATTTATGTTTGTTCATCATCAAAATCAAATCTGGGGAATCAATACTCAACATAGAAGAGAACCTCCGAGGGCATGTATTAGTGCACGGGTACGAATCTTGCTGGAGTATCCGCATACCCGACCCATTTGGCGCCCGCAACCCACTACCCCCCGCTCATGGCGGGGTATTACCGAGTCAGACGAACTGGTCGTTCGACCGTTGGGCTGGTGCTAATATTTAGGGGAAGGTTAATGGAGCCGAGGTAAATGGGCCGCTGTTATCTCGAATCCCAAAGGAGCCCGAATCAATGAGGGACGGTTACACATAATCAAAGAGGAACAACATATAAATGGACCAAAGGACGAAGGTAAAGGGGTTTCAATTCGAAGGTACGAGGTCTAAGACATAAAACTCTACTTTCTCAGCTGATATTTCTTACACAATAGAGCTTGCACTGCCAGTCCTGAGATGAACCTCCGTGAGTCGATCTTAGCTGCACCAAGCTCCCTCTCTTCCTTAAGTTCCTATACTAACTTAAGCATCGGAGAGGATTTAGGTCGAAACCAGATTCTACCACCCTAACGTGTCCTTGTGGTGCAGATAGAGGATCATCATCCATCGCTCAAAGGTCGTCATCGAGCCTCCTAGCCTCGTACGATCGAGCATCAACTGCTCGAAGGTCGATCATGCATTGCACCATCATCAACTACCATCACCCGACCCCGGTTCTTCCAATCGAGGATCCCATTTTATCTGCTGACGAGGCTCCGGCTCAGTACCAAGAGTCTATGTCAGCTTGACAACTGTCTCGATCAATTTTGGCATTAACAGTTTGGCACCGTCTATGGGAAATCACGAGTCGACATCCCGATCAACGGATTACTTGACAATGTCGACTCACCTAACAACATCCTCCGAGGATGCCACGAGACCTCCCAGTGTCGGTCTCATCAACATGATAATGGAAGGTCCCACGCACTTGGAGCTTGCAACCTGTCGCTAAAGCTCCTACGCCGTAAGGTTGATGACAGTGTCTGTGGGGCAAAAGCGCCCCAGAGATTCTACGCCGCCTATCTCTTTCTCGGATGAAGATCTGGAGGATGTTGAACTGTCGCATGATGATGCCGTCGTCATCACAGCTACCATCAAGGAGATCACCGTAAAAAGGTTGCTTGTCGATACCAGAAGCTCGTGCGACATACTCTTCTTCACTACGTTGGAGAGGATGAGGCTGTCATCCATGGAGTTGACGCCTTGTTCAGGGCCCCTGGTGGGATTCACCAGACATTCTGCCCTGATAATAGGCATCATCACCCTACCGGTGACCCTCGACACGTATCCTCGACAAATCACTCGCCTAAATAGTTTCATGGTGGTGAAGATCAACTCGGCGTACAACGGGATCATCGGAAGACCACTACTGAATGCTATAGAAGCGGTGGTCTCAACTTTCCATCCGATGTTCAAATTCCAGACCCCCGAGGGAGTCGGAAAGGCAAAAGGGAATCAAAAATAGGCACAGTCATGCTATACACTGTCCACCGCTCTGAGGAGGATCGAGTAGGCAGATCTAGTCGACCCCCAAGTTAAAGATCGACAGCCTGCCGTAGTCAAAGAAATGGAGAACATCCAGATCTTCGAAGAAGAAGGGAAAACTGTCTCTATTGGTTCGTTGCTCCCTTTCGACCTAAAGGAATAGTTGATCGCCCTCCTAAGAGAGCATGCCGACATTTTCACCTAGTCGCTATGGGATATGCCTGGCATCGACCCCGAGGTAATATCACACAAGCTGGAGATCGACCAGACTTCCCGACCCATGAAGCAAAAGAAGAGAAACATGGGGGTGAAAAAATGAAGGCTGCGATTGAAGAGGTGGTTCGCCTCCAAGAAGCAGGCTTCATTCGAAAGGTGAAATATCTTGAATGGCTCTCGAATGTCGTGATGGTGAAGAAGGCGAACAACAAATGGTGGATGTGCATCGACTTCACCGACCTCAACAAGGCATGCACAAAGGATAGTTGCCCATGCCGCGAATCGACCATCTGGTCGACAGTGCTTCAGTTTACGAGCTCCTCAGCTTCATGGACGCATTCTCAGGATATAACTAGTTCCAGATGGTACCCAAGGACGAAGAGAAAACTTCTTTCATCACTGATCGAGGTATTTTTTTTGTAATATCAAAATGCCATTTGGTTTGAAGAATGTAGGCGCTACTTACCAATGCATGATGAATGGCGTCTTCGAGGCTAAAAATTGATCGAAACCTAGAAGTCTACGTCGACGACATGCTGGTCAAGTCGAAAAAGCTGGCGGATCATATTGTAGATCTCCGAGAGATATTCACACAGATCCGGCAATACAACCTTCGACTGAACCCTGCCAAATGTACCTTCGGGGTTCGATCGGGGAAATTCCTCGGTTTCATGCTGACGAATCGAAGGATTGAGGCCATCCCCGATAAGATCGCTGCGATCATTACGATGAAGGAGCCTTCGACCCTCAGAAAACTCTAGAGGCTGAACGGAAGAATAGCTGCTTTGGGCCGATTTTTGTCTAATTCAGCCGAGAGGTTGTTGCCCTTCTTTGAGGTACTGAGGTAGGCGATAGCCTCCACGTCGAGCAGCAAAAGAGTCATCGAGTGGGACGTAGACTGCAAGAAGGCTTTCTTCAAGTTAAAGGAGTACCTCCGCAGACCGCCACTCCTGACCAAGCCAGATAAAGGTGACCAACTCATCATCTATCTGGCCGCCACCATGGATGTCGTAAGCTTTGCGCTCGTCAAAGAAGACTTAGGAATACAACGACCTATCTACTACGTCAGTCAGGTTCTCTGGGGCGTAGAGATCAACTATTCGAAGATAGAGAAGATGGCTTTTGTGCTGATCCAATCTACGAGGAGATTGCCACCATACTTCCAAGCGCATACCATTCTGGTCCTCACCGACACTCCCCTGCAATAGACCCTAAAGAGGCTAGATTGTTCAGGGAGAATGAATAAATGGGGAGTCGAGCTAAGCGAATTCGACATCCAGTTCAAGTCAAGGACCGCCATCAAAGGATAGACTGTCGTCGACTTCATTGTCGAACTCACTTACGATGAAGGCCCAAAAGAGGAGGTATGTGCTACTAACATGCTACCTGAGGCAACCCCCTTCCCCTCGACAGGTATCAACTCACCAAATGATACACTTGAGGGAATCTAGATTATACAAGTTGATGGTTCGGCAACTCAAGCCGGAGCGGGGCCGAAATAATTATCCAAACATCATCGGGTAATATATTCGAGTACGCTCTCCGCTTTGATTTCCAAACCACCAATAATGGAGCTGAGTACGAGGCATCCATCAAGGGACTCCGATTGGCACAATCCCTTGGAGCAAGAGTGGTCCAACTACTCAGCGATTCCAGCCTTGTCGTTCACCAATTAAAAGGGACCTTCGAGGCCCAGAAGACTCGATGCATAGTTACATGCAAGTCGCTAAAGCGAAGCTCGCCAAGTTCAAACGCATGGAAATCCATCATGTGCCCAAGGTCGAAGAATCATCGAGCCGACACCCTGTCGAAGCTTGCATCCTCCTTCCCCTTGGGACTCGGTCAGACCATGTATGTACAACGTCTACCGCACCCCAGCGAGTTGGAGCAAGAGTTGCTAAGCCTCAACTAAGGAATCACTTAGATGGATCCCATAATCCGTTACCTGAACATAGGAGAGAAGCCGACCGACCTAGTGGAGGCGCAAAAGCTAGATCGAAAGGCTTACCAATTTGTCCCGCTAGATGGTTCATTGTACAAAAGGTGATGTACCAGGTATAACATCTTCCCCTACCTTAAATGTTTAGCTCCGCAGGAAGCGCACTACGTGATCCAAGAGATCCACAAGGACGATTGCAGAAACCACTGCTGGGGAAATCTATAGCTTTGAAGGCCGTGAGACAAGGTTAATTTTGGCCAACGATGTTCAAAGACGTCGTTGAATACATTCGAAGGTGCTCAGCCTACGAAAACTTCTCCAAGATCAGCTCGGCCCCACTAACTGATCTGATCCCCATCATCAGTTTAGTTCCTTTCGTCAAGTGGGGACTAGACCTCCTGGGTCCATTCAAACAAGCGAGTGGGAACCAGAAGTACCAAATAGTGGCGATCGACTACTTCATAAAGTGGATCGAGGCAGAGCCCCTGTCCTGGATCACATGGAAGGAAGCTCGGAGCTTCATCTGGAGATCCATCGTCTGTCGTTTTGGCATCCCACAATCCATTGTGACAGACAACGGGACACAATTCGACAACGCCGGTTTCAGAGACTTCTGCTCAGAGCTGAAGATCAAGCTGCACTTCGTCTCTGCGTCTATCACTATTCGAATGGTTTGGCAGAGGTAGCCAACAAAAGCATCCTTGGGCCCCTTCAGAAGAAAATAACCGGGCTCGAAGGGACCTGGCCAGACGAAATCCCCACCATACTATAGTCGTATAGAATGACCCACAAAACCTCAACAAGGAAACGCCATTCATGCTAGCTTATGGGTGCGAGGTTGTCGTTTTAATAGAAGTTAACGAGCGAACACTTCGTCTCCAGTACTATGATGAAGAAAGAAACCCAGAAGGCCTCAAACTCAACCTACAACTGGTGGATGAGGTCTGTAAACAGGCTCTGGCAATCCTCATCGAACAAAAAGGATGCATGACCTGATATTTCAACTCGAGGGTCCATGAACGCAGCTTCCGCGTAGGCGACTTGGTGCTGCGTAATGCAGCTTTCACTTTCGAGATTCTCAAGCAAGGGAAGCTTGCTGCGAAGTGGGAAGGACCTTACACAGTGATCGATGTACTCGGTCTTATCACTTACCGACTCACTACATTGGCTGATAGAGAAATTTCTTATCCTTTGAATGTTGAGCACTTGCGGAAGTATTATCAATGCTTTAACTAGCATGGGTAAATGATTGAAATCTATCTTCATCTTTTATCTTATGCTTGTTCATGATGAATACCAAGTTGATCGTCCTTCAATATTTGTCCAACAATTCTTCTAACTAAATTCGTCAGCAGTAAGTCGAAGGGATCCTCCCTCACCACTGAATGACCCATGACGCTCATCGGCCGTAATTCGATGGGGCCTCGCTCCTTGCCACTGCATGACCCTAGTCGTCAATCGTAAGCCGAGGGATCACCCATCTCCACTGAACGACCCTAGTCATCAGCCGTAAGTCGAAGGAATCCCTCCTCGCCATTGAACAACCCACGACGCTCGTCGACCGTAAGTCGATGGGGCCTCGCTCCTCACCACCGAACAACCCTAGTCGTCAGCCATAAGCCGAGGGATTGCCCCTCGCCACTGAAAAACCCTAGTCATCAGCCGTAAGTCGAAGGGATCCCCCCTCGCCACTGAACGACCCACGACGCTCGTCGGCTGTAAGTCGAAGGGGCCTCGCCACTGAACGACCCTAAGCCGATAGATCGTCCCTCTCCACTGAACGACCCTAGCAGACAACCATATGCCGAGGGGTTGCCCCTCGCCACTGAACGACCCTAGTCGACATCCAGTTGGCCGAGGGATTACCCCTCGCTATTTTTCCCTTACTACTAAACAAAATGTGATTTATGGTTCAAAGGGTTGTGTTCAATCTGTTGAATGCACCTAACTCATCAACGACTAAACTTAGTATCAAACTCTAATCTATTAAAAGTTAAGTCGTTGAGGGGGCCATACACACGCACGTATTCAGATAGTAGATAAGAGTGCAAAAGTCACAACAATTTTTATTCATTTCTAAGGAGACAATAGTGAAAAAGGATTACAAGAAACCTAAACTAAGGCCTACAGGCCTAGGAGGGAGGAGGATCACCCCGGATGCAAAGATGTTAGTGAAGGCTTCCATCGCTTTCGTAATCCTGGCCATGAGCTCTACCTTCTCCTTCGCTGCGGCCTCCTCGAGCTCGATGACTTTGGCCCGAGATTCAGCGGCCTCCACCTTGCAAGCCTCTGCCTACCTCTCAAAGTCAAAAGCTTTGGTTCGGAGCTCGAATGCCTCCTTCTTGAGAGCGTCAAGCTCCGAATCAAGTTGAGCCTTCTCCGTCCTCCACTGGAGCTCGGCGGACTTGCGGAGGACCGATAGGGATGATAGACTATTCTTGGCCTCCACAGCCACCCACTTAGCCGCCACCTTAGCCTCGAGGGCCTTCTGCAGGCCATTCTCCACGTCTTTCATCTGAGCCTCGAGCTCGAATGCCTTGCGCTATGCGTCTGCCACCCGCCGACCTCCTTCGATCAAGTCGATGGCTTGACGATGCAACACGGCACCGAGAATAGACATCTGTAGAAAATATTAATCAGGAATGGCTAACTCGGGTGTCAATGGACGAAAGGCAGATGATGTACCTGGTTTCTGCTCCCCACAAAAAAATTGGCCACCCTTTCAAGGTCCAACATTTGAAGAAGCTCCAGATCCCCAGGGAGAATCGAGTTCTCCACCAACCAAGCGGTCGTCCCATAGTCCTGCATGCCTGACTCCTCCTTTCCAATGATGAAGGGAGGTACGTGAAAGTCACCCTGTATCGGCCCAGAAGATCGAGACGAGAGCTGATTGAGCAGCAACGCTCGATCGAACTCCGTAGGGATCGGGCCGACCAAAGGGACGTGCAACACAATGCCACCCCAGGGACACTGGTCCAGAAGGGGCATCACAGGATCCTGAGAAGCCGAAGGAGTCTCCACTACCCCTGAGGCTAGAGAGCGGTGATCGACCCCGGATATACACCCGGAGAACGATTGTAGTTTTACCGCAAGCGCACGGTCAAGTGGCGAGCGGGTATTGAATACGAGGAGGTGGTGTTGGCTCCAATCTATCCTAGGTTGGCTCGACTACGAAAGTTTTATTGGTGGAGATGAGTATGGTATGATGTAATGACAATGGTGATTGATGTCCGTGTTGGTGATAGAGATGTTGGTCAAATATCGATTCAAATACAATATAATAAAAGTGTCTAGGGCTAGGAAATTACCACTACGGATCGTCATACATCATTGTAAATAGTAAATCTCAATATTACTAGACTTGTGTTGAGGTGAACTAGTCGCAACTTAATGTAGAACCAAGCTCACGCTCTCGCGCTATTGCCGGTCTATAGCAACCTAGATTAGGGCCCACTCTCATGCAAACCCTAACCTAAGCCACTAGCATGAAGATCGACATCATCGTCCAATCGCACCTCGAGCCCACTCTTGTGCAAACTCGAGTTACGACCTAGATTGTGATAGCTCGTATTTGTACAATCTCTTGCAAACGAATATGTGTATAGATTTATAATAAAAATCCTAGATTTTGTCCAATCTCTTGCAAACCAAGTCTAGAGAATTTCTATTATAAACCTAAATCGAATATCTAGGCCTTCCCATCGATCGGAATCCAATCTCTTGCAAACTCCAAATTGATGGAAATTCCTAGCTATCCGTAGTAAATCAATCACAACCTAACCTGCTAGCAATTCTAGCAATGTAGAAATTTATTCATCACAAATCTGAAATTAGATCCATAGGGTTCATCACTATGCCCTAGAACATCGATTCTACTCAAGCATAGCAATAACGATGGAGAAATCGATAAAAAAACATTGCTTGCATATATAAAGATATCAAATCAAAGATTCAAATAATAAGAATAAAGATACTTAGCTTTGATGAAGAATTCCAATCCAAATACAAGCTTTTTGATCCAAGAGGGGGCCTAGGGCATGGCCTAACTTCTAAAATAAACCCTAAGAAAACATGTGGGAACCCCCTTCTAATGACGGCTACAACCATCTTATATAGCCCCCCAAAAACCCTAGCAAATAACCCTAGAAAAACCCTCAAATTCGTGCCTAAAACAGCCTAAACCGCAACTTAAAATCTGGACCCAGGCCGACTCGGCCGAGTGGAACATGTGACTTGGCCGAGTGGAAATTACAGCAATGCAGCATCAACTTGCAGAAATTTTCCAGATTTCATCCGACCTCCGATTGACACGTTCGTGGCGGCGTTGGAATCGTCATGAAGTCTACTATTCATAAAAAATATGAGAAAAATACTTTGATTGCTGGAATGATAGTAGATTTCAAAAGAGTGAACGACTGTCTGAAAATCTGGGCGCTGCGTGTCCTCGGCGTCACTCGGCCGAGTGGACTTCTCCACTCAGCCGAGTAGGGCCTTTTGCTGTTCTCCAAAAATTCCAGAGAGTCTGCTCAGATCTCAGGAGAAAAACTCTGTCATACACGGGCAAGTGGGCTCCTTCACTTGGGCGAGTGAGATTTTCCACTCGGTCGAGTGAGGCTTCTGCAAATTCCAGTAAGTCGGATGATTCTCGGGAGAAAAACCCTGTCACACTTGGGCGAGTGAGCGTCCTCACTCGGCCGAGTGGTCTTTCTTGCTGGGCCGAGTGAATATCTGAAATATAGCAATGTGTATCTGTTTCACTCGGCCGAGTACAGCTCTTCACTCGGCCGAGTCAGCAGTCTGCTCGGCCGAGTGGGCTGTATCTGAGCTCTTTTCTTCTCCTCCTCGCATCCTCATTGATTCTATGGAGTTCCTTCTTCTTTCGCTCATCCTCTATCGCTGCTAGCTCCTCAATAAGGCCGTGGGCGATGCTCTGGTGCGCGTGAAAGTCCCTTAAGCTCATTTTTGCTCCCGATCGCTCCATATTTCCTGAAATCCGACAAAAACATGAAATAGTGAAAAGTAACGCAATATCGTCGAATAATCGTGAAAAGCTTCATATGGGCGATCGAAATGGCATGCAAATATGCAGAAAAAAGGTGTAAAATATGGACCGATCAAAATCCCCCAAGCTTACCTCTTACTCGTCCTCGAGGAAGATAAGTAGAGAGAAGAGCTCGGGAGATGAAAACAAAGGAAATGAAATGAAATAAAAAGAATACGAAGTGGAAGGGGTCGCTAGATTATTCTCTCAGATCGCAAGCCTTAAACTACACATCACGATAACTTGGAAAATATGAATCACATGCTATAAGGATTTCATATCTTACATAAACTTGGTACTTGCAAGTTTTTAAGAACAACAAAAGGGACTCTCTAAATTCATGCAATCAACTCATATTCACATCATGAATTTCATAGAATATAATATACAATTCATTGGCGATGCACTTTTCAATCAAAAGTTATAAATGAAGCATATAAGATACACACCAAGCATGCAATAGAGAATAGAATAAGAGTCATGGCATTCACATATTTATTTCAAATCATGAAAAATCTCCATATCTAATACATTTTGCAAAGTCTAAGCATTATCGAATATTCCGATTCATGCACGTCTCCACTCTAAGGTCATACTCACTCATTTGGTCAAATGAATTCATCCCCCAAGCTTAACTTGAGGTGTCGCATCCAAAGGAATATAATAATGGAAAATGGGATTTTTGCATTGGTTTTCCCAAGTATTTTGTGGCTCCAATAATGAGATAGAGAAATATCTTTCTTTTTCTTTTTGAACATTTTGTTTCTCATTTTTCTTTTTGGATTTTTGTAGGAGCTATATGATTTGTATTTTTTGGTTTTTGGCTCCTTTTTGGCTTTTTGGAATTTTTGGAGCAACCTTTTTATTTTGTAGGGATTTTTGGAAAATAGATGCGATATACATAGCTTTAGGAGGTGAACTCAAGTGACATGTAGAGAATAAAAGATATATGTGGAGAAAGAAATAATGTAGCACTCGGTTCACTCTAAGATGTGCACGAACGGTTCAATAAAATAATACTTCAACTAAAACTCATATGTAAGCATGGATATTCTCAATCATTGCAATAAATAGTGAAGTCAAGCAGTAAAGTTTACAACCATATCAGGCATGTAACAGAAGGTGAATAAGACAATAAAACTGATGCTTCAGATATACTAATGACGCATGAATCCTGGTGCATTTCCAACAAAAGCATACTAAACACTAATCAATACATTCAGTTTCAATTAATATCATGCATTCATATAGATGAATCATCAAAAGAATATATAAGCAAGCACATGGATAGCAAGACTATGGAAAACTCAAAGTAGCATGGCAATGAATAATGAGCATCGTGATGGTTAGTAAAGCAATAAGAGATATCATCATACAAAACTCATCTAGCGGAAGAAGAGAAAGGAAAATAAAGAAATAAAAAATAAAAGAGAGGAAAGAAAAGAAAAACAAGCACACAACATGATGCATGAACACACATAAAAGGAAAATAAGATGGAAAATTCAAAAAGATGATGCAAAATTTTGAAAAATTCTAAAAAACCTTAAAAATAAAGTAAAAGTGCAACTAGATGGCATGGAAATGCACTCCCCCAAGCTTAAACTTCACATTGTCCTCATTGTGATCATAAACGGAAAAATATGAGGAACAACGATAAATATGAGGGAGGTGAATGAAAAATGATGAAATGAATGACATGAAATCCTAATGTAACTACATGCACATGCAATGATGCATGAGAGCGCTTTCCCCCAAGCTTATGCTAAACAATCCTATTCAAACGACTCGATCAAAAATGTCATGGCTTTGCTAAGCGAGATTGAGTCAAACGAATAAGAATGTGAGTATTCACTTGAAAGAAATGCTCGATGGGTGGTGAGCAAAAAGGATGTGACACATCAAAATATAAAGAGGGCAATTAATAGGGGTGTAAAAATTTTTGTTGCCGTCATATGAGGTAATATTTATTCAAGCAAATCTATACAGTCCTCTCGCTGTCGAGAGAATTCGTGTTTATTTAAAGCATAAAAATTTCTACACTACTGGAGTGATATCACCTATAGCAAAAGGCGGATCCAGTATCTTTGCCTGTGCAGGAAATTGCTCCAACTGCTCTTTCCGTGGTTCTGCCAGGCGCGTATGTTCACGAACTCCAACGAACTCCAGCAATGCATCCCCCAGCATTCCCACAAGGACTCCACCTGTACCCTGCAGAGAATAGGATGCATCAGTTCGCTGCAAAAAATTCACCCTCATAATAAAAGTATCCCAAAGAGGATCGTCTATAGAAATATATGGAATAAATAATGGTGGACGATACTTCCCTGGAAATAATCCAATATCCTCATGTGCAGTGATAGCTGTCTCCATGGTATCCTCTCTTAGCTGCTCAGGTAACTATGCTCCCGAATCAATTGAACTACCGCTCTCCTCTTGTTCGCACCTGCCATCAAAGGATAAGTCAGTGTATAAACATGTGTCACAAAAGGATTCATCAAGTATACTTCCCTGAACGTGGGTATCCCAAGGTAGCTCTTCTCGAGCGTTGATCTCTTCGGTGCATGTTTCGATGACTTCATTCATTGGCGGCTGAGGGACTCTGTCAACTTCCAGATACAGCTTATCATTTCTAATATCGACCCTAATGATGCCTTTGATTGTTCCTTCTGGGGAGAGTTGATCAATGATGTAGGTGGCGAATAGTTGTTCAAGGTGGTCCTCTACATTGATGGCAATAGGTCCCGTGGTTTGAACTTCATCCACGAGTTCCTCCAGTAGGGATGCAAAAGTTTCATCGTGTTGCAGGTCAGAGTCTGTACTCATCATTGTGCTTTTCGGATAACCTGATCAACAAAGACAAATACCTGAAGAAAAATATCAGTGGCACAAGAGAATATAGAAATGATAATAATGGTGGTAAGGGTGAAAATTTCTTTTTGTTAATTTTTTTCTTCGTGGTCTAATCAACCTAATTGTGACAAATTGGCACCCAACGGGAAACACCTCCCCGGCAACGGCGCCAAAAACTTGATCGACCCCGAATCACCCGGAGAACGATTGTAGTTTTACCACAAGTACACGGTCAAGTGGCGAGCGGGTATCGAACACGAGGAGGTGGTGTTGGCTCTAATCTATCCTAGGCTGGCTCGACTACGAAAGTTTTATTGGTGGAGATGAGTATGGTATGATGTAATGACAGGTGATGGATGTCCGTGTTGGTGATAGAGATGTTGGTCAAATATCGATTCAAATACAATATAATAAAAGTGTCTAGGGCTAGGGAATTCCCACTACGGATCGTCATACATCATTGTAAATAGAAAATCTCAATATTACTAGACTTGTGTTGAGGTGAACTAGTCGCAACTTAATGTAGAACCAAGCTCACGCTCTCACGCTATTGTCGGTCTATAGCAACCTAGATTAGGGCCCACTCTTGTGCAAACCTTAACCTAAGCCACTAGCATGAAGATCGACATCATCGTCCAATCGCACCTCGAGCCCACTCTCATGCAAACTCGAGTTACGACCTAGATTGTGATAGCTCGTATTCGTCTAATCTCTTGCAAACGAATATGTGTATAGATTTAGAATAAAAATACTAGCTTTGGTCCAATCTCTTGCAAACCAAGTCTAGAGAATTTTGATTATAAACCTAAATCGAATATCTAGGCCTTCCCATCGATCGGAATCCAATCTCTTGCAAACTCCAAATCGATGGAAATTACTAGCTATCCGTAGTAAATCAATCACAACCTAACCTCCTAGCAATTCTAGCAATGTAGAAATTTATTCATCACAAATCTGAAATTAGATCCATAGGGTTCATCTCTATACCCTAGAACATCGATTCTACTCAAGCATAGCAATAACGATGGAGAAATCGATAAAAACATTGCTTGCATATATAAAGATATCAAATCAAAGATACAAATAATAAGAACAAAGATACTTAGCTTTGATGAAGAATTCCAATCCAAATACAAGCTTTTTGATCTAAGAGGGGGCCTAGGGCATGGTGTCAGGGGGCCTAGGGCATGGCCTAACCTCTAAAATAAACCGAAACAACGATAAGAATAATGAAGTGAGACAATAAGCAATTTATTCAATCTCAGAATATCCATAAAATAAATTACAATATCACAGAAAAGCCACCAGGCTCAAAGGAAAAGCTAAGGCCCAAACATGGCCAACAAAGTACAACGTACAAGCAAGGGTGCCACGCACCCAACAACTAACAGCAAACCTAAACAAGGAAGAGAACACAAGCGACCTCTAAGACTGGTCACCAATGACCACAAACTCCTCCTCGGTAACCATCGGCTCCGCGCCAGCAAACACTACGTCTTCTCCAACTAGCTCTGGCTCAGGATCTAACATGTGTCACCCAAAAGAGCAAGGGGCACATGTTAGCAAGTCTACAAGAGACTTGGGCAAGGAAACTGAAAGGAAAGTAAACTAACAACCTAGCAGTTATAGTATGATGCATAGCATGACAAGTTTAGTATGTGAGTAACAAATGAGGTAAGGTGCAAGTATCGAGTAACAAGTAGCAAGTATGGCATGGATGACAGTTTTAGTATGAGTGTGCAAGCAAGACATGGTATAACATCAAGTACAAGTGAACAATTATCATGGCATGACAGGAGTAGCCAAGCTACTAACATTCTCAATCTTTTCACTAGTCACGTTTCAAGTTGTTTGTAGATGTTTACGCATTACAGCTGAACTGTTGGACATTCACACTGAGTGGCCGCTTAACACTACCCCAGAACCCAGAGTTTACACCTTACAACTGAAGTTGCTGATCGGGCAGACTCCCAGTTGAATGGCCGCTTAACCCTTACCCCATCCCACACGTAAACAAGCCAGGGTCCCTGTACACGATGCTCAGTAAATGAGCCAGGGTTGCCCCGCACAAGAGCTTGTTTTTAGGTTCACAATTTGGCGTAGGGTGGTGCCCGCTAAAAGCAGGGGCCTAGCCGGAAACAAGTAGATTGGGCATTGGCTATCGACCAACACACATGGCCCGCTTCTGGAACACGAGCCAGGAAACACAAGTATTGTAACGTGTGCTACGAATGCGACATTTCAACATGGATAGCATGACATGGCAGGTAGTAAGGCGTACAGGCAAGGAATTAAACATGGCAGTTTAATATGCATGAATAACAAGTTAAAAGGGTTGGACCTAGCTTCGTTGTCAAGCTAGATCAATTGAGTTGACGGATCTAGTTTCGTTGTCAAACTAGATCAAATAGGCGTCTAGGCAGCTATCATTTCACTGTCTAGTCTCTTTTACGCTACGGTACAAAAGTGGCCTAAAACATGGCCTAAAACCCTAGGAGGCAAGTTTCACTTGCCTGACACCAAGGATGACGATCAACGAGGCACGTCGCACAAAAAGCTAATCTACGGGAATGGAATCGCGTATAGAAGTAGAAGATCGATGCCGAGCAAGCATGGCGACGGAAGAACGATCCGAAGAACCATGGTTCAGATCTGGAATGGATGGAGAAATCTGGAGAAAATGAGGTTTGGGGGGTTTTGGGGGATTTTCCAGTGACCTAGAGGTGGGTGGCCGGTCTAAATGGAGGGGGGGGAGAGGCTCTTGATGAAGGGGAAGAGCTAGAGGAAGGTTGGGGAAGATCAGAGGTCAAGGGGGAAGGAAAGAGGCCAGGAGAAGAGAAAGAAAGAAAAGAAACGAAGTGGGGTTTTAAATAGAAAACGACCTGGCGGCTGCATGAAAATTAGGGTTTCGACACTGATTAGTCGGTCAAAGAGCAACCTCTGACCGACTAGTTTGGGAACTAGTCGGTCGGTTGACCAACGCAGACCGACTAAGTGTAAACAGTAACTCTTGACGAAAAATAGGATTTAGATTTAGTCGGTCAAAGAACAACTACTGACCGACTAGTTTCTCATCTAGTCGGTCGACGAACGTTCTTAGACTGACTAAGAATGAATAGTACTTGGTATCAAAAATGATCATAGAGCTAGTCGGATTAAAGAACGATTGCTGACCGACTAGTTTGCAACCTAGTCGGTTGACAAATTGTTCTTAGACCGACTAACGATAAATAGTAACTCCTGAATAATTATCAAAGCCCACTAGTCGGTCTATGAAGGTTTGTCGACAGACTAAATCGTCATCTAGTCGGTCGGTTCCCCTTCTTGTACCGGGGTAACGTGCACGGAAAGTGCCGAATTGAAGCGCGAAGCTTCGGGAAGATTCCTACGGCTTCTAAGATCAACCTATCTCTAAGATATGAGCGATATGAAGCTCGTCACGAGTGACTTACTCCAAGATCAACGATTCTAAGGAAGAAGCTAGAAAATCACGACGAAACGAACGTAAGTGAAAGCTACGGAGACGGAAATCACACGCAAGGAGAAAATCCACCAAGACACGCATATATATATATATCGATAACACTAATATAGAAAAACCAGTCGTTACATCCTACCCACCTTAGAATAAAGTCAGTCCTCGGACTTTCTAACATACCTAGTCGCTCTAGTAACTACCCCAATCATATCACATTCAATCAGGTATAGTTATTACAAGTGCTTATATTCGCACTAGGTAATCAAACATTAACACTACCAACATGTATACATATATATATATTCACGCACATCATACACTTATTCCTATCATAGTCAGTCAAAAGCATACACGTATTTCCATCATATACACATATACACATACATCCCTTATATAGCTATTACTTACCTAGCACCAAATATTAGTCCATATACTCACAACCAATTAAATAGTTCACACTAGTAAATACCATCGTAACACTCTACGCTAGGTAGCTACCTATGAACAACGCAATAAGAATACACTACTCCCCTATATCTCCTAGTATACATCCAATACCAAACACGTCAACACACGTAATCACACCACACCATCTAAACTCAAGTTATTATATTTAATATACTTCCACCATCATTATAATTTCACAATTTATAGCCATTCCAATACATGCAAATATTTCACTATAACTTCACATCACATACGGCCCTATAATTATACCCACAACACGCCACACATATTATAGTCACCAAAACTTATAACTAAGCACATACTTACCCGTGCATGGTGCACACCCACACATGCTAACATTTCATTCATATTTACTAATCATACAATTATAAACTTAGTACATTGACACGCTTAGTTTTAGCTAGCACACACACACACAGATATATATATATATATATATATA
Organism: Scilla litardierei; assembly: GCA_030789695.1. Lineage (NCBI taxonomy): Eukaryota > Viridiplantae > Streptophyta > Magnoliopsida > Asparagales > Asparagaceae > Scilla > Scilla litardierei. Next base: position 792,119,525 of record CM061142.1, on the reverse strand, counting down.
TATATATATATATATATATATATATATATATATATTCACGCATGCAAGCCCCCTAATAAATAACTATACCACAAGACCAACACCTATAACTATATACTGGTTTAGTGACCCACAATCATGTGCGTAACACAACCAGACACAAACAATCCACACATTATACATACATCATCCATCACTATACGCCAACCACATACAAATACACCAACGTACATAGAGTATACCCACTCAAGCTTGAGTGAGACTCAAAATCATAGCAGAATAATTCCATATACATAACACAGCATCCATACATATACCAATACTATCTAATGCATACACGTCTACCAACATAACCATATACATATCAAAATGTCAAACACCCTTAATATCTAATCAGGTAATATCACATATTTCAATCACTTCATATACCATGATATTATTACAAACATCAGCACACCTATAATTACAATACTCTCCCTAATAAATGCTGTCATCGTATGGTCACATACATGTATCATATATTCATACCATATCCATCCATCTATAATTGGCACATCAATACACTTACTTCATCCATTAGTTAAGATATGCTGTAGTCGGGTATACCTCATGGTATACACGCATACGACATCTCATAAAAACAAGTAATACCAATCAAACAATTATAATCCTACTATCATATCATATCACACTTATACTCATGCAGCTAATACATAACTACCTACACACAACATACCAATACCAACCACAAACAACTTCATATGCATCATGAAATTTAATACACTACGACGACACATCAAATTACACTAATGGGGGGCCCACCAAACTATATTAAGGTTGACACGGGCGACGACAAGCTCTATTGGCTAGACAAAAGGAAAGAAACTGAAATCAAAAGCGTAACGAATAGAAGGATCGAAAAGCATGAGAACGGTCGTGTAATGATGTAATGATGCTCCAATAGGATACATGGAAAACAGTGTGTAAAGATATAAGTTAAAATGAAGAGTACGAAACCGGTCGATAAAATGAGTTGTTCGAATTAAGTTTGAGTCGAATATATATAATAAGAGGAAATGATTTATTTAGCTTATATAAAGCTATCACGAGTAAAAGTAAATCATTTACACGAACATATAGGGCGTATGTTAGAAAATGTTATGCGGCAGTAGTTTAAAAATTTTGGGAAAAAGTTTCGAGGTTTAAGGAATGAAATCAGATCAAATATAGTGTAGAGGGTTTATGCTCATGCCAAATGTTTTTCCAAGTCTTAAAACTGAAGAGAAATTCCAACAAACCGTATTGAAAGTACTTTTTAGAGAATCCGGGGTTCGCCAGCAGAAACTGATTTATATAAGGGTCTTAACACACGAGCACAACGAACATAGTACTGATATATAAAAATAATTTGTAGTTCTATTCTAGAAATCATTTTTAGAAATATGTATGATGAATGGAAAGGTAGTAACATCTTATTAGTATGGAAGTAAGTGGGAGGATATACATATATAGAATTATTAAATTGGTAATAAAGCTTTAAAACAGAATTATGGAGGGTCTAGATCAGGAAATGGTTTCGAAAAGCAATTTTACGAAAATCTGAACTAGGGAAAACGTTGAGCATAAAATCGACTTGCTGAAAGCTGAAGTCCCATGTGACTTGAAAGGTATATAAGAAGCAAACACGATGCGGTATTCGAATAAGTTTTAATGGCATAAGTAAGAAAAGAATATTATAATTCAGGTTAGGAAAAACAGAAGTACGGTTCAGAATAAAATTGGTATATGAAAAGGGGCAAGACATTTATATCAATATGAAAATATAGGCTGGAAAATATTATAAACTAATAATCAAAAATCTCGACAAAAGTTTCAAGGTTTAGAAAAGAACAATTAAATTTAAGTCGCGAAAGAGTATGAAATCTAATATATATATATATTAAAAGTTTTCGAACAAATTTAAACTTAGCGAAAGAGGAACATCGAAAATACTTTTAGGGGAAACAAGGATTTGCCACAAGAACGGGTTGGTGAAAAGACTTGAAGTATGGGTACGGCAAACTTATAATTAGGGGGGGGGTCATAAATTAATTGGAGTCCTGGGGTAGGTCTTGAAAGAAGTATTTTAAAGTACGTATGGTAAATAGCTAAAATGAATTTCGTAATTTAGAAAAGGTGGTATATTGAATTATCGAAATAGTACTAAAGTTTAAAATCAAGTACGGACGATATATGTTAGAAAAAAAGTTACAAGATAGTAAATTTAAAATTTCGACCAATTAGTCTTCAAAATCTGAAGGAATTGACTTTTAGCTCAAACGGAAATAATGGAAATATACTGAAAGAAGGTTTAAAACAAAATTCAAATCAAGTGGAAACTTTTAATAATGAAAAATGTGAAAACGACTTTGGAAAAATCAAGATTTGCAACGGAAAAGATTTGAAAGGTCAACTATAATAGTAATGAGGGGGGTCATGTGAATCGAGGGCAATGAATGTGGTTGTGTGAGGCATGCACCTAAATTACGATTCAAGAAAACTACGACGAAAACCTACGGTCAGTAACACCGAAGTGTAAGTGACCAGGAAAAGATTGAATCAGAGGGTCCTAATCATCGGTTGACTAAAGGTCAAGGGAAATTCAACACTAAGGCTTCCTAGTGGCTAGAGTATATTAGAGGCCTCAGGGAAGGTTCTAAGAGAATCGAGATCATGTTCTGTTGTGCCCGAAATCGATGAACCCAAGCGAACGGCTAAAGAAATCCAAAGAATCTATCATGGTCAGAGCTAGACATGAACCACTAAGGTAACTCTTAAGACTATCATATCAATCACTAGCATGGAGTCTAACAACAATCAGGGGCCTCTAACTAGCAAGCACAAACTCCTAACTAAGTCTCACTATAGTCCTGACCTAATGGATTTCCTACCAAGCTGGGACATGTGCTCTAACACGTCTACTAGCCACCTAAGACATAGTAACGCTAAAAACCTAGACTCCGGGCTTATAATTTGGATGTTCTAGTTTATTTAATGGACATTCTATAATTATTATCGTTGTTCCGATAGTTCGCAATTGCAAAAGGACCTGCATGGGCCACCAATAAAACCTGTCACGCCCCGCTTCCCAAAAATGTGGAGGCGAGACGTGAGAAGGTCCGCTCAGACTTAAAGCTGCAAGGCTCCAAGCCCGATAAGCATCAATCAATAATAATCTGGCAAGTCCTTGCAACGCAATACGAAACAACGATAAGAATAATGAAGTGAGACAATAAGCAATTTATTCAATCTCAGAATATCCATAAAATAAATTACAATATCACAGAAAAGCCACCAGGCTCAAAGGAAAAGCTAAGGCCCAAACATGGCCAACAAAGTACAACGTACAAGCAAGGGTGCCACGCACCAACAACTAACAGCCAAACCTAAACAAGGAAGAGAACACAAGCGACCTCTAAGACTGGTCACCAATGACCACAAACTCCTCCTCGGCAACCATCGGCTCAGCGCCAGCAAACACTACGTCCTCTCCAACTAGCTCTGGCTCAGGATCTAACATGTGTCACCCAAAAGAGCAAGGGGCACATGTCAGAAAGTCTACAAGAGACTTGGGCAAGGGAAACTGAAAGGAAAGTAAACTAACAACCTAGCAGTTATAGTATGATGCATAGCATGACAAGTTTAGTATGTGAGTAACAAATGAGGTAAGGTGCAAGTATCGAGTAACAAGTAGCAAGTATGGCATGGATGACAGTTTTAGTATGAGTGTGCAAGCAAGACATGGTATAACATCAAGTACAAGTGAACAATTATCATGGCATGACAGGAGTAGCCAAGCTATTAACATTCTCAATCTTTTCACTAGTCACGTTTCAAGTTGTTTGTAGATGTTTATGCCTTACAGCTGAACTGTTGGACATTCACACTGAGTGGCCGCTTAACACTACCCCCAGAACCCAGAGTTTACGCCTTACAACTGAAGTTGCTGATCGGGGCAGACTCCCAGTTGAATGGCCGCTTAACCCTTACCCCATCCCACACGTAAACAAGCCAGGGTCCCTATACACGATGCTCAGTAAATGAGACAGGGTTGCCCCACACAAGAGCTTTTTTTTAGGTTCACAATTTGGCGTAGGGTGGTGCCCGCTAAAAGCAGGGGCTTGGCCGGAAACAAGTAGATCGGGCATTGGCTATCGACCAATACACGTGGCCCGCTTCTGGAACACGAGCCATGTAACACAAGTATTGTAGTGTGTGCTACGAATGCGACATTTCAACATGGATAGCATGGCATGGCAGGTAGTAAGGCGTATAGGCAAGGAATTAAACATGGCAGTTTAATATGCGATGAACAATAAGTTAAAAGGGTTGGACCTAGCTTCGTTGTCAAGCTAGATCAATTGAGTTGGCGGATCTAGTTTCGTTGTCAAACTAGATCAAATAGGCGTCTAGGCAGCTATCATTTCACTGTCTAGTCTCTTTTACGCTACGGTACAAAAGTGGCCTAAAACATGGCCTAAAACCCTAGGAGGCAAGTTTCACTTACCTGGCACCAAGGATGACGATCAACGAGGCACGTCGCACAAAAAGCTAATCTACGGGAATGGAATCGCGTATAGAAAGTAGGAGATCGATGCCGAGCAAGCATGGCGACGGAAGAACGATCCGAAGAACCACGGTTCAGATCTGGAATGGATGGAGAAATCTGGAGAAAATGAGGTTTGGGGGTTTTTGGGATTTTCCGGCGACCTAGAGGTGGTGGCCGGCCTAAATGGAGAGGGGGAGAGGCTCTTGATGAAGGGGAAGAGCTAGAGGAAGGTTAGGGAAGATCAGAGGTCAAGGGGAAGGAAAGAGGCCAGGAGAAGAGAAAGAAAGAAAAGAAACGAAGTGGGGTTTAAATAGAAAACGACCTGGCGGCTGCCCAAAAATTAGGGTTTCGACACTGATTAGTCGGTCAAAGAGCAACCTCTGACCGACTAGTTTGGGGCGGGTCGGTTGACCAACGCAGGACCGACTAAGTGTAAACAGTAACTCCTGACGAAAAATAGGATTTAGATTTAGTCGGTCAAAGAACAACTACTGACTGACTAGTTTCTCATCTAGTCGGTCGACGAACGTCTTCTTAGACCGACTAAGAATGAATAGTACTTGGTATCAAAAATGATCATAGAGCTAGTCGGTTAAAGAACGATTGTTGACCGACTAGTTTGCAACCTAGTCGGTCGACAAATGTTCTTAGACCGACTAACGATAAACAGTAACTCCTGAATAATTATCAAAGCCCACTAGTCGATCCATGAAGGTTTGCCGACCGACTAAATCGTCAGCTAGTCGGTCGGTTCCCCTTCTTGTACCGGCTAACGTGCACGGAAAGTGCCGAATTGAAGCGCGAAGCTTCGGGAAGATTCCTACGGCTTCTAAGATCAACCTATCTCTAAGATATGAGCGATATGAAGCTCGTCACGAGTGACTTACTCCAAGATCAACGATTCTAAGGAAGAAGCTAGAAAATCACGACGAAACGAACGAAAGTGAAAGCTACGGAAACGGAAATCACACGCAAGGAGAAAATCCACCAAGACATATATATATATATATATATATATATATATATATATATATATATATATATATATATATATATATATATATATATATATATCGATAACACTAATATAGAAAAACCAGTCGTTACACATGGCCTAACCTCTAAAATAAACCCTAAGAAAACATGTGGGAACCCCCTTCTAATGACAGCTACAACCCTCTTATATAGCACCCCAAAACCCTAGCAAATAACCCTAGAAAACCCCTCAAATTCGTGCCCAAAAACAGCCCAAACCGCAACTTAAAATCTGGGCCCAGGCCGACTCGGCCGAGTGGAACATGTGACTCGGCCGAGTGGAAATTCCAGCAATGCATCATCAACTTACAGAAATTCTCCAGATTTGATCCGACCTCCGATTGCTGCATTTTGGTGGCGTTGGAATCGTCATAAAGTCTACTATCCATAAAAATATGAGAAAAATACTTTGATTGCTGAAATGATATCAGATTTCAAAAGAGTGAACGACTGTCTGAAAATCTGGGCGCTGCGTGTCCTCGGCGTCACTCGGCCGAGTGGACTTCTCCACTCGGCCGAGTAGGGCCTTTTGCTGGTCTCCAAAAATTCCAGAGAGTCTGCTCAGATCTCAGGAGAAAAACTCTATCATACACGGGCGAGTGGGCTCCTTCACTCGGGCGAGTGGGATTTTCCACTCGGTCGAGTGAGGCTTCTCCAAATTCCAGTAAGTCGGATGATTCTCGGGAGAAAAACACTGTCACACTCGGGCGAGTGAGTGTCCTCACTCGGTCGAGTGGTCTTTCTTGCTGGGCCGAGTGAATATCTGAAATATAGCAATGTGTATCTGTTTCACTCGGCCTAGTACAGCTCTTCACTCGACCGAGTCAGCAGTCTGCTCGGCCGAGTGGGCTGTATGTGAGCTCTTTTCTTCTCCTCCTCGCCTCCACGTTGATTCTATGGAGTTCCTTCTTCTTTCGCTCATCCTCTATCGCTGCTAGCTCCTCAATAAGGCCATGGGCGATGCTCTGGTGCGCGTGAAAGTCCCTTAAGCTCATTTTTGCTCCCGATCGCTCCATATTTCCTGAAATCCGACAAAAACATGAAATAGTGAAAAGTAACGCAATATCATCGAATAATCGTGAAAAGCGCGATATGGGCGATCGAAATGGCATGCAAATATGCAGAAAAAAGGTGTAAAATATGGACCGATCAAGGGGCGACCCCCATACCCTTCTCCAAGGGATCCTCCTCCTCCACTCGCCTCCTCTTTCCTGACTCCTCCTCCCTATGGGAGGGCATCTCCCTCTTCTGGCCGACGGCTTTCGTCGTCTCAGCAGTGTCGGTGGAAGCTTCAGTCGACTCGGCAACGTCGACAACATCAACGTCGACCACCACCGGTGGCTCCAAAACCACAACTTAGGCCAGGGGCACAATAGATCGCACGAGGGCCTGACTCGAGGCCTCTCTCGAGGAAGCTTGAGAAGAAGGCCTCGAGACCTGCCTAACCTCACCCCCCCTTGGAAGAAGACCTTTGGTTGATGGGGAGGGGAGATCGATTGCTCGACCCCTCAACACGTGCGCTTGACCTTTCAGCATTGGTGCCTGACCTTTCGACGCTTCTTTTCTTCTTCTGCTGCTCCCTCCAGACTCGATCCATTCCAGGATCACCACTTCGTCAGCTTCCATTAGTCATATCTGCAGACAACGGATATAATTATCGTGAGTGGCAAAGCTAAAGACATAGAGTCAAAATACATTACCCAGGCTCCACAAAAGGGCCTTCACGTCTGGTCGTCCAATAGATACTGAGTCGATCTCTCTCGCCTCGGTCGACCCAGAAGAAGCTTCATCGCCTCAGCCTCACCCAGCGACAACCTGGCTCTGACCTCCTTTGATGATAACCGAGACTCTTCCTCAAGCTCAGGATTCAGAGAACTCCAACTATTGAGCAACGGTTCCAGGTCGAGAAGGACGACAACCGCAAAGGTATCCTTCTACACATGGTCGAAAATCGGAAGGTCGTATATAAGCCTCACTCCCGGACGAGCTGCAATATGGTACCACACTCGGTGAGGGTCGGGTATTATCTGGAAGAAGCACTTGAATAGTCCCAGGGTTGGCCGAACGCCACAAAGCTCACATAGAACGATGAAGCTAACTAAAGGGGGGAAAGCTTGAGGAGCGAGTCTACAAATGGAGAGCTCCGAAGAGCATAGAACCTCTACGATGAAAGGATGAAGGGTAAACCGGAGTCCTAAGCAAAAACCTTTAAGATACACCCCAACCTCACTCTTCCATGGAAAGTACACTCTTTCATCCGAATTAGGCACCCTAACCCTAAAAAGATGACAGAAACAACCTCGCCAGACCTCAACAGTCAGATCGAGGGGAAACCTAGGGGCCATGTCTAAGATGACTTCAGGAACCTTCAAGCTCCGATCCCTTCGGTGAATGGGAAGGCATGGTTCAATCCAAACTCCTTTTCCCTTTCCAGGAACTTCCTTATATCGAGGGGGCCAAGGCGCGCCATGAGCTCCTCGTAGGTCGGATCTTTCATTATGACTAGAGCAAACATACCTGACGAATCTAAAGAGAATCAAAGTCGGAAAGGGGGGGATACCTTAGAAGGGACATGCGATCTTCGAAAAGGCGATGCTGGAAGCAAGCTTTCGAAACAAGGAAGAAGGCGAAGCGAAAAGATCTCTTCTTCTTCCTCACTTTTCTTTTTTATACGAAGGAATTCAACCGACTGACTTCTGATGCACAACACGTGTCCAAAGCTAGTCACTAGAAACGACGGAGATCACTTCAAAGGCAAAAGGGTTTTGGCGGCACAAATCAAATCAAATATTTCAAAAACCGTGTGCATTTAAGGAGATTATTATTATTATTTGATGTATAAGGAGATTATTCATCATTCGGTCTCAATCAGCATGATTTCTGAGGCACGAATGATGGGGGCCATTGTTAGTGCATGGGTACGAATCCAGCTGGAGTATCCACGTACCCAACCCATTTGGCGGGGTATTGTTGTGTCTATATTTTCTACAATTTAACCAAGCATTTCCATGTCATTTCGATCACCCGAATCCATATTTTCGTATTATATCACGCTTTTCTCGATATTCTTGATTCTTTCGATGTTTTATATGTTTTCAGGAAATTTGGAGCGATACAGGACTTTGGACACAACTTGGACGCCGAACCTTGCCTTGCAAGAGCAACCCAAGGGGGCCAAATACATGAAGGAGAGGGGTAGAAGAGCAGAGAAGAAGAGAAGAGGAATAAAGAAGATGAGAGAATGAGCAGCACAAGCTTGGGGGGATTCATGCCAGATCGCTCGACCGAGTGCAAGATGCGCTTGGTCAAGCTGTGACACGCCAAGGAACAGCCCAACTTCTTCCAAGCGGGTGCTCAGGCGAGCGACATGATCGCTCGGTCGAGGGACCAGCCCGCTCGCTCGAGCCAGAGGAGCCCAACAAATGTAAGGCGACGTCTCTGTAAAATTGGAGCTTCCTTACGCTCGACTGAGCGACATGACGCTCGGGCGAGCGACTCAACTCACTCGCCCGAGCGGTCCCTTTCTCAAGCACCAAGACGGAGCCAAGGAGTGCGCTATACAAAGCAGCGCTCAACCGAGCGAACATTGTGCTCAGTCGAGCGATAGGCCAGCAGACTCCAAATTGACTTGAATTAATGGGTTTTGAGTTGGTTTTTCTTGTAAAACTCGAACCCAAACAGTTTTGTATAAATAGTGAACAACTTTTAGAGTAGGTTAAGTTTTATTTTTCTGTAGCTAAACACGTAAAGCTATTTTGGGAGCTCTATCTTGGTAATTTATTTTGCAATCTATTTACTTGTTTGTAGTTGGATTTCTTTGATTTTTTTACCATTGCTCTTATTTCTCTTGCCCTCTCTATTGAAATTGATTTCATGCAATTTGATCGGTTAGATATGCCTATCTCTATTGCTATCATGTTTAGAGCTTTTGCCATGCTAGAGTAGTGGGTTTCTAGGGCTTAGGGAGGATCCCTATGAGCTTAGGGATTGGATGATAGGTTAGACCTCCGTTGGACGAATCTAAGGTCTCCCTATGGTGGGTTGAACAAGGGTTTTGGGGGATTAGTCTTAGAATTGGAGGACCATGAAAGCGACTCCATATCCTAGGGAGAATCCTCAGGAATCCGATTTAGGAATTAGTGGTCGTTTTTTGGGGCTCGCACTCACGAGGGTGACCCGAGAGCCGGGGGCGACCACTAACCCCTAATCCACTAACCGATGACTAGGAAAGTAGCCCGGTTGCTAGAATCAACCATATGATGGCGTCGCATTCTGTGGAGTATGCGAGTGCCTACAGATTACGAGGCGGGACCCAAGTGTCAAGCGTAATGCACGCATTACGTATGAAGCCGATAGCAAGAGCACATCCCCGTATAGGGATGCATTAGACGAGCGTGACGACGGAAGTCTAACGCCTGTTCCCATCTCCGGATGTGACACTTCTACCCTAATCCATCGTCTGACGGAGGATCAATTGACCAGAAATCCATTACCGAATGCCCTAGCAGGGAATACCGAAAGCCCTAGACGTTAAATATTTAGTCTATTCCCCTTCCTTCAACTAACCAACCAAATCACACGTGACACCCCCAACCATACATTCTCCTCATTCCACAAAAAACTAAGAATTAGATGACCGCCTCCCTAGAGTTCGACATTCTATATATACTATAACGCACCGTCCACTTGCAGTGTTCTCGTCTGTGCATCGCTGGTAATGAACAAGTTTTGGCGCCGTTGCCGGGGAGGCAACAGTTTACTTTAGCTTTTGGTTGGAGAGTGTTGGTTTCATCCACACTTGACATCCTACCACTTCTTTTTATTTTTTTGTTCCCTTATTACTATCTTTTCTCTTTTTGCTAACCAGTTCCACGATTTTCTTGAGTGCCTCTATTTTGCATGCTGACACGATCTTAGAGAGGAGAAGATCTTTTGCCTTGGATCCTGAGATAGAGGCGACTGCAAGGCGACTCAACAGCAGATAGAAGGAGAAGAGTAGCGGTGTCTGAGCCTCCCATAGGACCGCATCCTCTCATTCCACCAAATTTGATCTGAGATTTCATGAAGCCCAATACCGCCTTAGCTTCCTCCGTGATCATACCGTCAATCCGCGAGGGCAACTTCAAGCTAAAGACGGGGCTCATCCTGCTGGTGCAACAGGACTGCTTCCATGGGCACTCACCAGAGAACTCCAGTCACCAGGTGGAGGCATTCTTAGCTTAGTGCTCTACATTCCAGATGCAAGGGGTCAGCGATGATGCGATCAGGTTGCGGCTCTTTCCCTTCACCTTGAACGATAAGGCCCATTATTGGCTGACGTCCCAAGTGCCTGGCACCTTCACGACCTAGGAGCAGCTGGCAGAGGCCTTCATCACCAAATACTTCCCCCCTTCGAAGATGATGTGTCTTTGGAACCAAATCACCAATTTCAAGCAAGGGGCCAGGAGTCTTTGTATGAGGCCTGGGAACGATCCAAGGACATCCAGCATTAGTGTCCGAACCACCGCATCGCCACATGTGACTTGGTCCTATCTTTCTACAATGGAATTTGTTCGGACATAAGGATGATAGTTGATGCTACAGCAAATGGAGCCATAACGGGGAAAGAGCCAGTTGAAGCCATGAGGATCCTTGAGGACATGGTAGCTAATAACCAACATTGGGGGGACGCCATGTCTACCCCGACTATTACCAAGGCCCCAGGAGGAGGTCGATATGAAGTCAGCGAGACGGCTATTTTTGATGGCTGTCTCGAATCACTTGCACAGTAGGTGGCCAGATTGGAGCACCGACTCGACGCTAGGCCCAGCTTACCCTCCGCCAACACATATGCCGCTTATGAGAGGTGTGTAGAACAAGGACCCAATAGCAGGACCTACTCTTACCAGCACCTCCTGCAACAACAGAGGAGGCCAACTATACATCCGATGACAGAGGAGGAAACAGGGGAGCCTATGGGAACCTGTCCTGGAGAAACCACCTTGGTTTCTAGTACAGGAACAGCAGCCCCATTAGCAACAGCAGCAGCCCCATTAGCAGCAACAGTATCAGTAGCAACAGCAGTCCCATCAGCAGCAGCAGTAGCCATAGCAGTATCAGCAGCAGCAGTCTGGGCAGAGGCCGTATGCCCCTTATAGATCGCCAGGGTACCAGCAACAGCGTCAGCAGCAGCTAGCTTTGCCTGCTCCTCCTCCAGCTCAGCAGAAATCCTCCTTGGAGGCTACCTTGGAGAGATTCATTGAGGAGCAGGCAAAGCTCAATCTAGACCATGCGGCTCGCAGCAAGGAACTTTCCACCATGGTTGATCAGCTGAAAGAGCAGATGAGTCAGATGGTACGATCTCAAGGCAAACTCCCTACACAATCTAGGGAGAGTGCATGCGCCATCACCACCCATAGCGGCCTATCTACAATGGACCCGGATCCGCCAGTGATGATTCCCAAGATTGCATCACCCAAGGAGGTGATAGGTGAGCTCTCATTGGTTATTGATGGTGGAGATATTAAGGCTGAGGAGCAGCCTACCACCATTGAGAGATATGTCCCTCCCATAGTGGAGGAAGTGATCAAGGAAAGGGCAAGGTTTGTGGAGAAGCCCAATGATCGTCTCGCTCCAGTTCCATTTCCGAGTAGATTGGCTAAGGCCAAAATGGTAGAGAAGTAGCCAAGTTCATAGAGCTTCTGAAGGGAGTGGAGCTGAATATTCCATTCATGGATGCCCTCACGGAGATACCCTCGTACGCAAAGTTCCTTAAGGAACTAATCTCGGAGAAGAGAACGACAGAGTAGGTTTTGTTGGCAGAGCAACCGTCATCATTTTTCAGAAGCAACAAGCTGCCAAAGAAGCTCCCGGATCCAGGGAGCTTCACTGTCCCTTGCTCCATAGGTGGCGTCCCCATCAGGAGGGCCTTAATAGATTTGGTGGCAAGCATCAGCCTGATGCCGTTGTCCATCTTCCACCACCTCAACACCAGGACGGAGTTAGAGCCGACGGCCATGACCATCCAGCTTACAGATAGGTCGGTGACGCACCCGATCGGAGTGGCTAGGGACGTCATCTTACAGATTCCTGGCGGGATGAGCGTGCCAATGGATTTTTTTATTATGGACATGACGGACGATGGAGGATCGCAGCTAATTTTAGGTCGCCCGTTTATGGCGACAGCTGGAGTGCTGATAGACATGCGATAAGGCATGCTCTCCCTCAATGTCGAAAACATTGAGGCCGAATTTTGGCTACCTAAGCCGATGACAGAGAGGAAGCCCGCTGCGGATGTTGGGTATCTTGATTTGGTGGAGGATGAGCTCGTGGAAGAGTTCATAGCTGAAGAACTATTTCTGGACCCTATATTGTAGAGCGAGGACCATGGTTTGGACCCTTGGCACGACAAAGCCATGGCAGCATATCTGCTGGTCCTAGACGAGGACCCCAACGATGGATCGACGATGCATGAGCATGCCATGCTTGCCTTGGAGGATCACGACCCTGACATCGTGAAAATCAGGAACCTAGTTACTGCAGCGTCCATGGGGCGCCCCAAAGAGAGACAAGTACCAGCGAAGAAAGAGGATGGACGGACCGCTAAGGGTCCGAAGGAGGCATTCAACCAACCGGCCCCACAAGGGTTGGTCGGAAAGAACGATGGGAACATCTCGCTTGCACCCATCATATCGTCTCACTGAGCCGCAGGGGGGTCAAGCTAATGACATTAAACAAGCGCTTGGCAAAAGGCAACCCAGCCTATTTACTCGCATTTCGGTTTTAATTAGATTTTTGAGATATTATTATAGAAATTCGAAAATCCATAAATAACTGAAGTTTGTTGATTTTGGCAGGTACTTGGCGGTCAAGACGCCAAATGAAAGAGCAAAGCATGGGTGAGAAGTTAAGATTCAAATCAGCGAGAAATACGAGATGGTCTAAAGGGCTGTGAGTGCTGAAATTCCAGATCACTCGGCCGAGCGCATCATGCGCTCAACTAAGTGACCTATCCGATGCATCAGGAGGCCAGATCGAGCTGAGCTTGCCCGAGCGGGAGCGCTCGCCCGAGCGCTCAATCGTCCAGGCAAGCCCTATTTAGTTAAGTTTGGGCGCTCGCTCGAATGTTATCAGAATTCGATCGAGTGCCCCCTTGCTTCTTCCTCTCGTGCGACCCTAGCAAACCCAAACCCTCGACGTCCCTCGCCCGAGCACCACCTCCTCCTCCACCATCTTCCTTCGCCAACCTCCCTCTCCTCCCCTCCGATCTCCCCCTCCTCCCTCTTCCCCCATGCCTACACCAAACCCTAACCCCCCCATTCTGATTCCCCTCCTCCCAATCGCCGCCCTCCCAACCGTCGAGCGCCACCACCCCTTCCCCATCTCTCAACCCGAGCACAACCCCCATCCACCACCCCGAATGCTAATCCCTCCCCCTCCACCACCCCATCCCCGATCACCCCCAATTTCCCCCAAGCCACCCAATTTCAAATTTCAGGTTGGCAGGAAGCTTGGCAGGATTCATCACCGATTGGGCATCGTTCGTGGAGCTCAAGGAGTTGCTCTCGCATCGCTAAGGGTCCACTCTTTCCCTCTCTTAATTTTTTATTATATATATCATATTTCTTATGGCGTGAGCTCACGATGCCTCGCAGTACTATCATCTGCTCATCATCATCCTCACCCTTACCACCACCCACCATAGCACCCCCATGCACATCCACTACCACACACTCCCCTCCATGCACTTTCGCTGGACCTTCACCACACATTACACCCACATCCACCACCGCCACCCACCCCTACACGTCCTCCACCTACACCCACATCCACCACCATCTCCAGACCATCCCCATCTCAATCCCAGCCACAACACTCACGCCAAAATGTGTTGGCCTACAAGCTGACCTCCTCTAAGCATCGCACCACCACTACCACATCCACATCCACACCCACAGCACCACCACGCACATCCATCCACACCACCACCACATGCACTTCCACCACACCCACGACACATCCACACATTTCCACCACACCCACCACTATCACCCCCACCATCCCAACCCCCACCCCCTCACCACAGGCTCCCAAGAAGAGAAAGTCCTTGTAGAGAGCCTCTCATGCTAGGCCACGCACCCACCGTATGCGTTCCCACCCTATTCCAACCATCATCTCCTTCACCCCCACATGACAGGAAGAAATGCCAGGCTGCTAGCTCCTCAGCAAGGACACGAGCCCCCCTCCCCCGAGTTATCCCATACCCACAATGTAGGATCCTGTCAAAACAATGTTAGGATCGATAAATGAAGTCGAGACTTACGCTTGCGTACGTGGCACCGTAATCTCGGAACTTCGCCCTCGGATTCGCCACAACGGTCGATGCTTCGTCACGGAGGATCGAAGCAGAGTTTCACCGCCTAAATCTCAAACTAGAAGAGGATTTTAATGGAAGGGAAAAGAAGAACATAAGATGCCTTATGCAAACTTATGGCATGGAAAGTGTGAATGAATGCCTTACCCTTGGGTCCTATTTATAGGCTTTAGGGGTAGTTATTGTAGGAAATAACTAAATATAAGCTTATTAGCCTATATTAGCACATTCATTTATCTTCTTCTTTATCCACTTATCAAGTGCCATTTTGCACTTATAAAGTGGCTTTTTCCACTTATCGAGTTGCTTTTTCCACTTATCGAGTGGTCCTTTTCACACGAGAAAAGGTTCCCTTCGTGCACGCCTTCGTGCACGCGACATCTGAGGTCTGTATACCCTCATACATCCCCTCATGGGTGTATTTGTGTCGTCCATATCCAACATCTCCCACTCACACTTGAGGGGATTGTAAGGAAACTTATTTTCCTCTGACTCTTCTGTTTATCATACCGAGAAATAGGCCGTGTGACTGTCATGCGCATAGAGTCCGCTGTTGTGCACTTGTTAGAGATACACAACACTCCTCGAGGTGCAAAGTTGAGTAGATCAACGCATGCTTTACCCTAGATTATTTCTTCACATTTCTTATACTTTATATTCAACAATTGAATCCCATCTGGATTGCAATTGGCTGGCCAGCTTTGAATCTTTAAAGTCCAAATGTGAATGAGAAATTAATCTTCCTCTTCTTGTGATCCTTTCGATCTTGATTTGACTTGCTTTTCTAACATGCCCCGCCGGACCGAATTAACCATAGTCCATAAGTAACATGCTAAGATAGCAATCACCCGGTCAAATCTTAAGGAACCAATTAGAGTCCATAAGGGTAACGAATTAAGACCCATGTGGTCTTTGGGTCTCACATAATAGTAAACACAATTACTATTCTAACCCAATGGTCAAAATGCATACGTAGTATGAATACGTATTACAACATCACTCCTTTCCCAGGGAGCGTATGTCTTAATGATGTTGTAAGGATGATAACCAGACACCACAATGTCTGACTTTGAGTCCCTTTTACTACTCAAATAATCTTCTAGACTCACATCCTGAATAAGATAGATAGGATTTCAAATCCTTTTAGATCTTTTGAAAGCATCCATATGATGCAGATCTTTCATACGACCATTTTGTTTAAGTCATGACTCTAAATCGTCCGTCTGACTATTTTGACTTTAAACAGGTCTCATCTTTATTTTACCCGTCTGATAAAAATAAAGGCGGTTGCTCATGTGAGAGAGCCAACCTTAATCTGTCCGACAAACTAGAATTCAGCTGAGATTTCAAAGAAATGTACACAAACATTTCTTAAGAAATTCATATGCAATGTTGAAAAAGAACTTATTCTTTTATTAAATTCGATCATTTCAGACATGGGAATTTATATTGGTACAACTCAGCTCTTACGCAATCCTTGAGATGATAAGTGTTTATAAAACACATCTCTGGGGATCGCCTTCGTAAGCGGATCCGTTATCATCTCACGCGTAGATATGTACCTTATGTCTACCTTCTTTGTCTTATCATAGTCTTTTGCAAGTCTGCAGTTCCTTTAAGATACTGCATTATCCTCTTAACCGCTTTCCAGTGTTCTTGCCTTGGTTGGGTTGGTAACGACTTACCATTCCAACGGGAAAACAGATGTCCGGTCTTGTACGCATCATAGCGTACATAAGACTACCAACTGCACTGGAATATGGAACTTTTTCCATAATTTCCTTTTCCTTTTGGTTCTTTGGACATGATTTCAGACATAAATTATCGCATCTGCTTATAGGAGTATCAATGGACTTGCAGTCCTACATATTCCGTTCTAGAACCTTCTTTATATAAGTCTCTTGTGAAAGAGAAAGAAGTTTCTTCGAACGATTCCTTGAAATCCTAATTCCAAAGATATATGCGGCTTCTCCGATGTCTTTCATCTCAAAACTGATGAAAGCCAAGCCTCGATATCCATCACAAAGCCCTTGTCATTTCCGGCTATTAAAATGTCATCTACATATAGAGACATAATAACGTACTTGCTCTTACTCCTCTTGATATATATACGCAGTTGTCTTCATCAAGCATGGTAAAACCATTTGATAAGAGAACTTCTTGAAATCATATATACCATTGCCTCAAGGATTGTTTAAGGCCATATATGGATTTAAGAAGTTTACAAACCTTATGTTCGTTTCCTTCTTTTACAAACCCTGTTGGTTGTTCCATATAGATCTCCTCGTCCAATTCTCCATTGAGAAAGGCAGTCTTTACATCCATTTGATGTAATTCGAGGTCTAAGCAAACTACCATTGCCAGAATCAGGCGAATCGAGGTAAAACGAACAACAGGTGAGAAGGTCTCTTCGTAGTCTATCCATTCCTGTTGCGTAAAACCTTTCGCGACAAGGCGAGCTTTATATCTGTCAATAGAGCCATCAGCCTTATGCTTGATCTTGAGAACCCATTTGTTCCCAATAGCTCTACGTCCTCTGGGTAAGTCAACTAAGTCCCAGACTTGGTTAACTTTCATGGATTCTAACTCCTCTTGCATCGCTTCCATCCATTTGTCTTTAGTAGGGCAAGATACGGCCTGTTTGAAAGTAGCAGGCTCGTCATCTTCTTGTATTAAAGTCATAAAGGTTTGCGGAAATTCATCCTCAAATCTTAGAGGAGCCAACCTTGTACGACTACTACGTCGTATTTGAGATTCTTCAAGTCCTTGTTGACTCGAATTTAGATCAATTCTAATATCACTCCCACTTGTAATGTCGTTAGAATTGCTCCCACTTGGATCATTATTCCCGTATGGAATAGGATAATCGTCATTCGTATAATCCATAGGTGAAGGTTGAAACGTATTTTCGTTTTCACCAAGAATTCTCCCACTCGAATGAGGTAATCCTTCTTGATCATAAATCTCAAATAGAGATAAGTCCTGACTTATCTCGCCCTGTCTTGAAAAACTCGTTTTCCAAGAAAGTGAAATCCCTCGACTCAAACTCAATTAGCCCACCATTGTCTTCCTGACTAACAAAAACATAACCTTTGGAGTTTTCTGCGTATCGTATGAAGATACATTTCCTTCCCCTTGGCCCAAGTTTGCCATACTTATGGGAGGAAATATGTGCGTAGGATGCACAACCCCAAGGTTTCAAAATGTTTAAGTCAGGAGATATTTGGTTCCACAACTCATAAGGAGTGGAGCTAACTGATTTCCAGGGTACGCGGTTTAAAATGAAAGCGGTCGTCAATAATACATCACCCCAAAAGGTGATTGGCAAGTTAGCTTGTGCCATCATTGAACGGACCATTTCCATTAAAGTCCTATTTCTCCTTTCTGCAACACCGTTTTGTTGAGGAGTATAATGCATAGTTACCTGATGTACTATGCCTTTACAAAGTTCCTTAAAACTTATTGATTGATATTCACCGCCCCTATCGGTTTGCAAGACCTTTTTTTTGTGATCTAATTGATTCTCCACTAAACTCATATAGTTTTTAAAGCAAGCCAATGCTTCACTTTTGTGGGATATCAAATAGATATGTCCGAATCGGGTGAAATCATCAATAAAAGTGATGAAATAGGACTTCCCGCGTCTTGTCTTGACATTCATCGGACCACATATGTCCGAATGGATAAGCTGTAATGGAATCTCGGCCTTTGTGTCGGTTCCAAACGGCTTGCGACAAGATTTCCCCACTAGGCAATGTTCGCAGGTCGACATTTCAACCTTTGAAACATTGGATAGAAGGCCATGTTTGGCAAGTCTATCCATACGCGTTGGTCCAATATGACCAAGCCTTGCGTGCCAACAAATCACATCAGACTTATAAGTCTTAGAATTTGCAATAAGGAAATTTTCATTACACGAGGAATCAATCATTGTACTCATTACAATAAATCCTTTAAATACAAACCCAGTACCAATAAAGGAATTATTACAAAACAAGTCCACTTTACAATTTTGAAAGAACCAGCTATAACCAAGACCCATCAACACGACCACAGATATAATATTCCTTCCAATATCTGGAGCGAAGAGGACATCATGAAGTAGGAGAGTGCGACCGTTGTCCAAGACTAGCTTGCAAGTCCCAACGCCTTTCACTTCAACACGTGTGTTGTTTCCTACATAGATCCACTTCGTTCCTTGGGGTATCCGGTGATACTCCACGAAGGACCGTCTGTCCCTTGCTATGTGGTCGGTGGCACCTGAATCAATTATCCAAAATGGATTAGATTCCACAAGAAATATTGAACTAGAAACACATATGTAACTAGTATTACAAGTTACCTCGTCACTTCCACTCGTACACGAACGAGCATAGTGACCGAACTTGTTGCACTTGAAGCACTTGATCCTCTTCAAGTCTTTCTTCTTGTGCCATTTCTTGTGCCCACTCTTATATTTGGGTTTCTTGGTAGACTCAGGTTGCTTATTACGTTCATTAGAAGACTTCGAATGATCTTTTCGTTTCTTTCCCCCGTGTGAGGAACTAGCAACCATGTGCACTTCTGCACTTGGCTTGGCGGCCGCAAGCCGCTCTTCCTCTAATTCGAGGTGCTTGGAAACATCGCTGAATGTCTTGATGCTCTCATTGTGAGTGAGATGCATCTTCATTTGGTCCCACCCATTTGGTAGGGAACGTATGACTGCTTGGATTTGTTGCTCATCTGTGAGCACATGACCTGCATCCTTTAACTCTGAGATTAGATTCGCCATATGTCGCAGATGTTTCCCCATGGAATGATCTGGACATTTCTTGTATGAATCAAATCTTATAGTTAAGGCACGAAGTTTGGACACCGATGTGCCACCAAACTTCTCCTCAAGCTTGGACCATATGTCCATGGCTAAGTCATGCTCTCGGAAGATGCGCATTATGTCATCAGCCATACTGCTTAATAACGTAATGCGTGCTATCTTGTTCTTCCGAGACCAAGCATCAAAAGCTTCCTTGTCTCGTTTGTGTTGGGCCGTAGTGCCCAACACGGGTTCAATCATTACGTTCTTTAGAGTTTCGAGCACTTCTTGCTCCTCTAGAACGTATTGTATTTTGATGGACCAAAGTTTGTAATTATCGCCGTTGAGTTTTGCACCTCTGTTTAACTCAGCGACGATATTCTTTGAAGCGGAAGACATTTTACTTTTAAAATGCTGCAAAAGACACAAAACCAAAGGTTTGATCAAAAACATTGCATTGAAAATTTCTTAAAATATAATTCCCATTTGAAGTGATAATAGAATATCCCATTTGGATAGTTCTAATTTCAACTCCCACTTGGAATGATATTTATAATTTGATAAGTTACTTTCGAAAAATACTGAAGATGTTGTTATAGAATCGAAAAGGTTTCTACGATTCCAATCACCATCTAGAACAATCCTTCAATATTTCCCCCTCACTTATCAAACGATAGTACTCTTATAGTACTTCGCAGCGGAAAAGTGTTTTTGAAAACGTATTTTTCAAAAAAAAATATTTTGCAAACGTATTTTGCAGTATTTTGAAAACGTATTTTTCAAATGCATTTTGCAAACGTATTTTGCAAGGCCTATACCCCATTATAGGGTGTTATAGCCAAAATATTTCGACAATTTCCCCGGCCATTATCGGGGTCGTGCCGTGGCAAGGCCGAATTCATCTTCCTTTTGAAGTGAGAGTTACCATCGCAACTTGGCCAAAGCCGGATTCCCCCTTGGGAAAAATGCGATATTCCAACTTAGTACCCTTATGATACTAGTGAAATGTACGGTAATCCCTGGCCATTTGCCGGGATAAGTCGTAGCCGTGCCAAGGTCGGATCCCCCTTTTGGGGATTTTTTTGCAAACTATCGTCGCCGGCTCCCGAATGGATCCAGGCGTTTCCCCCTTATTGGAGAATTTTGCCGCAGACAACTGCCGTCGGCCCCGTATGGGATAGGCTTGTAGGTTTCCGGGGCCGAAACCATTGTCAAGGCCTCTGGCTAAATTGGTCGACCAATAATCCCGAATTGGTCTACCAATACCGACCAATCAATTATTTGGCACCCCCTTGGCCAGGGCCTCTGCCCTGGCCGGGGCTGGCCAAGGGCCGGCTAAGGGCCTCTGCGCTGGCCGGCCAGGGGCCCTGGCCCCTCGGCCAGGGTCGGCCAGGGCCTGGCCCTTGCCTGAGGCCAGGGTATTGGCCCTGGCCACTGCCAGGGCCGGCCAGGCCGGCCCCTGGCCTTGGCCGAGGCCAGCCAGGGCCCCCTGGCCCTGGCCTGGTCTCGGCCAGGCCTGGCCTTGGCCACGGCCAGGGCCCCCTGGCCCTGGCCCTGGCTGTGGCAAGCCAGGTCCGGCCATGGCCGGGCCATGGTCTTATTGCCTTGGCCGGCCATGGCCCATATCGCCATGGCCGGCCACCCCCTTGCATGGGGTTGGCCGCACACCCCCGTCGGAGGGGTGGCCGTGGTGGTTATTGGCCGTAGCCAACCCCCTCCGCATGAGGAGGGGGGATGCGTTGTCTCCATAGCCCATTTGACCATGGTGATCATGCACCAAAAGTTATCTTCCCCGATGGGAATAACTACCATCTTCTTCCTCGATGAAGCACCCGTTCGTCGATGAAGCAACCGTTCGTCGAGAAAGTAGTTATTCTCTAATGGCCGTGTGCCAAAATGAAAAATTAACATAATTTAAAATTCGTAAACTACGCGCTCCACATGAAGAGAGTTCACATTCCCTATGAATGGAGACTCAGCATCCATGAAGAGAGCGAGCTTGACGATATGAACGGTCGGTTCTTCTCGTCACGGAGAGTTCCTACCATATCCGTAATGGTAGGAGACCCTAACATGAAAAAAACAACCACTGCGTTCTCTCCATTATGAAGCGTTCCTACCATATCCGTAATGGTAGGATACCCATTCGTGAAAAAGACAACGCCTCGTTCATCGGTTCGACGGGACAGTGGTTTGACCGGGGAAAACCCGTATGGCTCTGATACCAATGTAGGATCCTGTCAAAACAACGTTAGGATCGATAAATGAAGTCGAGACTTACGCTTGCGTACGCGTCACCGTAATCTCGGAACTTCTTCCTCAGATTCGCCACAACGGTCGATGCTTCGTCACGGAGGATCGAAGCAGAGTTTCACTGCCTAAATCTCTAACTAGAAGAGGATTTTAATGGAAGGGAGAAGAAGAACAGAAGATGCCTTATGCAAACTTATGGCATGGAAAGTGTGAATGAATGCCTTACCCTTGGGTCCTATTTATAGGCTTTAGGGGTAGTTATTGTAGGAAATAACTAAATATAAGCTTATTAGCCTATATTAGCACATTCATTTATCTTCTTCTTTATTCACTTATCAAGTGCCATTTTGCACTTATAAAGTGGCTTTTTCCACTTATCGAGTGGCTTTTTCCACTTATCGAGTGGTCCTTTTCATACGAGAAAAGGTTCCCTTCACGCACGCCTTCGTGCATGCGACATCTGAGGTCCGTATACCCTCATACATCCCCTCATGGGTGTATTTATGTCGTCCATATCCAACACACAACACCACCCCCGCCACCCCCATAGCCTAAGACGCCTCTAGAGACCTACATCATCACTTTTATAGATGATGCTCATCTTCATACTTTTGCCGATCTCTCTAGGCGCCCGGTCATTTCACCAAATTTGCCGACCTAGGAGCCTTAGAGCAGCTAGGCATTTTGCATGTGGTTAGGCAGCTGTACACGAACCTGGGTTGGGAGCATTTTCTAAGGCTTCAGGCGAAGATTTACATTCGCTTGACCCTAGAGGCCCTCAGCTCACTTCATCGTACCGATGCGGAGATTGCATTCTCCATACTAGACATGGAGATGCAGTTCACTTAGGATGGACTTCGGACACTATTTCAATGGCCTGCATGTTGGATCTGGATCCTAGCCTAGGGGGGGTGAATAGGCTTTTAAAAATAATTCGTGCAACCCACGAATAAGCACACGCAGTTATAACAGCAACAGGGTAAATAAAAAACAAACACAGAGTATGCAGCAGATTTACCCTGGTTCGGTCGTCCCAACTACCTACTCCAGCCCCCAAAGCAGAACTAGTTTTGAATAGCCTAATAGGTACAAAACCACAAGTTAGAGCACGCTCAGAGCACCCTCTACGTCTCTACACTCGCCAGGCTCTCAGTACCCCCACACACAGTGTTTTCTCTCACTATCAATCCTAGTAAAACTTTCTACCAGCTAGTCCCAAACTAGCTGGGTCCCACTTGTCTAGTCCCAACTAGTCAAGTCCCAAAATAGTCACAGAAAAATAGGTAAAATTTTCCCCTATATAGAACGTTACACTAAGACACAAATAAAGGAGTTTAGGGTTTAGAAATGCTCAGTTTGTGTTTGTGTAGGCGTCTCTGTCAATCAGCACGTCGTCAGCTCCAATCTGACGCAAACGGTGTCTCAATCCGACTCCTGGATGTCAAGATATGCACTGGTCTGTGCGTAAAGTAATTGTAGTTCAAAATCCAATATAAGAAGCCGTCTGTGCGCACAGCAACTACCTTTAATTCACCAAGCCCACGTCAGCAAGACTTTATCTTTCTCGTTTCGATACCGCTCGTCCACGTCAGCGCCCCTTTACGCTTTCTTTTTGATTTCACCGTTCGAGAGTGGGCATGCCGGCGAGATTTCTTCAAGCTGGGACGGCGGAGTTCAGCGGCGGCGGTGTGAAGCTTCAAACGTCTCCGGCAGCAATGGACCTCCGACGTGCGGCGATAGACTATGGTGAAAGCGCCCACTTCATGCGGCGGGGATTTCGACTTCCTCGACTCGACAGCAGCGAGGGCGCTTTCGGCGATCAACTCTCTGCGACAAGATCTTCTATAGCCCTCGGCGGTGATTTTCAACAGCCCTTCGATCTTCGACAGCGCCGAGCACTTCTACGGCGACGTGAATTTCGACAGCGGTAGCAAGCTTTCAATGGTGTCGACTCTGTTCCGTGCAGAGACGATTTCGATAGCAGTGCCCGTCTTATCCGATGGCAACTTCTCGGCAACAGTGGGCTCCCGACGGCGGCGGCGATGTGCTTCAGTCAATGGCGGTACGGCGTTTTATTCATACCTCCAAGGTGTTCGATCAAAAGCTTGATCGAAGATCCTCTGTTACCTCAGGTCTTTGTCGGCGAAGTTCTTTGGCATGCGATGTTCCCTTCAGTGGTCGACGACTTGGGCGCGAGATCACCAGCGGTCGGCGATGATAATTGGGTTCCCTTGGTGGCACGATCAGCTGAGGAGATGGCGCTGCTTGCTCTCGGTCGGTGCTTGAAGTTGGTGTGGATGCTTGTGGGATGGGGACAACTAGCTTCCCTGATGCGTGAGCACACAAATTGATATAGCCTTCCCTTCTTGATCCTAGCTTGGTGGATGATACGTAGACTAATAGGTATTGTGGTAGGGTTGATAAATGGTAGGATATTGCTACAGCTTGCAGGATTGGGAGATCGAAGTATTGCGGCTTGGTGACTTTTTCTCCAAGAGCACGCATTTGATGCTGGCCAAGGTTGCGGCAAGATTCAATGATGGGACTTGGGAGACCTTTGCTTGGCTATAGGGATGATGAGGGGCATGTTGGATATGGAAGACGTTTGTACACCCTTGTGGGGGATGTACGAGGGAATACGGACCTCGAACGTCGCGTACACGAAGTCGTGTGCAAAGGGAATCTGTTCCCTTACGGAGAGGATCTCTGGATGAGTGGGAAAGTCGCATTATATATGCTTAAGTGCATTCGACATATGGCTAATAAAGTGGGAATATCTTAAGCTTATGTTGTACCATGCATATGGTACAACTTAAGCTTATAATGTGCCATGTATCATGGTACACCTTAATTAAGTTGTTCCAAAGGAACAACTTACCCTAAAATAACTACCTTGGGGGCTATAAATAAGACCCAAGGGTAAGCCATTTCTTACACCTTTTGCATGAAATTCATGCATGCAACTTCATCATAGCGAAGCTCTGCAGAAATCCTTTCTCTTCCTCTATCCAAGTTCTTAATCTAAAGTAGAGATTTAGATTGTGGATTAGTAGCCTTACTCCGTTCGTGAGAAGACTCGATCCGTCGTGGCGAATCCGAAGGCGAAGTTCGTAGACTACCGTGCCGCATACGCAAGCGTAAGTCTAAACTTCATATTATCGATCCTAACTCTGTTTTGGACAGGATCCTTCATTGGTATCAGAGCCATAAGGGTTCGCCCCGGTCAAACCGCCGCCCCGTCGAAACTATGAACGAGTCGTTGTCTTTTTCACGAATGGGTCTCCTACTATTACGGATATAGTAGGAACGCTTCGTGACGGAGAGAACGCAGCGGTTGTTCTTTTCACGTTAGGGTCTCCTATCATTACGGATATGGTAAGAACTCTCCGTGACGGGAAGAACCGACCGTTCACGTAGTATGTTATTTTTCATTTTTGGCACACGGCCATTAGGAAATAACTAATTTCTCGACGAACGGGTGCTTCATCGACGAACGGGTGCTTCATCGAGGAAGATGATGGTAGTTATTTCCATCGGGTAAGAGGAAATTTGGTGCATGTGCACCATGGCCAAATGGGCTATGAAGGCTATGCACCCCCCCTCCACTTGCGGAGGGGGTTGGCTACGGCCAATAACCACCGGTGACCACCCCATCAAGGGGGAGGAGTGTGTGCGGCAACCCCATTCAAAGGGGGTGGCCGGCCATGGCAAAGGGGCCATGGCCGGCCAATGCCAAAATGGCCTTGGCCATGACCGGCCATGGCCAAGCCATGGCCGGCCAAGGCCAGGCCGGCAGTGGCCGGCCAAGGCCAGGCCGGCAGTGGCCAGCCAAGGCCAGGCCGGTAATGGCCGGCCTTGGCCAAGGCCTGCCGGCCTGGCCAGCCCTGACAGAGGCCAGGGCCGGCCCTGGCCGGCCAGGCCAGCCCTGGCAGTGGCCAGGGCCGGCGCCCTGGCCTCGGCCAGGGCCTGGCCAGCCCTGGCAGTGGCCAGGGCCGGCCTGGCGGCCCTGGCAGAGGCCAGGGCCGGCGCCCTGGCCTCGGCCAGGGCCTGGCCGGCCCTGGCAGGGGCCAGGGCCGGCTGGCCTGCCCTGGCAGAGGCCAGGGCCAATGCCCTGGCCTCGGCCAGGGCCTTGGCCGGCCTTGGCCAGGGCAGAGGCCCTGGCCGAGGGGGCCAAGGCCCCTTGCCGGCCAGGGCAGAGGCCCTGGCCGGCCCTTGGCCAAGCCCCGGCCAGGGCAGAGGCCCTGGCCGGGAAGAAGTTGCGACCAAAAAAAATTGGTCGACCAATTTGGTGTTTTTGGTCGACCAATTCGACAGAAGGTCTGGGTCGATTGCAAACTTGCCAAATGACCCATACGGGGTAACAGAAGGCCTTGGTCAAACTCGAATGTGTCGATTAGTCCATACGGGGCTAACCACAGTGCCGACTAGTTCATACGGGACTAACGTTTTAATGAAGTTTTTTTTGGCTCTACTCCTTGAAGACTAGCCATAGTGCTTTACTTCATGCGAGATTAGCCAAGTCATTGTGCTCTACTCTACGGAGATTAGCCAATGTACTTATGACGTTGTGCTCTACTCTACGGAGATTAGCCAATGTATTTTGAATTTTTGAAAAATACGTTTTCAAAAACGCTTTTCCGCTGCAAAGTACTATAAGAGTACTAACATTTGATAAAGTGAGGGAGAAATATTGAAAGTTACTCTAGATGGTGATTGGAAACAAAGTGACCCTTCCGACTCTAGAGTAACATCTTCAATATTTTTCGAAAGTAACTTATCAAATTACGAATATCATTCCAAGTGGGAGTTGATTTTAGAACTATCCATATGGGATATTCTATTATCATTTCAAGTGGGAATTATATTTGAAAAATACGTTTTCAAACTCGTTTTTTTCGCTGCTAGTACTATAAGAGTACTATTGTTTGATAAGTGATGGGGGAATATTGAAGGTTGTTCTAGATGGTGATTGGAATCAAAGAGACCTTTTCGATTCGAGAACAACATCTTCAATATTTTTCGAAAGTAACTTATCAAATATAATATAATTTCAAGTGGAAGTTATATTTTAAGAATTTTTATGCAATATGTTTTTGATCGAACCTTCGGTTTTTTATGTCTTTTGCAGCATTTTAAAAGTAAAATGTCTTCTGCTTCAAAGAATATCGTCGCTGAGTTAAACAAAGTTGAAAAACTCAACGGCGATAATTACAAACTTTGGTCCATTAAGATACAATACGTTCTAGAGGAGCAAGAAGTGCTCGAAACTCTAAAGAACGTTATGATTGAACCGGAGTTGGGCACTACGGCCCAACACCGAAGAGACAAGGAAGCTTTTGATGCTTGGTCTTGGAAGAATAAGATAGCGCGCATTACGTTATTAAGCAGTATGTCTGATGACATAATGCGCATCTTCCGAGAACATGACCTAGCCATGGACATATGGTCCAAGCTAGAGGAGAAGTTCGGTGGCACATCGGTGTCCAAACTTCGCGCCTTAACCATAAAGTTCGATACATATAAGAAACGTCCAGATCATTCCATGGGGAAACATCTGCGACATATGGCGAACCTTATCTCAGAGTTAAAGGACGCAGGTCATGTGCTCACGGATGAGCAACAAATCCAAGCAGTCATACGTTCCCTACCAAATGGGTGGGACCAAATGAAGATGCATCTCACTCACAATAAGAGCATCAAGACCTTCAGCGATGTTTCCAAGCACCTCGAATTAGAGGAAGAGCGGCTTGCGGCTGCCAAGCCAAGTGCAGAAGTGCACATGGTTGCTAGTTCCTCACACGGGGGAAAGAAACGGAAAAATCGTTCGAAGTTCACTAATGAACGTAATAAGCAACCTGAGTCTACCAAGAAACCCAAACATAAGGGTGGGCACAAGAAATGGCACAAGAAGAAAGACTTGAAGAGGATCAAGTGCTTCAAGTGCAACAAGCTCGGTCACTATGCTCGTTCATGTACGAGTGGAGGCGACGAGGTAACTTGTAAATATACTAGTTACATATGTGTTTCTAGTTCAATATTTCTTGTGGAATCTAATCCATTTTGGATAATTGATTCAGGTGCCACCGATCACATAGCAAGGGACAGAGGGTCCTTCGTGGAGTATCACCGGATACCCCAAGGAACGAAGTGGATCTATGTAGGAAACAACACACGTGTTGAAGTGAAAGGCGTTGGGACTTGCAAGCTAGTCTTGGACAACGGCCGCACCCTCCTACTTCATGATGTCCTCTTCGCTCCAGATATTCGAAGGAATATAATTTCTGTGGTTGTATTAATGGGTCTTGGCTATAGCTGGTTTTTTCATGATTGTAATGTGGACTTAAGTTGTAATAATACTCTTATTGGTACTGGGTTTGTATTTAAAGGATTTATTGTAATGAGTACAATGTATGATTCCTCATGTAATGAAAATTTCCTTGTTGCAAATTCTAAGACTTATGAGTCTGATGTGAATTGTTGGCACGCAAGGCTTGGTCATATTGGACCAACGCGTATGGATAGACTTGCCAAACGTGGCCTTCTATCCAATGTTTCAAAGGTTGAAATGTCGACCTGCGAACATTGCCTTGTGGGGAAATCTTGTCGCAAGCCGTTTGGAACTGGCACAAGGGCCGAGGTTCCATTACAGCTTATCCATTCGGACATATGTGGTCCGATAAATGTCAAGACAAGACGCGGAAAGTCCTATTTCATCACTTTTATTGATGAATTCACCCGATTCGGACATATCTATTTGATATCCCACAAAAGTGAAGCTTTGGCTTGCTTTAAAAACTATATGAGTTTAGTGGAGAATCAATTAGATCGCAAGATTAAGGTCTTGCGAACCGATAGGGGCGGTGAATATCAATCAATAAGTTTTAAGGAACTTTGTGATGAAAAAGGCATAGTACATCAAGTAACTATGCCTTATACTCCTCAACAAAACGGTGTTGCAGAAAGGAGAAATAGGACTTTAATGGAAATGGTCCGTTCAATGATGGCGCAAGCTAACTTGCCAATCACTTTTTGGGGTGCTGCATTATTGACGGCCACTTTCATTTTAAACCGCGTACCCTCGAAATCAGTTAGCTCCACTCCATATGAGTTGTGGAACCAAAGGTCTCCTGACTTAAACATTTTGAAACCTTGGGGTTGTGCATCCTACGCACATATTTCCTCCCATAAGTATGGCAAACTTGGGCCAAGGGGAAGGAAATGTATCTTTATACGATACGCAGAAAACTCCAAAGGTTATGTTTTTGTTAGTCAGGAAGACAATGGTGGGCTAATTGAATTTGAGTCGAGGGATGTCACTTTCTTGGAAAACGAGTTTCCAAGACATGGCGAGATAAGTCAGGACTTATCTCTATTTGAGATTTATGATCAAGAAGGATTACCTCATTCGAGTGGGAGAATTCTTGGTGAAAATGAAAATACGTTTCAACCTTCACCAATGGATTATACGAATGACGATTATCCTATTCCATACGGGAATAATGATCCAAGTGGGAGCAATTCTAACGACATTCCAAGTGGGAGTGATATTAGAATTGATCTAAATTCAAGTCAACAAGGACTTGAAGAATCTCAAATACGACGTAGTAGTCGTACAAGGTTGGCTCCTCTAAGATTTGAGGATGAATTTCCGCAAACCTTTATGACTTTACTACAAGAAGATGACGAGCCTGCTACTTTCAAATAGGCCGTATCTTGCCCTGCTAAAGACAAATGGATGGAAGCGATGCAAGAGGAATTAGAATCCATGAAAGTTAACCAAGTCTGGGACTTAGTTGACTTACCCAGAGGACGTAGAGCTATTGGGAACAAATGGGTTCTCAAGATCAAGCATAAGGCTGATGGCTCTATTGACAGATATAAAGCTCGCCTTGTCGCGAAAGGTTTTACGCAACAGGAAGGGATAGACTACGAAGAGACTTTCTCACATGTTGTTCGTTTTACCTCAATTCGCCTGATTCTGGCAATGGTAGCTTGCTTAGACCTCGAATTACATCAAATGGATGTAAAGACTGCCTTTCTCAATGGAGAATTGGACGAGGAGATCTATACGGAACAACCAACAAGGTTTGTAAAAGAAGGAAACGAACATAAGGTTTGTAAACTTCTTAAATCCATATATGGTCTTAAACAATCCTCGAGGCAATGGTATATACGATTTCAAGAAGTTGTCTTATCAAATGGATTTTCCATGCTTGATGAAGATAACTGTGTATATATCAAGAGGAATAAGAACAAGTATGTTATTATGTCTCTATATGTAGATGACATTTTAATAGCCGGAAATGACAAGGGCTTTGTGATGGATATCAAGGCTTGGCTTTCATCAGTCTTTGAGATGAAAGACATGGGAGAAGCCGCATATATCCTTGGAGTTAAGATTTCAAGGAACCGTTCAAAGAAACTTCTTTCTATTTCACAAGAGACTTATATAAAGAAGGTTCTAGATTGTTTTAATATGCAGGACTGCAAGTCCATTGATACTCCAATAAGCAAGTGCGACAATTTATGTCTGAAATCATGTCCAAAGAACCAAAAAGAGAAGGAGATTATGGAAAAAGTTCCATATTCCAGTGCAGTTGGTAGTCTAATGTACGCTATGATGTGTACAAGACCGGACATCTGTTTTGCCGTTGGAATGGTAAGTCGTTACCAATCCAACCCAGGGCAAGTACACTGGAAAGCGGTTAAGAGGATAATGCGGTATCTCAAAGGAATTGCAGACTTTGCTTTATGCTATCAAGGAGATGCCTTGAGGCTCGAAGGCTACACTGATGCTGATTGGGCGGGTGATCTCGATGAGCGACGATCGACCTCAGGATATGTTTTTCTACTCGGATCTGGTGCAATATCCTGGAGTAGCAAGAAACAATCCTGCATCGCACTTTCAATCATGGAAGCCGAGTTTGTAGCATTTAGCATGGCAGTTCAAGAGGCTGTTTGGCTTAGGAAGTTCTTAGACAGGCTAATTAATGCAAGTGACTCAGGTGCTGTACCTATACACAGCGACAGTCAAGCATCTATAGCCTATGTCAAAGATCCGAAATTCCATTGTAAGACCAAACACATAGATATCCGCTACAAATTTGCAAAAGACTATGATAAGACCAAGAAGGTAGACATAAGGTACATATCTACGCATGAGATGATAGCGGATCCGCTTACGAAGGCGATCCCCAGAGATGTGTTTTACAAACACTTATCATCTCAAGGATTGCGTAAGAGCTGAGTTGTACCAATGTAAATTCCCATGTCTGTAAATGATCAAAATTAATAAAAGAATAAGTTCTTTTTCAAATATTGCATATGAATTTCTTAAGAAATGTTTGTGTACATTTTTGAAATCTCAGCTGAATTGTGTGTATGTCGGACAGATTAAGGTTGGCTCTCTCACATGAGCAACCGCCTTATCTTATCAGATGGATAAGATAGAGATGAGACTAGTTTAAAGTCAAAATCATTAGACGAATGATTTAGAGTCATGACTTAAACAAGATAGTCGAATGAAAGATCTGCATCATATGGATGCTTACAAAAGATCTGAGATCTGTATCACAAGGATATTTGAAAGAGATCTCATTGGATTTTTTCCTATCTGTCTTATGCAGGATGAGAGTCCGTGAATATTTCACGAGTAGTAAGGGGACTCAAAAGGATAGTCACTGTGGTGTCTGATCTTTTCATCCGTACAACATCATTAAGACATACTCTCCCTGGGAAAGGAGTGATGTTGTAATACGTGTTCATACCATGTATGCATTACGACCACTGAGTTAGTAGCAATAGTGTTTGCTATTATGTGAGACTCAAAGGCCATATGGGTCTTAACTCTTACCCTCAAGGACTCCAATTGGTTCCTTTAGATTTGACGAAATGATCGCTATCTTAGCGTGTTACTTATGGGCTATGATAATTCTGCTCGGCGGGACACGTTAGAAAAGCGAGTCTAGTCAAGATCAGAAGGTTCGCAAGAAGAGGAAGATTGATTTCATATTCGCATTTGGACTTTAATGATTCAATGCTGGCCAGCCAATTGTAATTCAGATGGGATTCAATTGTTGAATATAAAGTATAAGAAATGTGAAGAAATAATCTAGGGTAAAGCATGCGTTGAACTACTCAACTTTGCACCTTCGAGGTCGTTGTGTATCTCTAACAAGTGCACAACAACAGACTCTACGCGCATGACGGTCGCACGGTCTATTTCTCGGTATGATAGATGAAAGAACTAAGGGAAAGACGTTCTCTTACAATCCCCTCAAGTTTGAGTGGGAGATGTTGGATATGGAAGACGTTTGTACACCCTTGTGGGGGATGTACGAGGGAATACGGACCTCGAACGTCGCGTACACGAAGTCGTGTGCAAAGGGAATCTGTTCCCTTACGGAGAGGATCTCTGGATGAGTGGGAAAGTCGCATTATATATGCATAAGTGCATGCGACATATGGCTAATAAAGGGGGAATATCTTAAGCTTATGTTGTACCATGCATATGGTACAACTTAAGCTTATAATGTGCCATGTATCATGGTACACCTTAATTAAGTTGTTCCAAAGGAACAACTTACCCTAAAATAACTACCTTGGGGGCTATAAATAAGACCCAAGGGTAAGCCATTTCTTACACCTTTTGCATGAAATTCATGCATGCAACTTCATCATAGCGAAGCTCTGCAGAAATCCTTTCTCTTCCTCTATCCAAGTTCTTAATCTTAAGTAGAGATTTAGATTGTGGATTAGTAGCCTTACTCCGTTCGTGAGAAGACTCGATCCGTCGTGGCGAATCCGAAGGCGAAGTTCGTAGACTACCGTGCCGCATACGCAAGCGTAAGTCTAAACTTCATATTATCGATCCTAACTCTGTTTTGGACAGGATCCTTCAAGGCATGTAGGCTTGCGGCAAGATGATGATAGACCTAGGGGTTGGCCGAAGTAAAAACTCCTCCTCGTGGTTGCCGCACTCTTTTAAACAAAAATTTTAATTGCCGTAAAATCCTCTTGATTTTTTAAGCTTGATTTAAGTAGGAATGGCTAGGGTAGGGATTTGCTAACCGCTTTGATATTTGACCCAATCAACATAGGATTTGATTTGATCTCAATTTGTTTTCAAATAAGATAGGGAATTTGAATAAGAATATGGGTAGCAACAAATCTCCCTAATTGATTTGAATTTTGACCCAATCAACATAGGATTTGTAAATGGCTAGGGATTGGGTTGAATCAATCAATTTGGGATTTGATGTGTAGTTCAAAAAGATTTGAATTGATCCAATCACCATTGACCAAGTCCAACTTTGCTCTCCATTGACCAAGTCAAACTTCTTTGTGCACACACTCCCTTTCTCCCAATATGCTATACGAATAGCAATTTCGCCAAATAGTGAAAGTATATTGTTTTATCAAGCCTGAAACACACTAAGCACACACGTTAGATATAACGACACGTTTTTCATCATCAAACCAAGATCCTAGATCGTTGCTCCCAACAATCTCCCCCTTTTGGTGATGACAAACCCATAAAAGATTTGAGCAGTGAGTATGGGTGTGTGAAGTGTGTTGAAGGGTGTAATGCAATATGATGTATGGATGAGTCATTCAAACATTACAAAGCATGCACAACAAATAGAAAATATAAAAGCATGCTCCCCCTTCTATCAAGCTCCCCCTTCAACATTATTTTTCATGCTCCCCCTTCAACATTCTTGCTCCCCCTTCAGCAAATAATACCGACAAATCCGTTTCTTTTCTTTCTCCCCCTTTGTAATCACCAAAAGTGGATTAATGAAGTCACCAAAATATTCCATGCAAAAATAAACCATTATTAAATGTAGCGTGCAATTTGCTTGAGTTTTCCAAGGAATAGACAATTCAAGCTCATGGAATTTCATAACAAGACTTCTCCACCTTTGTGTAAGTGTAATGATATAAACAATAAAGTACTAAGGGAGATTAAATTTTAGAACAATCAACCAAATCAATCCGTATTTTCCAATTTTTCATGAATATCACTAGGATTGATTTTTCCCACCTCATCAAAGATGAGTTCAAGTTACCGAACCCCAAAACATGGCCTAAAAGGACTTTTGAATGTGGGGTGGCATTGCTTGACGATTTATATACACCAACGCTAATGATTACCCATGTAGCACAAGTTGGATACTCGTGGGTTATGTATTAGCCATGAAGTGTATCCATTTTTCATACGGAGCAATTTTCATATATTTTTTTCATTTGCAATTCTTTTGTGCTCAATTTTTATTCATGGCTAAACACTTCATATCCCTTAGAAAATTCAGAAATTAATCATTCCTACATTCACTTTCCATTATTCTTCAAAAGAATCTCCAAAAGCACTAAAAAGTCAATTATCGTGAAAGTGCAAATGTAGGTGTAGAAGTCAAGTTTAAAACTTATGAGACATGTCATGGCTACTAAAAAGAATAACATCATGTTCATGTAGCTACAACAATAATGAATTGACTTCTACAAGGGATAGATTGATCATTCATACAATACCACTTAAGAGATTCATAAGAGGATAATCAATAAACTCAATTTTTATTTATTTATTTATTTTTTTCCAGAAATAAAAACATTTAAAAAATCATGCATGCAAGCACACAAATCAAAATAAATCAAGCACACAAACAAATCTATGAAGGTATGCAATGAAATGCAAAGAGGGATAAAAATTATACCTTCTCGTCGCTTTTTGACGAAGGAGCTAAAAGAATGAGACATTGAATTTAACGCTCCTCGCCAAAACTCCATCACACCTACATGAAAGATGTTAAGTGTGACCTTGGAATCCAACAAGGTCCACTAGTGTTAGCCAATATAGTTTTAGGAACCCACAGTTGTTTAAACTTGATATTTGTGTTCCTAAATTTACAATAATATGAAGTGTGGCCTACACTATCACAAGTAAAGCACTTTGCATATTTGTTCTTTGCAATAGAGGGTGCATTGTGGAATTTCTTGAATTTTGGCTTTTCGACATTTTTCAAACCAAATCCAAGTCCTCTTCTGTTATTGCCATATAGTTGATTCTCTAAAATAGTATCCAATGATTGTTTTCACATAGAGAATTTCTTAATGGCCAATTCAAGATTAGAGACTTTGGATTTCAACAATTTATTTTCTTCCACAAGCAATGTGCATTTACTTATAAAAGCTCTCTTGTTTTCCACTTCCTTCTTTTCAAATTCAATCATTTTTCTTTTAAAATCATTATCCAACATGCAAAATTTATCATTAAGCTTTCTAATCACATAGTCTTTTTCAGTTTCGAGCTTAATCAAATCAAGTTTAAGCATGCTAATATTATTCATCAAGGAAGGGCAAGAGAGACAAGGTGCTTCATCATTAAAACTGGACTTTTCCTTTTTCAAAGTGTCAATAGTAGAGTCACGAGCAACAATATCAATTTTGAGTTTTTCAATCTCTTTAGACATTTCATATTCAGATTGTTGCATTTCAAAGTTCTCATTTTGATAATCATCTATAGTGGATTCAAGCTCTACTATTTTATTTCGTATTTCTTTACAAAGAGTAAGGAGTTCAGTTTTATTACCAGAAATTACCTCATCGTGTACTCCCATTAATGCCATGCATGAGTGGGCTTCGTGTTCCTCCTCCTCACTCTCAGTTTTGCTATCCATATCCCAAGTTAGCACCTTGGATTTTCCCTTTTCTTTAGCTACCTGAGCTGTCTCATGTGGGCAATCCCTCATTCGATGTCCTCTTTTCTTGCATTTAAAACAAGTTATTCTATTAGTAGCATTCTGATCATAAGTTTGCTTAGAAGACTGAAAAAAGTTAGAGCGATTAAACCTGGGTGCCATTTCTGTTCTTCCTTGCTTGGTCTGGACATATTTTCTGAAATTTCTGACCATTAGCGCTATGTCATCGTCATCATCTTCGCTTTCGTCAGCTTTCAGAGCAAGTGGCTTTATAGCTTTCTCCTTCTCTTCAGGTTTCTCCCTTTTATCCACGTTTTGCAATTCAAGCTCGTGGGACATTAGATTACCTATCAAGTCCTCCACCCTCATCTGTGACAGATCTTTCGTTTCTTGGATGGCAGTGACTTTAGGCCTGAAAGAGCTTGGCAGTGCTCTTAATATCTTTCTCACCTGCTCAAGGCTAGAATATGGCTTACCGAGCGAACTAGACTTGTAGACAATGTTGGTAAACCTCGCAAACATTTCTGATATGGTCTCTGATGGTAGCATGCGAAATCCCTCGTATTCCGTGCTCAGAAGTGCAAGTCTAGACTCCTTCACCTGTGACGTTCCCTCGTGCGTCACCTCCAAAGTATGCCATATTTCCAGCGCAGTTAAACAATGTGAGATACGATTGAATTCAGATTTATCTAATGCACAAATGAGAGCATTCATAGCTTTAGCATTAAGAGAATAAATCTTCCAATCATTATCATCCCATTTATCATCAGGTTTAAGCATCTCAGTATTTTCAATTTTAATAACATGTGATTTATAACCTTTTTCATCAATTTGCCAAGCTTTATAATCAATAGAAATCAAGTAGATTCTCATACGATTTTTCCAATAAGCATAGTCTACTCCATTAAATCTAGGTGGTCGTGAAATAGACTGACCCTCAGCAAAAGCACTATCAATGTGGTCCATGGTCAAACCTAGGCTAGATCCTAAAACCTGCTCTGATACCACTTGTTGGATCTGGATCCTAGCCTAGAGGGGGGTGAATAGGCTTTTAAAAATAATTCGTGCAACCCACGAATAAGCACACGCAGTTATAACAACAAAAGGGTAAATACAAAAACAGACACAGAGTACGCAGCAGATTTACCCTGGTTCGGTCGTCCCAACGACCTACTCCAGCCCCCAAAGCAGAACTAGTATTGAATAGCCTAATAGGTACAAAACCACAAGTTAGAGCACGCTCAGAGCACCCTCTACGTCTCTACACTCGCCAGGCTCTCAGTACCCCACACACAGTGTTTTCTCTCACTATCAATCCTAGTAAAACTTTCTACCAGCTAGTCCCAAACTAGCTGGGTCCCACTTGTCTAGTCCCAACTAGTCAAGTCCCAAAATAGTCACAGAAAAATAGGTAATATTTTTCCCTACAGAGAACGTTACACTAAGACACAAATAAAGGAGTTTAGGGTTTAGAAATGCTCAGTTTGTGTCTGTGTAGGCGTCTCTGTCAATCAGCATGTCGTCAGCTCCAATCTGACGCAAACGGTGTCTCAATCCGACTCCTTGATGTCAAGATATGCACTGGTCTGTGCGTAAAGTAATTGCAGTTCAAAATCCAATATAAGAAGCCGTCTGTGCGCACAGCAACTCCCTTTAATTCACCAAGCCCACATCAGCAAGACTTTATCTTTCTCGTTTCGATACTGCTCATCCACGTCAGCGCCCCTTTACGCTTTCATTTTGATTTCACCGTTCGAGAGCGGGCATGCCGGCGAGATTTCTTCGAGCTGGGACGGCGGAGTTCAGCGGCGGCGGTGTGAAGCTTCGAACGTCTCTGGCATCAAGGGACCTCCGACGTGCGGCGATAGATTATGGCGACAGCGCCCACTTCATGCGGCGGGGATTTCGACTTCCTCGACTCGACAGCAGCGAGGGCGCTTCCAGCGATCAACTCTCGGCGACAAGATCTTCTATAGCCCTCGTCGATGATTTTCAACAGCCCTTCGATCTTCGACAGCGGCGAGCACTTCTACGACGACGTGAATTTCGACAGCGGCGACATGCTTTCAATGGTGTCGACTCTGTTCCGTGCAGAGACGATTTCGACAGCAACGCCCGTCTTATCCGATGGCAACTTCTCGGCAACAGTGGGCTCCCGACGACGGCGGCGATGTGCTTTAGTCAATGGAGGTACGGCGTTTTATTCATACCCCCAAGGTGTTCGATCAAAATCTTGACCGAAGATCCTCTGTTACCTCAGGTCTTGGTCGGTGAAGTTCTTTAGCGTGCGATGTTCCCTTCAGTGGTCGACGACTTGGGCGCGAGATCACCAGCGGTCGGTGATGATAATTGGGTTCCCTTGGTGGCACGATCAGCTGAGGAGATGGCGCTGCTTGCTCTCGGTCGGTGCTTGAAGTTGGTGTGGATGCTTGTGGGATGGGGACAACTAGCTTCCCTGATGCGTGAGCACACAAATTGATATAGCCTTCCCTTCTTGATCCTAGCTTGGTGGATGATACGTAGACTAATAGGTATTGTGGTAGGGTTGATAAATGGTAGGATATTGCTACAGCTTGCAGGATTGGGAGATCGAAGTATTGCGGCTTGGTGACTTTTTCTCCAAGAGCACGCATTTGATGCTGGCCAAGGTTGCGGCAAGATTCAATGATGGGACTTGGGAGACCTTTGCTTGGCTATAGGGATGATGAGGGGCATGTAGGCTTGCGGCAAGATGATGATAGACCTAGGGGTTGGCCGAAGTAAAACCTCCTCCTCCTCGTGGTTGCTGCACTCTTTTAAACAAAATTTTTAATTGCCGTAAAATCCTCTTGATTTTTTAAGCTTGATTTAAGTAGGAATGGCTAGGGTAGGGATTTGCTAACCGCTTTGATATTTGACCCAAGCAACATAGGATTTGATTTGATCTCAATTTGTTTTCAAATTAGATAGGGAATTTGAATAAGAATATGGGTAGCAACAAATCTCCCTAATTGATTTGAATTTTGACCCAATCAACATAGGATTTGTAATTGGATAGGGATTGGGTTGAATCAATCAATTTGGGATTTGATGTGTAGTTTAAAAAGATTTGAATTGATCCAATCACCATTGACCAAGTCCAACTTTGCTCTCCATTGACCAAGTCAAACTTCTTTGTGCACACACTCCCTTTCTCCCAATATGCTATACGAATAGCAATTTCGCCAAATTGTGAAAGTATATTGTTTTGTCAAGCCTGAAACACACTAAGCACACACGTTAGATATAACGACACGTTTGTCATCATCAAACCAAGATCCTAGATTGTTGCTCCCAACACTGCAGTCCCCGACGTCGAGACCGCCTATACCCCCAGCTCGGATACTCCCCCCGCTATTTACACTACATGCTTTTGGGAGAGGATTTCCAGTATGCCTTCCTTCAGTACTAGCCGCTCAAAGGCCTTCTCGATCATCCACCCCTGCCTTGGTTAGCTCAGCGCCACATTGCCACTACCATGCTATGCATGAACAAGCCCGGGACTATGTCCTCTGTCTTGCTCGTCTTTTTACGGGGCATGACCCTCCCTCGCGAGGCGCTACCAGATGGCACCTCTCGCCCCTCCTACCCTACTGATCATGCCCAGATCTTCTATGACTG
Source organism: Scilla litardierei (assembly GCA_030789695.1). NCBI lineage: Eukaryota > Viridiplantae > Streptophyta > Magnoliopsida > Asparagales > Asparagaceae > Scilla > Scilla litardierei. The sequence continues at coordinate 792,080,187 of CM061142.1, read as the reverse complement.
TTTATATTGGGCTGCTACTTTGCAGAGGGGCCCCATCGGTTGTGGCGGCTTTTTCACCATCGTCGCCCTTAAGGAAAATCTAGACCTCCCAGAGGATCTTCTTGAGGCGACGGGCCCTACCACCCTATCCTTGTATGTGCTTACGCACACGCAAATTATTAGGGCCCATGGTGACATACACTGGGTATATCTTCACGGGCATCATAACACCGATTATATGGTGCTCCCGAGCCTAGAGCAGACTACTGTGGCCCCTCAGCAGATTGAGTGGATCCTCTCCATGCAGGAGCGCATCCCCCCATTTACGAGCTAGAGCCAGATGATGGGCAGGTTGCCCAGCAGCAGCCTGCTCAGCATCTGGGCGCTGCTTCACTACATGCTGAGGTGCCACACCCCACCCTGCCCCATCTGAGCTTGCAGCGGCCCCTTCAGTCTCCACTTCTGTTGAGGGCCCTGCATCATCCTTCAAGAACCCATTATCCTCCCTTGAGCTACCTCATTCTGACTCAACTGCCAATCTGCATGCCCATACTTTTGCCGAGGACCCAGCCCTATCAGCTGACGTCCTCATTTCTAGTCTGCTCATTGACCCTTCTGTCTTCACATCCTCACTACCACCCGAGACTACACTGGTGCCTGCATCTCTGTCCCATTACTAGTACCATCTCGGAGATTCTTACGAAGAGTGTGGTGGTTTCTGTCTCAACAGCTGCTGCCACTACCTCTAACATGTCTGCAATTAACCTATCCTCACCTGCACACACATTGGCCTTGACCTATGCTCTTATCTCCACTACTGCTATCACTATTGCCCCAACTATTTGCACAGCCTACACTCCTGATGCATCCCTTCTTCACTACACGTGGCACATCTTCTAGGGGAGCATCCAGATGCTCGCCTCTGACATTGCAGGTCGATTATATGGGGTGGAGCAGTCTGTTGTAGAGCTTTGTAGAGCCATCAAGCCACTCACTGACATGGACAGCAGAACAACGATAAGCTGGACGGTATCCTTTGTAAGGATCGCCTTACCCTTGCAATACTAACAACAACACACTAGAGGGGGGTGAATAGTGTAATGGCAATAAATTGACCAATTAAAATTAAACTTGCAAATGCGGAAAAATAAATGCAAGAGGAATTAATCAACATAATCAATTCAAACGCAAACACAAGAATATACACTGGTTCCCCAAACTTGGGTACGTCCAGCCACACCAATATTCACTATGATTCACACAAAGAGAAGTGAATACAAATCCCACAAAGAGATACCTCACAAAGAGGATTTTTCCCTACACAAGGACCCAACCGACCCTGCACAAGGGTCAAACTCCCACCTAGAGAATTACTAACTCCGACTGATTCGGGTTGAATATTGCATATTTAACCCCTCATCTAGCAATATTTTGTGTGTAAATGATGCTTAATTGGTCTCTAGTACATTCGTATTTTGTATATCATTATTTATTAGAGCAAAACCATTGATTTGTGCACAAAGTATGAATTTTAGTGAGTATCTCTACTTTTTTATATTTTTTATGGCAAGATCTCGATCTCACGATTCCAACGACTATTTATTTGTATTTTTCTGAGATTTATGCTAATTACTGTGATTTTTTGAATGCAGAATACCATTTATTGGAAAAAAATAAATACGCACGAATCTTGGCGCATGAGGTGGCACGCATCCACGCACTCCTGCTCAGATCGAACGGCTCACAGAGGCGGGCGACGCGTTTTTTATACGCCGTTGGATCTCGATCCAACGGCCAACAGCAGTGGAGAGCGGCAGAAGAAGCGGGCGACATGGCTCGATCTGAGCCGTCGCCTGCGAATCCGACGGTGATAAGGGATTCCCATTGAAGCGAAAACGACCGGGTGACATGGCCTATTTTGCACCATCGATGAATGATCCAACGGCCAAGCTCATGCCCGCGTTTTGAAACGAGGAGCGAACAAAGAGCCGTTGGATCTCGATCCAACGGCGGAGACGTTTCCCCGGACGCGATCTCGGAGAGCAGAGCGGGCGCAACTCACAGCTGTTCGATCCCGTGATGGACGGTCCAGATGCACCCCGATGCGAACTCGGAGCAGAGAGCGGATGCGGGTGGCGCTCGGACCCGCTAAGCTGCCACGTGTCGACTCCACGTCCGATCCCGCCTGGATCGGACGGCTGAGAAATGCGCCGTCGAGGGACTGTGGGTTTTATGAGTTATTGAAGTGGGTTTCAGCCCGATAAGTACAGTAAACCCGCAATGAGCCTATATAAGCGTATTTCTAGGGTTTTTGGTCGTATTCTGGCGTATTCTAGGCGTATTGGAGGCTCTAGGAGCCGTATTTCTCCTCTGAAAAATTCTGTAAAATTCCATAGGCTAATCTTCTTATTTCCAGAGAGTTTTGGTGTCTATATTGGAGATTTGGTGATAAATTCTTAAACTTATACCCCGTATTTGGTGCTTTTCTATTGTATTTTGCTATTAGAATGATGTATTTTGCTATGAAACTTGATTTTTCTTGCACCATGAGTAGCTAAATTCTTATTGTGCATGGTATGGTGTAGTTAGGGGATATGATTTATGTTCGTTTGGTTGAATATTCGTTGTGCTAAATTGTTAACGTTGATAAAGTTATAGTCTTTGTTATTAAATCTTCTCTTCATTTTCCAAAAGAACGTGTTAGAGTATATGATCACCCCACAAGGGTGAGTTTTGATTTCCCCAAAAGGGACTTTCATATCGTATTTAAAAGACTAAAACTTTAGCAACGATCTTATTGAATTTTGTGCTTGAATCCCCAAAAGGGTATTTTTCGATGAATTGCTCCCAAAAGGAGAATTCATTGAGTTATATTGGGTATTTTCCGGTGAATTGCTCTCAAAAAGAGAATTCATTGTGTTATATTTGTCAACCAAATTAATACGACTCATGGACCCTAATGAACCCATACCATGTGCATACTTTTCATCAATATTTTCATTCATGACTTTTCTTCGTTAGCATTGTTCACCACGATCAACTCCATTCACATCACCATCATTATTGAAGTGGTTAGCTTCTTTTCGTTGGATTTCTATTTGATTTAAGCTGTGGTTGCAACAGATTTTCTCCTGAGAGGATTCGACATCTGGACTCCCAGATTATATTACTTGTACGGACTCTTGCGCTTGAGAGAAGCACTATTTGTAATGCCCTACCAGCTACTGCACAAGTACTAGAGGGGGGGTGAATAGTACTTTAAAATAATAAGGAGTATAATTCCAAATTAAATTGCAAACAACTACCAAATCAATTTGCGGAAGCTTAAATCGAATGACAACAATTAAATTAACAATGCAAACAAACGATGTTAATGGGTTCGGATCCACCCAAGTCTCCCCGACTTGTTCCCGGTGATCCTACGTCCCAACCACCCGGATCCCCTCCGGATACTTGAGTTAGAAACCCTAACTCAAGATTTCCACTATGAATATCTTGTGAAAAACCTTCACAAGATCAAATCATACATGCAATAGCAAACGTGAATCCCACAACCCGGGATCACAACCTTCTCTCACAACCGAGAGAATCAACAAGCAATATAAATGAGTTATATTGAAATAAGCAAACTTACCACAAAATCCTATACCTTGAGTTTTTCTTACCCAAATGGTGAAATGAAGGATTTGAGGAAGATGAAGTCACCAAGACCTAGCACCAAGGAAATGACCAGCAATCGGTGCCTAGGAATGAGTTGGAGACTTGGATCAAGCAATAGCTTGAAGAGCTCACCAAGAACAAGCTTCTCTCTAGATCTAGAAATGAGAGAGAATGGGTTTCTTGTGAGGAAGAGAGCTTTAGATTTGAGGGAGAATAGCTATCTCTTTAGAACTCAATGAATCTCTTAATGGCAGCTCTTACCTAGATAGAAATGACCTAGGTTCGTATTTATAGGGTCCCATAAAAACAAGTTAGGTCATTCACCAACGGATAGAAATCTGTGAGAGTTAGTCGGTCAAAGAACAATCACTGACCGACTAGTTCATCAACTAGTCGGTCAGACAAACAACGTGGACCGACTAAGAGTAGATCTGAGAAGAGATAGAATTTCAGACCTAGAAATCTAGTCGGTCCAAGAAGACTTTCTGACCGACTAGTTTCACAACTAGTCGGTCAGTCAGTGAACGTAGACCGACTAAGAGCAAAAAGAATTAGTCTGAGTACAAAGTGACTTAGTCGGTCCAAGAACAAAAGTTGACCGACTAAATTGTCAACTAGTCGGTCACCAAACGTTCTTAGACCGACTAACGATAAACAGTAGCTCAGGAGAATTTCAGCATGAACAGTAAGTCACAACTAGTCGGTCAAAGAAGCATCACTGACCGACTAGTTCACAAACTAGTCGGTCGGTGAGTCAACGTAGACCGACTAACTGTGAACAGTAAAGTCCAAGAAATTAAGGAATCAAATTAGTCGGTCCAAGAACAGTTGCCGACCGACTAGATCACCATCTAGTCGGTCAGTACTTGTTCTTGTACCAACTAACATGCACATACAAATCCGAATCGAAGCGCGACGCTTCGAGGAAGTTAGAATGAACTTGTGCAAGGATCCTAGAGCTACGAAATGAGCGTAATGAAGATAGAAACGTAAGATATACTCAAGGCTTAACATTCTATATATCGAAGCTAAAAGACTATAAATAAAACCTTAATAAACGGTCTTCGAGAGCTTCGATTGAATCTTCATATCTTCCAAAGCGTCGCAAGAGCTTCAACGAAGCTTTAGGCATGAATATGAGCTTTGGAAAGTGTTGAGATGTGGCTTTGAATGTTCTCGTGAAATTGGCGACGATCTCCAATACTGCGCTCACAAATTGTTAGTTCATGGATTATTTATGTTTGCTCATCATCAAAACCAAATCCGGGGAGTCCAATATTCAACATTCTCCCCCTTTTTGGTGATGACAAACCAACATAAATAATAATCAAAAATAATAATTCAAATGTAAAATACTTACTCCCCCTGCATTGATGACACGTTAATTCCAAAATGAATATATATGAATTGCATCAATCAGATGAGTAAGATAAATAAAGCGAATCAATTTTCGAAGTATCGGATTTTGAAAATCCTTATATGTATCTTAACTCCCCCTGAATCTAACATATCAAACTAGATTCTTGGAAAATGAGTTAAATTTTCATTTGCGCTATTTATTATCATTATCTCTCCCCCTTTGGCATTATCCCAAAAATAGGGGGCATACAACGACAACAATTAGGAAATGTAAAATCCAACATCGGGAGTCGTAGACAATGACGATGGAACTAATTGACACCAAAGGAAAAACGATAAATTCAAATCAAAGTGTGCCAATTATCCATTATCACAAAGTGAAGATCAAAATCATCAAAAATACCAAATAATTATTCATTAATTGAATAAAGAAACATACTCTTCAATATTCAATATTCTTTGTTAAATTTGTGCATGGAAAACAATTCTATACAATTATAGAATTATAATCTATTTTACCAAGTTTTTAATCGTCGAGCGACGAATTCACAATTCAAATGCATTCAACAAATATATATATATATAAAATGCACGACGAATAAATGACAAAGTGAATGACGATGAACATATATATATATATATATATAGACATCCTGAGTATATCAAAAAGGTATCACATCGAATACATGCGGTACATCATATGAAGCGAGACACATCATCTATATAAACATCAAAAAAATACATCATCATCATCAACATCATCAAAGTGTATCAAAATACATCAAAACAGCATCATATCATAATATCCAACTCCGACCCCCAGAAATCGCAAAAATACATCAAAACATCTCTCAAACCCCATCCTAACCCAAAATACTCTCACTAAAAAATATATCATCCAAAGCGTAGTGAAGAGTCCTCGAAACACGCGATCACGAGGAGGAGGCTGGATCTGCAGTGTCCGTGGGTCCAGTCGACGGAGTGGACTCAGGCTCTGCAGGGAGTAGAGGTGTCTCAACAGATGGAATCGTCGGGGCAGGAGTGGAGATCTCAGCAACAGGCTCATCAACTGGAATCTCAACAGCAGCAAGGGTCTCGACAGAAGCAGCAGCAGCAGTGTCAACAGTAGCAGGAGATACATGAGCAGGCTCGGGAACAGGGTCAGCAGCAGGCTCAGAAGGCTGAAGAGCTGAAGCAGATGGCTCTGGAACACCGGAAGTGGTGCCATCTCCAGGAGCAGAAGATGAAGTACCAGCAGCAGCAGCAGCAGTGGCCGTGGCAACTTCGTCACGAGCCAAAGAAGTGACAAGCTCGTCAATCTCCTCATCGTCCATCTCCTCGGCCTCAGAAACTGAAGGAGGAAGATCAATCCCCATCAGACGAGCCATACGGCAGACAACCTCCTCGCTACGAGCCAAACGTGACTCGTGCCGACGAAGAAGGCGTACGACATCGTCCAATGTAGCAGGACGAGAGGGGGCTGCAGCAGCGGACGGAGAAGCCTGAGAAGCAGATGCGGTAGACCTCTGCACGTGACGAAGTGCCGCTAGAGATTTCTTCACGGCCGTCGCGTCCAGAGGCGTACCCAAGGGACGCTCATCGTCAGGAGGGAGAGGGACTCGGAAATGACGAAATACAAGAGTCAACAGGCAAGGGTATGGAATGTGCGTAGACTTATTGGTCTTGCGTATACACTCGAAAGAATCCATCTTATCGAGTATCACGCGAGCCCAATTAATCTCGCACCCCAAGAAAAGAGCGTAGATCAATTTCAAGAACGGCTGGGATGGGAGTGAAGAGGATCCATACTTAGGGAGGAGACATGACTTCAAGATCAGGTTAAGAACCCACGCATTCGGCTTGAAAGATTTCGATGGAATACCAATGAATGCGGAGGGGATAACCTGGAAATTCTCAGAAAGGATAGACTGATCTAAGGAAGAAATGTCGTCTATGGAAATGTCCGAAGGGAGGAGACCACACGACGAACAACCAAGAATCTCCCCCAAGATTTCTGCCGTGAGAACTATAGGAGTTCCCAAGACAGTCGTCTCAATGGAGTGGCTGGCGTCGTACTGGCCTCGGATACGATTGGCATAGAACAATTTCACGAGGCGAGGATACGGTTTGGGATTGGCCTTGGGGTCGTATTGGAGATAATCTAGAAGACCACTATAGGACAGAAGATCAGCAAGGCCGAGAAAATCAGAAAACTGAACGTAATGCTCTAAGAACAGTGGACAGTGCTCTATACGGTTGTACGCTGCGAGACACTAAGGGTCATCGCGGCACAACGATATGTCTACACCGTCGACTGGCATAGGAGCTTTACCCTTAGCCTTACGGGTCTTCGGAGGTGGAGTGGGTTCCCTAGTATGCTCATCCTCAGGCACAAATTCAGGGTCAGAATCAGGAGGAGAACCTGGTGTGTGGAGAATGGGCTTTTTAGGCAAATTCTTTCTAGGTTTAAGAGTCGCCGACCTCTGCTTCTTCAGAGGAGGCGAAGAGGGGGAAGCTTGGGTTGATTTGGCACGGCGCTTGGGCTTAGATGGATTCCTAGCGGTAGGTTGATCTACGGTCATGGGAGAAGCCCCGGAAGAGGCGATAGGAATTCGTGTCTTAGCCATAGCACTACGAGCACAAGCAATCGATGATAAGGCCAAAAACAGCCTAGCACAAACCCTAGAAATCAAAAGAAATCCGAACACACAAACCCTAGGTTAAAACTAGAAACCCTAGGAGCTAGATGAGATAAAATCGAACCCTAGGGTGGGAATCGACCAAGGAGAGGGAGGGAGATACCTAGGAGGTGGAGTCGACGGCGGCGGACGGCGGGGATCGCCGGAGATCAGGCCGGAGTCGACGGAATTTGAAGGGGGCTCGATCGGGGTTTGGGGGTTTTCGGGCTTGAGCTGGAGAGAAGACCGACTAAAAAAGATTTTAGTCGGACCAAAAATGAGTATAAGTCGGTCGGGAAACGAAAAGACTCAACTGCCCTAACCCACTTAGTCGGTCACAGTTCAAGCACTGACCGACTAGATTACGATCTAGTCGGTCGGTCAATGAGCTTGAACCGACTAAGTCGAAACAGAGGCACAGATGAATTTTCTAAGGCAAGAATTAGTCGGTCGCAGTATATTCACTGACCGACTAGTTTTCAATCTAGTCGGTCGGTAAGTGTACTGTGACCGACTAACGAAAGAAAATGATAGGAGTTAGATATAGGCCATGATCTAGTCGGTCTGAGTTCATTTGCTGACCGACTAGATGAGCATCTAGTCGGTTGACAAGTGAACTTAGACCGACTAGAGGAGTCCAAAAATTTATAATTGATTTCTCTTCACAAACCACTTGGATGAAACATCATAACTCACTCATTAGTCATCTAAATTACCCCATAAAACGTCGAAATCTTAAATACGACATTGAAATACGAATTCGAGCAATAAATTCGAACAAATCACATAAAATTCCCAAAAATTCAATGAATCTAGCATGAATGAAATATCGCAAAATATAATAGCATGCAAGATAATTGAATTAAATATGAATCCTATATCTCGGATTCACCCATAATCCCCAATTCTCGACGCAACCGCACAAAGGAGTCCTCCTTTAGGGGTTTCGTGAAAATATCGGCGATTTGCTTTTGGGTTTCAACGTACACTAAAATGATGTCCTTTTTAGCAACATGATCATCTAAAAAGTGGTGTCGGACATCTATGTGTTTTGATCGGGAATGGTGCATCGGATTCTTTGAAAGACAGATAGCACTTTGGTTATCCACCATGATAGGGCTAGTATCACAGTGAATACCAAAATCCTTCAAAGTGTGTCTCATCCAAAGAACCTGGGCACAAGCGGCACCGGCGGCAATATATTCCGCCTCGGTGGTTGAAAGTGATACGGAATTTTGCTTCCTGGAAAACCAAGAGACAAGAGAATTTCCTAGAAAATGGCAAGTGCCACTAGTACTTTTCCTGTCGGATTTGCATCCCGCATAATCGGCATCACTGTATGAGACTAACTCATACGTGCTAGATTTCGGATAAAGTAATCCAAAATCTAAAGTGTAACTTAGATAACGGAAAATACGCTTTACCGCTACTAAGTGAGACTCCTTAGGTAGAGACTGATAACGAGCACAAATGCATACGGCAAACATAATATCGGGCCTACTTGCGGTAAGATAAAGTAAGCTACCTATCATACCTCGATATAGACGAATGTGTACATCCTTACCACCCGTATCCTTGTCGAGATGCGTAGTCGTGCTCATTGGAGTCTTTTTCCCGGAAGCACTTTCCATTCCAAATCGCTTAAGCAACTCCACCGTATACTTTGTTTGGTGGATGAAGATTGCATCGTTCATTTGGTGAATTTGGAGACCTAAGAAATATTTGAGTTCGCCCATGTGGCTCATCTCAAATTGTTCCTTCATAACATTAGAAAACTCTTCGCAAAGAGTGAAGTTAGTAGCACCGAAAATGATATCATCAACATAAATTTGAACTAATAAAATATCATTATTCGCATGCTTAACAAAAAGTGTAGAATCGGCTTCGCCCATTTTAAAATTCAAATCCAAAAGAAAATTCTTTAGGCGATCATACCAAGCTCGAGGAGCTTGTCTCAAACCATAAAGAGCTTTCTTTAGTTTAAAAACATGATTTGGAAATTTTTCATTTATGAAGCCCGGAGGTTGAGAAACGTAAACTTCCTCAACGACATCTCCGTTTAAAAATGCACTTTTAACATCCATTTGAAATAACTTAAAATTTTTATGGCATGCATAAGATAATAAAAGTCTAATCGATTCTAATCTAGCTACCGGAGCGAAGGATTCTTCGAAATCGATACCTTCCTCTTGGCAATAGCCTTGAGCAACTAACCGAGCTTTGTTCCGGATGACGACTTGATTTTCGTCGGATTTGTTCTTGAAGATCCACTTTGTCCCTATGACGGTGTGGTTCTTCGATGGCAAAGGAACAAGCTCCCATACCTCATTCCTCTCGAATTGAATGAGTTCCTCCTCCATGGCAAGGATCCACGCACTATCTTCGCACGCTTCAACTATATTCTTTGGCTCTATTGATGAGACAAAGGCACTATTGGCGAAGTGGTGGACTTGCGATCTCGTCTTGACACTATCATGAATATTGCCAATTACTTGCTCATGGGGATGGTCGCGGACGGTTTGAAGCCGCTTGGGAATACCTTGATCACTAGGCACATTCTCAACAACTTCATTAGTCGGGTTAGTCTCAATAGAATCAATTGAATCAATGGACTTAGAATTTTCAAACGAATCACATAAAACATCCATAGAATCATTGTCATTTGAAATTCTAGAAGTACGCTAATGCACACAAATATAGGATGGAGAAGCTCAAGATTGTTAGTTTTAATCAGACTGATTGTGAAACTTTCTTTCAGGCCTGGAGGAGGTTCACAGACATAATATCGAGCTATCCGCAGCATGGGTATACAAAGGAAGAGCTTATGGAGTCCTTCCTAGATGGACTACAACCAGAGTTGCATGAATTCTTGGGAGTCATGACGCCGACAGAGGCATGGAAATACATGGAGTCTTTACAAGAGAATGAAGAAATCATAAAAGAGACTTCAGAGTGCAATTCAACGGAGCCTTCAAGCCTCGATCAAGGGGAGCAAAGCGTAGATGTACCTTTGCATTCTTGGAAAGAGGAAGTTTATTTGCTTATTCAAACACAGGAGGCTACATCCCATCAATTCCAAGAGAATTTCCTTGCTCGCAGTCGGCAAATTCAGCAATCCATCGAAAATCTTACTTTGATTGCCACTTGCTTAGAAGAAAATAATTATTTTGAAATTCAACTTCAAGAATCTGATATGAGTTCATCTTCTATTGCAGGTATATCGAGCGAGCCATGTCACGATGAAGGTACAAATCAGAACATTAACATGGCTGGAAGCGTGTGCAAAAGAGAGGACGACCTAGCACTTTTGGATGAACCGGAGGAGGAAATAGCGAGGGAAATGTGTTCGGAGATTATCGCCAAGGAGCCAGAACCATTCCCTCCTCCAGTTTTTTCCCAAAATCATTTACCCCTCTCCCCAATGACTGAGCATCATACCGAGAGTAGTGCATATCTTTCAGGGAGTAGTCGTCAACTTGCTTTAATTTATTTCAACTATTTTGATGACTACATTTGGAATATTTTTATTAAGAAGAATCTTAGACGAAAATGGATTGACGTGACTCATCTCTTGCAGGATACAGGTAACATCCTATAGAGATGCTGGGAGTTACGTTGCTGGGATCCAGTTTAGTCGTTGGAGGAAGATTACTCTCCGAGGAGCGCAAGGAGCAAATTGAACAACTTCCTCCACAATTAAAGATTTGGGATCCACCATTTGACCACGGTGTGTTCATTCCATTAGTGTAGTTTTTATAAGCTTTCTAGGTTGCTTGCTTTGAATAAACTCGTACCCCTTTCGACATTGAGGACAATGTCCATCTTTAGTTGGGGGGTGGATATGAGACCTTAGGATTTTTTTGTGAAAAAGGGCAAAGAAAAGATTAAATCACCAAATCTCATCTTTTAAAACTCCTTCACATTCCACAAACACGGATGATTATGCGTTGATTGAGTTCTAAAAATTGTTTGTGGCTTGAGTTAATTATTTTTCTCTTCATGGAATTACCGTTAATATGCTATTCATGAAAATTTTCAATTTCCATGATTAATATCTCGAAATAGTTTGAATTTATTTCATGCATGCTAATGTGATGAAAAAGCTTAAGTATACACGATTTATTAGAAAAGTCTTCAAGTTCAAGAGGAATTTGGCCTTTGTTATTAATGTTTTGTTCGAAGAATGGGTGTTGAGCTGCTTACAAAAAAAGAAAGAAAAGAACCGAATGAAAAATGAATGAAGAAAAATAAATGAAGAAAAATAAATGAATAAGTATGTCACTAAAAAATAACTTGGTTGGCTCGAGTAGTACAGTCTGAGGGGTCCTTTTTGGCCTAATGCCCTATTATCGCCTGATTTGGGAGCCATTGACTGGAACCTCACTCATTTGATGGAGCGATCCAAGTTATACATTTTTTTGCCAATGTTGCTTGATGCGCGTTATGCAGAACTAATAAAAGAAAAGAAGTGGCGAATAAACTAAGCAACCTCAATGCCCATGACTTGAACGATCTTTGTGAGATGCCAATTCCTTGGAAACAAGAAAACTAGAGAAAAACGACGTGTTATACTTTCGCTTGCGTAAAACGATGCTTGCATGTTATTTATTCAAACTAAATTAGAGAAAATATCATGTGATTGATTTTGTTCATGGATGGTGTATATTGATAGTCTAGTTCATGTTGGAAAGTGTACTATTGAGCCATGCCATAAGCAATTGATGGAATTTATTGTTTTATTAATCATCCGTATTCATCGCTCTGTTTGCTAGAGACTAGCAAAGCGCTAGTTGGGGGTGTGATTTGGGTTGAATATTGCATATTTAACCCCTCATCTAGTAATATTTTGTGTGTAAATGATGCTTAATTGGTCTCTAGTACATTCGTATTTTGTATATCATTATTTATTAGAGCAAAACCATTGATTTATGCACAAAGTATGAATTTTAGTGAGTATTTCTGCCTTTTTATATTTTTTTATAGCAAGATCTCGATCTCACGATTCCAACGACTATTTATTTGTATTTTTTGAGATCTGTGCTAATTACTGTGATTTTTTGAATACAGAATACCATTTATTGGAAAAAAAATAAATACGCACGAATCTTGGCGCATGAGGTGGCATGCATCCACGCACTCCTGCTCAGATCGAACGGCTCACAGAGACGGGCGCCGCGTTTTTTTATACGCTGTTGGATCTCGATCCAACGGCCATCAGCAGCGGAGAGCGGCAGAAGAAGCGGGCGACGTGGCTCGATCTGAGCCGTCGCCTGCGAATCCGACGGTGATAAGGGATTCCCGCTGAAGCGAAAACAAACGGGCGACGTGGCCTATTTTGCAACATCGATGACGGCCAAGCTCATCCCTGCGTTTTGAAACGAGGAGCGAACGAAGAGCCGTTGGATCTCGATCCAACGGCGGAGACGTTTCCCCGGACGCGATCTCGGAGAGCAGAGCAGGCGCAACTCACAGCAGTTCGATCCCGCGATGGACGGTCCAGATGCACCCAGATGCGAACTCGGAGCGGAGAGCGGATGCGGGTGGCGCTCGGACCCGCTAAGCTGCCACGTGTCGACTCCACGTCCGATCCCGCCTGGATCGGACGGCTGAGAAATGCGCCGTCGATGGATTGTGGGTTTTATGAGTTATTGAAGCGGGTTTTAGCCCGATAAGCACAGTAAACCCGCAATGAGCCTATATAAGCGTATTTCTAGGGGTTTTGGCCGTATTCTGGCATATTCTGGGCGTATTGGAGGCTCTAGGAGCTGTATTTCTCCTCTGAAAAATTATGTAAAATTCAAGAGGCTATTCTTCTTATTTCCAGAGAGTTTTGGTGTCAATATTGGATATTTGGTGATAAATTCTTAAACTTATACCCCGTATTTGGTGCTTTTCTATTGTATTTTGCTATTAGAATGATGTATTTTGCTATGAAACTTGATTTTTCTTGCACCATGAGTAGCTAAATTCTTATTGTGCATGGTATGGTGTAGTTAGGGGATATGATTTGTGTTCGTTTGGTTGAATATTCGTTGTGCTAAATTGTTAACGTTGATAAAGTTATAGTCTTTGTTATTAAATCTTCTCTTCATTTTCCAAAAGAACGTGTCAGAGTAGATGATCACCCCACAAGGGTGAGTTTTGATTTCCCCAAAAGGGACTTTCATATCGTATTTAAAAGACTAAAACTTTAGCAACGATCTTATTGAATTTTGTGCTTAAACCCCCAAAAGGGTATTTTCCGATGAATTGCTCCCAAAAGGAGAATTCATTGAGTTATATTAGGTATTTTCCGGTGAATTGCTCTCAAAAAGAGAATTCATTGTGTTATATTCGTCAACCAAATTAATACGACTCATGGACCCTAATGAACCCATACCATGTGCATACTTTTCATCGATATTTTCATACACGACTTTTCTTCGTTCGCATTGTTCACCACGATCAACTCCATTCACATCACCATCATTATTGAAGTGGTTAGCTTCTTTTCGTTGGATTTCTATTTGATTTAAGCTGTGGTTGTAACAGATTTTCTCCTGAGGATTCGCCATCTGGACTCCCAGATTATATTACTTGTACAGATTCTTGCGCTTGAGAGAAGCACTATTTTGGGCCTACCACCCACTCAGAGAATTAAGCTTAGCCCTACACTAGAACACCAAACTCCCACAAAAAGAGTTACTCCTACAAAGAGAGTTATTCTCACTAAGAGAATATCATATTCCCACTAAGAGAAATTCTCCCACAAAGAGAGAGAGAGAGAGAGACTAATTTTCACAAAGAGAATTAGTGTTACAAGAAAACACCAAGTAAAACAAATACTCTTACCTATGCCCAGAGATGTACTTACTCATAAATTAATGAAAGGCATGGAAGAGGATCTCCAAGTGTTGAGAGTAGCTTGAAAGCACTTGGATGATTTCCCTTGAGCTTGACTTCAATGCATGAAGAGGATATTGAGCTCAAAGAGGGAAATGAGAGAGTTTAAGAGTGGCTTAATTAATCTCTAAGGATTTTCAATAGCATCAACAAGTTCCTATAAACTCAGCCCTCTCAAATAAATAGGAACCCTATATCAACTCTCAAAACCTAAGAAAACAGCCAAAAACAAAAAGCTGCGACGGTTAGTTTCTGGGCGAAAACGTCACTGACAGTCGACTGTCCAACGGCTAGAAAATATCCAACGACTATAATCTGAGCCTTGACAGTAGACTGATGAAGTCAATACAGTCGACTGTAAACAGGACAGGCGCCTGTAAGACCCTCAGCAGGCGGCTGCTGCAGGGGATGGAATAAAACAGAGAGTTGCACTCTTTCTCTCAATAAGCATATAGGCGACTGATGACAAGAATACAGTTGACTGTAAAATAGATAGGCGACTGTAAATCTGACGTGCGTTTATATTTCATATATTCACGCGCGTTTTCTTTTGTGTTTCTCCGTGTTTTTCCGCCGTCTCTTGTTCGTTTTCGTGTATTTTCTCGTTTTCTTTCACTTTTCTTTGTTTATCCATGATTGCAGGGGATTGACCACGTAGGGGACGTTTAACGATGATATCCCAAGTCCCCGGAGCAACGGGAGAAGTCACGTGTGATCCAGGGGGTCGAACGCCAAAGAATTCATCTTTCAGCCCCTCACCCGATCGGTTGGTCATTTCCAACCGATCGGGTGATGCACGCGTGCACCAACCGGTCTCTACCGCAGCTCACAAAGAAGTCACCCGACCGGTTCACAGACCGGTTCAGCGGGGGCTATTCTCTGTTTTCTCGAAGCAAAGCGCCAACCGATCGGGTGACTCTCACCCGATCGGTTCATCTGTAGCTGAAAAAGAAGAGCTGAAGACACGGACGTTGAACCGATCGGTTCACCCGACTGCTTCAAGATCCAACCGGTCACTCAAGAACTCACCCGACCGGTTCATGTGATCGGGTGAAAACTCGCCGTTTTCTGATATTTATTTGTAACGGATCAACCGATCGGTTGACTTGTCAACCGATCGGTTGATGCGACGGCCTATATATAGAACCCTTAGGGTTCCAGAAACGAGAGCTGTTATTTTTTCTACTGTTTTATTTCCCTGTGACGGCTGTAATTGTTACTCTTTTGTAAGTTTTCAGATCTTTCTAAAATTTTAGTATTGTCTTTATTACTCTATTACTTCCACATTGCAATTGTCCGATTATGATTCCAACGGTTAAATTTCATTTAGATTGCTTTTTCATGAATTTTTGTGAGTAGTTCCCAAATCTGGGATTTTGGTGGAAACCCCTTCGGGGGCTCTTCCCGATGCGTCCATAGGGTTAGGAAATCGATAGGGAGTAGGAATCTAATGGTTACGCGAGGTGTTTCATTGTCATCGGCGGGAAAAAGACCGCCTTTGACCGTCGGGCCAAGGGGGAATAAACTTGGCGGTTGACTCCCTAGCCATAGCTCACACCCTTAGCGTAGACGTCAAATCCTTGCACGCGGGAGTGGCAGGATGAGACGTTGGGAGTTATCGTTACGGGCTTAGTGCTCTCGGGATCGATCAGTGTTTATGGACACGGGAGTGCCCACTGATCGAACCCGGGAAGTCCGGTGTATCATCCTGGGCACCGACCGGAATATCGGGCCCATGGGACGCCGGTACCACTTTCAGAGGCAACGTCTCACCACTAGACCCTAATCCCGATCGTTATCCATACCCGTAGGCCGCGTCGGCGAGAGTCTCTCGTCGGGTTGGAAACCAAAGTCCCGGGTTTTCTTTCTTGTTGTTCATACCAGTTCACTTCCTTTCGTGACAACCAACCACCGATTCGGGCTAGCTCGCCCCTCGGGGTGATTTAGGTCCTACCTGACCCAAGCACAACCTCGCCTCCCTGAGTTCAATATTCCCGCACCCTACACTAACCGTGAAACTTGCGGTAAACAACACCGTGCCGCCGCATCTCTTGCGGGCGCCCGGTCAAGTTTATGGCGCCGTTGCCGGGGAGGCAACGTGCTTGATATTTTAGGATCTCTTGAACCCTCGTGTCTAGCTCACATCCCTACCTCGCGATAATTTTCGCATTCTCCTTTTTCTTTTTTTTTTGTTTTTCTTATTTTTATTTTATCTGTTTCTTTCCCACTTGTCGCTTCACGGGTGTTTGTTGTTTTTCATGCGCAGGAGTTCAAGGAGTCTTGACGACTTGATTCCCCTCGATCCAGAGATTAACGCCACCCTTAGGCGTTTGGCCGCCGAGAAGCGAAGAAGAGAATATCCCGAATCCATGGAGGAGAACACCCCACCTCACAAGTCTCTGCTGGAGTACTCGATGCCCTCCATCGAGTCAACTTCCGCCATCCGATCTCCAGCTATTGCGGCCCAAAGCTTTGAGCTGAAGCCGTCTCTAGTGACATGGATCCAGCAAGACCAGTTTGCGGGTGCGCCCATGGAGAGCCCGATCGAGCACCTGGACTCCTTCTTGGAGAAGTGTGACACCTTCCGAATTAATGGTGTCACTACAGAGGCTATCCATCTGAAGCTGTTCCCCTTCTCTTTGCGGGACAAAGCCAAGCAATGGTTAAGGGGGAAGGACCCCAACACTTTCAACACCTGGGAGAAGCTCTCCAATGCTTTTCTGACGAAGTTCTTTCCTCCGGGGAAGACCATGAAGTTGAGGAGTGAGATCTCCTCCTTCTCCCAGGCCAGCCACGAGTCCTTGTATGAGGCTTGGACGAGATATAAAGAGATGCAAAGAAGATGCCCTCACCATGAGCTTCCGAAGTGGCAGATTATCAATCTGTTCTACAATGGGTTGAGGGATGACCTTAAATCTTCTATGGACGCCGCGGCTGGGGGTTCCTTCATGTCTAGAAGCGAGGAAGATGCCGGGAATATTCTGGAAAATATGGCATCCAACAATGAGCGGTGGTGTGACGAGAGAGCCACACCAAAATCCGGGGGTATACAAAGAGTCGAGGACGTCGACAAACTATCAAGCAAGTTCGCCTTGCTTTCGACCCAGATCTCCGCACTAATGGTAGGAGCCGGTGGGGCTGGTACACAGCAAGTTTCTGTGGTAAAGTCCGAATTCTTTGGGGAATTCGACGGTGGTGACATCTCACCACCGTTGGATTAGGCGAGCGCACTATTTTACAACCCCACAGGGAATGCGCCATATCCGCCAAGGAAAAATTCCAACCCGGCCTACTCTCCCAACAACCGGAACCACCCGAATTTCAGTTACCGGCCACCATTTCAGCCTCGCCGCCTCAGCAGCCACAGCAACAAATTTATCAGCCGGCTAGACCACAGCAGAATCAGGTTCAGCAGCAACCGTTTCAGCAGCAACCGTTTCAGCAGCAAACTTACGCCCCCAGGAATCAGCAGCCGTTCCAGCAGCAGCAGTATGGCCAACAGAGGGCCGTCTCTCCGGTTGAGTCTCTCTTGACTCAATATATTACCAACCAGGAGAGGATCAACCAAAAGCTGGAAATGGGTCAGCGGACCCTCACGGACCAAGTAATCAGCTGGGGTTACAGGTGGCGAACCTTGCAAGGTCACAAAACCAATTGCCGCCACAACCGGAGGTGAACCCGAGGGGAGCAACACAAACATCGGCACTCGTGCACGAGCACGCGAATGTGTCCGCTATCGTTCTGAGGAGCGGGACACAAATTCCTACTAGAGTGCCCCCTAGCAACCCGGAAGCACCATTGGTCGTTGAGAGACCGACTGAAAAATCAATTGACGCCGGTGCTTCGTCATCAAATCCCATGACTCCGGAGGGAGTGTCTGAAGAAGAGAAGAAGAAGGAGGAAGAGAGCCCGAAAGTGTATAAACCCGTTGTGCCATTTCCACAACGGTTGGCTCAGGCAAAAATTGATGAGAAATATGGGAAGTTCTTCGCCATGGTCAAGGACCTAAGCCTGCAAATCCCCTTCTTAGAGGCAATCGAAACAATCCCCTCCTATGCAAAGTTCTTGAAAGATTTGGTGACCAGAGGGTCAAGAAAAGAGAAAGTGGTGCTGACGGCGGAATGTAGCGCTCTTATTCAGAGGGCAAACCCGCCGAAACTCAAGGACCCGGGAGCTTCTCTATTCCTTGCACAATCGGGGCTGTGAAGATTAATCGTGCACTCGTCGATCTAGGAGCGAGTGTTAGCTTGATGCCCTTGTCGATGTACAGGAGAATAGGAATGGGTGATTTGGAGCCCACCGGTATGACCCTACAACTAGCTGACCGGTCGGTCAAATACCCGGTGGGAATTGTGGATGATCTCCCCGTGAATGTGAGAGGGGTGCATGTGCCTGTGGACTTTGTAGTCATGGACATGCCCGAAGACGCACACACCCCCATTATCCTGGGACGGCCTTTCATGGCCACTGCTGGCGTTCTAATAGATGTGAAGAACGGAAAACTCTCCTTGAACGTCAGCGGAGAGAAAGTTGAGTTTGACTTGGGACTATCCATAAAGCACCCCGATCCTCCTGATGACCTCCGGTGCAATTTGCTTGAGATAGAAGAAGAAAAATCTATAGGGGAGAGCTCCTGGGATATTCTCCTGAGAAACCCCCCCCCCCCCCCCCCCGATGACTTGGGGAATTCAGAAGATGGGGACGGCCTCGAGAACAAAGAAGCTGCTGGAAGACCGAGTGCAGCGAGAACGACCCCTCCCGGGTTCGCCAAAGCCCCTCCTGTGGGGAGAACGGGGAAGGAGCCCACGGACCTCACTAAAAACGAGGTCCAGATCCTGAAGAAGATGGCGGGAAGCGCCAACACCAAGGAAAAGCCCCCGGACCCCAAGAACAAGGGGAGGGTAGTCGAGCAAGTATTTTTCCAGCCGCTGACTACTCCAAGCGCCTCCAGCTCTAACGAGAAAGAGATGCCGAAATTTGGGCATCACCCGTATCAGCCACCATGAGCATCTCTTGCGGGCGTCGAGCCAACAACGTTAAACAAGTGCGCTTCATGGGAGGCAGCCCATGTTCTAAACTTTTTCCCACTTTTTAGCGTTATTTTTACTTTATTTTATATTTTTTTATAAATAAAATCAGCCGCGAGAACATCCTTTCGGGGACTTAAGCAAATTTCTTGGTTTTTGCAGGAAACAAGCCCAAACCGATCGGGTGATAACCCACCCGATCGGTTGGGATGTATCAGATACATACCGAGATCTGTCCCCGAATGAACCGATCGGTTGAGAAATGAAGAGACCGGGTGGAAGACCGGGTGAGCTGGGGAGAACTCTCGAAAAATTTTGGGGAGATATCAACCGATCGGTTGAGTTCATGCACGATCGGTTGAAGTGACCGGGTGAGCAGCCCTAAGTTCTCGGGAAAATGTATGGAGTGGCCAACCGATCGGTTGACAACTTAACCGACCGGTTCGCCTGTAGCATTTCTTCGGCAAGATTTTCGACCTAACTGTCAACCGACCGCGTGATAAGTCACCCGATCGGTTCGACTTAAAACCCTATAAATACCCCCCGACACCCGCTCGTTTCCGCCCTCGCCCGATCGCAATTCTCGACGTCGTTTCGTCTTCCCCTCTTCTCCAACAACCGATCCCCACTCCCCCACGTCCCCTACTCCTCCATTACTCCCTCTCTCCACCTCCTCCATCAATTCCTCCATCACCTTCACTCTCTCTCTCCTCCCATTCCGCATCTTTGACCTAATTTTCCCCCAAACCCCACCCATCCGAAAATTCTTGCCGAAGGAGTTCGCCGCGGCTCCAAGCTTCTCTCGCTGAACAGTGTGGGGACATCAACGAGCAAGCTCCACCATTCCGCTTGGGTAAACTCGCTCCCAAGCTTATATTTATATATTTGCCCTATTTGTTGAGCTTGCTCGTTTGCTTGTGTTAGTGTGCATCCATGATTTTTGCACTAATTCTTGCTCTTACACACACACATGGCTAAAGATAAGGATAAGGGGAAGGGTATCATGCGGGAAGAGGAGCCGTCTCGAAAAAGACGAAAACAAACACGCCCCCCTTCCCGTACACGAGCACTTACACTTGGCCCTCCTCCGCCTGTTGTCCCCCCTGTGGACCCAATGTTGGGCCCACACTGGTATATTTTTCGGAACCAGGAGCACAATGATTTTTACTGTAAGCTTGATGCTCGAGGGCATCTATCCACTAAGTTCCCGCACGCACGTACACTTGTCGATCTCGGTGTCTTCACCGAGGTCGAATCTCTTTTCGCTAACTTAGGATGGTTGGCCTTTCTTAATGCTCATGCAGTATCCTACCCGGCACTCACACTCGAATTCCTCTCCACACTTACTTGGGAGTCCGGGTCGACCATTAAATTCAGGGTGCGTAACCGTAGTGTCACCACGAATCTGAACACGATCAACGATATATTCGGTTTCCCCAATCTCGGGGACGATTCCATCCGACACTACGGGTACACGCCCGAGTTTGATGTCGATCAATTCTGGTTCTGCCTCACTTTGATCCGTGATTACCCCCGAGGAAGGGCCAAGGCCTCCTCCATCATTCATCCCGTGTTTCGTTTAGCCCACAGGATCATTTCATCTGCATTCTTCCCTAGGGACGAGTCTGGTACTGTGACTATCCCTGACCTTTTTATCCTTTGGGCCATGACTTTTCCTTATGTCCGGGATGATGATGGAGTCAGCTTCAGGGCCCCTACCGTCCCCATCCATGGCAGTGATTGGCTTGTTTACAAGCTACTCGAGATCAGCCGGGCCGGAAAGGGGAAGTTCTGTTGTGGGGGCATCATCACGATCATATGCTCTCACGCCCAATTCAATATCACCATCCCCAATAATCTTCCAGCTACCGCAGGACCCTCACATCTCGATATTGATGTCCTGCGGCACATCCACATGATCAAGCCCCGCTCGGATGGCCGCTTCATATTTCATTATGGCCACCCCCAGCCCCTTACACCATCCTGCCCAACCCCACTCGCATGACCCTTGCTCTCGTGGGAGATTGGACTTTTCCTCCTGATCCCGACTTCTTAGCTGGGTTGAATCTTCCCTTCCTTCCCGCAGGCGCCCGCAGATCACCGTCCCCTGCCGCCCACTTAGGCGAGCAGGATATCCCTGCGTCTGTGGGAGATATAGGGGCTGGCCCGAGTCGTCCTGTTTCTGCTCCGGGACCGATCACGTCTGAGCACCTCTTTACGGCCATTTCTAGCCTTGTCTCCTGTGCCGGCATGACTACTGCCGCCGACACCTCTTCAACCTTACCTGGCGGCACCACCTCTGCCTCGCGTCAGTCCACATCTTTTGGTCGCCGTCAGGTATCTGCCCGTCTGGGGCTTGAGAGGGAGGTCGCTGCCCTTCGTGAGATCGCCATGTCCTCTGTTTCCTCGGACCCATCGCCATCCTCCTTTCTTACTCACCCACGTTTCCTCGGACCCATCGCCATGTCCTCTGTTTCCGGCATGACCACTTGAGAGGAACGTGGCCGCCATTCTCTGCCTTCTTACTCATATCCACGGACCACCTCCACCTTCACCACCTCCACCTTCACCACCCCGGCGATCTTCTCCTCCACCCACCCACATTTCCCCACATCCATCACCACCCTCACCACATTCTTCTCCTCCATCTTCAATCCCATCCCGGCATCCACTTCACCCCTCCCGACCACCTCCACCGCACCCACGCTACCTCCATCCTCCTCCGTCACTCCATACGTGCGCCGGAGGAAATTACCGGTACGCTCCAGATCCCTCCCACCACCTCCCACTACCGTCACCGCCACATCTACTTCCTCCATTTCTATTCCTCTCACCACTGCCTTGATCGCCTTCCTACCACCACCACCCACCACCACCGACACTCCTCCCATTGTTCACACCACCACTGCCCCTATACCTTCACCTCATTCCCCACTTCTCAGCACACCCCCTGCCTCCCCCGACCACCCATCCCCACCCTCTTCCGAGGAGGACGAGGACTCACCTTCTGCTGCTTTCTGATTTCCCCTCTTTTGTTTTTGACTCCCCCTTGCACATATCTGGATTTCATCAATCACATCATTTCGCTAGCACTTTCGGGTCTAGCTTGGGGGACGTCTGTTTTGGTGTGCTGTCGTGTTTTGTTTGTTTTTCTCATTTTTGTGTGTGTGCTTGCTTTTCACTTTTTGAGTGTCGTGTCGTGTGATTTTATTTTATTTTTATTTTCGTATTGTTTGATTTTGATCTTGATCTTTCTTTCTTTTTCAGGTTCATCTATGTGTTTTCCTCATTTTCATTTCTTTTCGTGTCTGTGCGTATCCCCCCATTTTCATTGCCCTCCCGTACTCACTCATATTGCATTGAGGGCAATGCAAACTTCAGCTTGGGGGAGTCGCACTGTGTGCGTCATTTGAGTCTTTCTTTTCGTTTATTTGAGTCGTTTTTCTCCGTGTTTTTCTTTTTTTCTCTTTTCTTCTTTTCTAGCTCTTTCTCCTGGAGATGAATCCTTTGATGAATCGCCACAAAGTCACACACACACCTAGCACTGCACCGACAATCGCACTCACTAACCCTAGGATTTCGAGTCCTCTTGCATTTCACGCATCGTGGGTCCACTTAACTTTTTGTGAGTCGTGTGTCGTGACTAGCATTTGGTGTGCTTCTGCTTTGTGATTTTACTTTATATACCTGTCCAGGAATGACCCCTAGATTATCATGCTCCGATTTGAATATGCGGTATTTGTTTCCATTTTATGCATGCTATATTTATATCGTATACTTCAATTCGCATGCGTCGGGATTCCACAACTAAGGACTAGGATAACCCATTTAGCCTAAGCTCTATTTAGCAAGAATAGTTTCCTTTGCCCGAGTGTTTAGATTTCGACTTCTTTTTTGTTTTACTTGGTGCAAATCCCCTCGTCGTGTACAGTTCTCCCACTTGGGAGAGTACACAAGTGTATAGCCAAAACCCCAAAAATCCAAAAAAAAGGGAGAAAAGAAATGAAAAACCCAAAAAGAAAAGAAAAGAAAAAGATTGTATAGCCAAAAAGCCAAAAAAATATGCAAATACCCAAAACCCAAAAAAATTCCCGTGTGAATATTTTCCTACTTGCCGAGAATAAAGGGAAGGCGAGAATTTGCACCGAGTGTTCTTCTCCACATCATCTCAACCCCCGTCGTTATCGAAAACACTTGGCTTAGGAACTATTTAGCTAGTATCTAAGCTATAGTGGCGTGATTTCCTTAACCCTAGTTGTGGAGTCTCCGATGCATGATATGCTTCTATTCCCACTCTTCTCATGCATGCTTGAGCTTATATCCGCCGCTTAATTCAATTCGGATCAATATTTTGGGTCATTTCTTGGATTTGTGTATATCGAGCCTCATTGCACATCGTAGAAAGCTTCACCATTTGCTAGCACACGACCACGCTCACTCGCGCTTCACTGCGTGGACCCACGACACTTATTTGGACTCGCTTTCCTAGGTTTAGTGGTGTGATTTGGCGTTTGCTTGCTTGGTGTGTCGTTTTTGATTTTGATGGCTCTGATGGACGATCTAGGGCTTAGAGTTTTCTTTTTCTTTTTTCCTCTCTATTTTTCCCTTCCGAGCTCCTACTCTCACTCGTCTTCCTCAAGGACGAGGAAGAGTTCAGCTTGGGGGATTTTGACGTTCGTTTATATTTCATATATTCACGCGCGTTTTCTTTTGTGTTTCTCCGTGTTTTTCCGCCGTCTCTTGTTCGTTTTCGTGTATTTTCTCGTTTTCTTTCACTTTTCTTTGTTTATCCATGATTGCAGGGGATTGACCACGTAGGGGACGTTTAACGATGATATCCCAAGTCCCCGGAGCAACGGGAGAAGTCACGCGTGATCCAGGGGGTCGAACGCCAAAGAATTCATCTTTCAGCCCCTCACCCGATCGGTTGGTCATCTCCAACCGATCGGGTGATGCACGCGTGCACCAACCGGTCTCTACCGTAGCTCACAAAGAAGTCACCCGACCGGTTCACAGACCGGTTCAGCGGGGGCTATTCTCTGTTTTCTCGAAGCAAAGCGCCAACCGATCGGGTGACTCTCACCCGATCGGTTCATCTGTAGCTGAAAAAGAAGAGCTGAAGACACGGACGTCGAACCGATCGGTTCACCCGACTGCTTCAAGATCCAACCGGTCACTCAAGAACTCACCCGACCGGTTCATGTGATCGGGTGAAAACTCGCCGTTTTCTGATATTTATTTGTAACGGATCTACCGATCGGTTGACTTGTCAACCGATCGGTTGATGCGACGGCCTATATATAGAACCCCTAGGGTTCCAGAAACGAGAGCTGTTATTTTTTCTACTGTTTTATTTCCCTGTGACGGCTGTAATTGTTACTCTTTTGTAAGTTTTCAGATCTTTCTAAAATTTTAGTATTGTCTTTATTACTCTATTACTTCCACATTGCAATTGTCCGATTATGATTCCAACGGTTAAATTTCATTTAGATTGCATTTTCATGAATTTTTGTGAGTAGTTCCCAAATCTGGGATTTTGGTGGAAACCCCTTCGGGGGCTCTTCCCGATGCGTCCATAGGGTTAGGAAATCGATAGGGAGTAGGAATCTAACGGTTACGCGGGGTGTTTCATTGTCATCGGCGGGAAAAAGACCGCCTTTGACCGTCGGGCCAAGGGGGAATAAACTTGGCGGTTGACTCCCTAGCCATAGCTCACACCCTTAGCGTAGACGTCAAATCCTTGCACGCGGGAGCGGCAGGATGAGACGTTGGGAGTTATCGTTGCGAGCTTAGTGCTCCCAGGATCGATCAGTGTTTATGGACACGGGAGTGCCCACTGATCGAACCCGGGAAGTCCGGTGTATCATCCTGGGCACCGACCGGAATATCAGGCCCATGGGACGCCGGTACCACTTTCAGAGGCAACGTCTCACCACTAGACCCTAATCCCGATCGTTATCCATACCCGTAGGCCGCGTCGGCGAGAGTCTCTCGTCGGGTTGGAAACCAAAGTCCCGGGTTTTCTTTCTTGTTGTTCATACCAGTTCACTTCCTTTTGTGACAACCAACCACCGATTCGGGCTAGCTCGCCCCTCGGGGTGATTTAGGTCCTACCTGACCCAAGCACAACCTCGCCTCCCTGAGTTCGATATTCCCGCACCCTACACTAACCGTGAAACTTGCGGTAAACGACACCGCGCCGCCGCATCTCTTGCGGGCGCCCGGTCAAAATCCTTCATCAGTCGACTGCTGAAGGAGATGGAGAAAAACAGAAAGAGGCAGTATTTGCACTTACGCCTTTCAGACGACTGTTGACCATTCCATAGGCGACTGTAAATATACAGGCGACTGTAAATTGATCATCAGTCGACTGATGCAAAAAGCTCAAGTAGAGTCAATAAAAATGTTGACTTAAGCAGTGCATCACAGTCGACTGTTGAAGGCTCGACAGGTGCTTGGCACACGTCTCAAGTATGTGATGCTTGAGCGGGAGTACGTCAAGTAATAAATTTATATCCGGTGAGACCGGGTCGGATCACAGGGACAAGTCATTTTAAACTCACGATTCAATTAATAAAGGAGAGATAACGGCGATGCTACAACCAACTAAGCTAACGGTGGAAAAGTGTGTGAAAATGTGGGTGAGACCATCTACCAAATCAACATCCTAGGGTTTGAGAACCGGAGAGGCAATTAGGCGAGGAAGCTTGTCTGGTGTGTGGGAATGAGGTTGCTAAGCATATGGATTCAATTCCGAGGATAACTCAATTGTCTTTCCCGCTAAGGAAAGCACAATCGGTGGATGTGGCATTTTAACAAACACTTGGTGTGCAATGAAAGTATGGTATGAAAAATCAAGATAATAAACAACTAAGCATATATGAATGGTACCACTAGGCAAACTCCACTCTAGGGATACCCATTAGGATCCCTAATTCAAAGTATATCCCAAAAAATCCTACCACATTAACTTTTAAACATGCAAGATTCAAATTCCATAGCCTAAACAAGCAACACCACCACACAACCACACACAACGAGATCTAGCTACTCATAGCAATAAAAGAGACATTTTCATATCTAAAAACCATCATTCAATATTACTACAATAACTAAAATCAAATACTCAAAATAAAGGGAAGAGATCACCAAAGATTTCTCTTAAGAAAATACAACTTTCCCTCCAATGATTGTGCTCCTCCAAACTTTCTTGCTCCTCTCCAATGGCCTCTAACCCTAAGAATAAAGAAGAAGGAGAGTGGAATGAAGGGAGCAGAGGGGAGGAAAGCCCAAGAAATAACTCAGAATTTCGGGTCTGAAAACAGCCCAAACGGGTCGGATCCGTGCCCAAACCCGCAACTAATGCCCAAATCTGCAGAAATTTTCAGCACCGTCACACTGTCTTACGAAAATTCTAGAAAAATCATCCGACCTCGGATTGACGTGTTTCAGACGGCGATGGAAACATAACAAAGTACCATAACAGAAAAATATCATAGGCCAAATTATACACTGGAATGATAGCAGAATTCTTCACAAGAGGGGCAAATCTGCAGAAATTTTTAGCACAGTCACCCTGTCTTGCAAAAATTCTAGAAAAATCATCCGATCTCGAAATGACGTGTTCCAGGCGGCGATGGAACCATAACAAAGTTTACAACAACAAAAAAATATCATTAGGCCGGAATATATACTGGAATGATAGCAGAATTCTGCGCAAGAGGGGAAAAGCAGACTTTCTAGCCCAGAAATTTTGAGCACCGTCACACTGTTTTCCAAAAAATGCAGTAAATTGCTCCGACCTCCAAATATTCTGGAAAAATATGCCTTGGAATCGGGACTTCATGAAATTCAACTAAAAAATAATAGGAGACCAAGATGAAGATGCTAATAAGATGTAAAAATTATGTTTAAGCATATAAAAACGGTAAGCTCCAATATTAAGTGATATCATTAAAATGCGCGTATCGGAGCCAAAATGAACACAAATTATGAACAAAATACCATATAATGAGGAGTAAAAATATACAATATTGAACCCTAATCCCATCCCTCAACTAGCTTTTTGCTCGTCCCTAGCAAAACAAGCGATAAATTCGGATTCTCAATCAATGCACATATCAAACTCAAAATTATTCATGGCGAAAATAAAGTTTTCAACAAAATCTCAAATTCAATATGCCAATCCATGAATGAGAACAAACCCATGAACAACACTTCAATTTGGTTCAAATAAAGAAGAACAAGCAATGTTTTGCACGAATAAGGATTAAAACACAACGGTGTATCATAGTTTCACAAATCTCAGGGTTTTGCAAAACACTTTCCTAATTTGTGGAGGTTGGATGTGTGAATTTATTCTTATTTTTTCTTTTATGAAACTTAGTGTTAAGTATTCTATTTGTCTATTGTGGCACAATGGTTCTGATGGAATGTTAAACAATATGTTGAGTAAAATGTTGAACATGTTTGTTCAACATTTTATCTTTCGTCACCTGCTCTTATCATCAAAGATCTCTTATTATAGATGAGGGTCTTGCTGTTACATATTTGGTGTTATTGGAAGATCTCTCTTATCTATTGAACGGATGCAGATCGTCTCTCTTCGGTTCACTCTTGTTATAAGGATCTTGCAGATCTTGTCGGTTATAGATGATGAAGCCGATAGTTGAGTTGTTGAGATTATTTTGCTCGGCTTCATGATCTTCTTGGCTGTTGAAGGTTCTCTCGGAATGATTGAGAAAATCCTTAGTGATTTTATCCGTGCTCGTGCTGTTTTTAACAGCTTAACTACCTTGAAGAGGGACATAAAAAGTGGTAAGTCGACGTGTGGAAGTTACCGCTTTTTGATATAGCGTTGATCGGCTTTGGGAAAAGGTGATCTGAAAAGCTCCGGGAGGAGGCTCACATCTACAACGTAGAGGATCAAGGGAGTTGATCCTGGTGAGTACTGCAAGGGGATCTTGCTCGCAAGGGGAGCTTGCGCAAATTACTCCAAGGAGTTGATTGCCATCAACTCGTGTAGTATGTATTGAGGGGGAGTGTATTTCCTCTAATATCATTCAGTTTTGATGTCTGTATTTTACATACTATATAGTGGAGTAATTTGATTTTCTGGGCGGGGCCCCGCAGATGTAGGTGTGCGCACCGAACTGCGTTACCAACGACTATGTGTTGTGATGTGTTGATTGTCATTATTTCTATGTGTTCACTATTTAGGATTGCGTACTAATTTCATTTGGTATGAGAGCAGGTCATCCGCATTCTTTGCTTGTCAAAGAGGGTGTGATTCTGCTATCATAGTACGTCAATCATGAACACGAAGGAGGGAGCTTTTGTGACTAGGCCTCCACTTCTCACTGGCACCAATTATACGTATTGGAAGTCTCGGATGCGCGCTTTTATCAAATCTCTTGATGAGAAGGCATGGGTGGCCACTATTGAAGGCTGGACTCCTCCTACCGTTGACGACAAGAAGGGAAATGAATCTCTCAAGACAGCCCAAGATTGGAGTATCGAAGAAGAACGCGCGGCTCTGGGAAATTCTAAAGCCTTGAATGCAATTTTCACTGATGTTGATGAAGAACAGTTCAAGTTGATCTCCACCTGCGAAGTTGCTAAAGAAGCATGGGATATCCTTCAAAACATACATGAAGGGACAATCACTGTAAGAGCTTCTAAACTTCAAATTTGGGCTTCTCAGTTTGAAAACCTTAGGATGAATGATGAAGAATCTGTGGCTGAATTCAATGGAAGACTTCGTGACATAGATAATCATGCTTTTCAATTAGGAAAGAAGTACTCCCAAAAGAAATTAGTTGAGAAAACCCTTAGATCTCTGAAAAATTTTCGGCCAAAATAGCTGCTATAGAAGAAGTTAGGGATACTTCTAATATGAGATTGGATGAATTGATGGGATCTCTTCAAACTTTTGAGATGAACTTGAAGAAAAATAAAAGGGAGAAAGGAGTGGCTCTAAAAGTGGAAACTGCTGATGCTTCGCATGAAGGAGATGGTACTGATTTTGAAGATGACATAGCACTTCTAACCAAGAACTTTAGTAAAATGATGAGGAAAATAGGAAGTAGAGGTCAGAATTTCAGAAAC
The DNA here is from genome assembly GCA_030789695.1 of Scilla litardierei. Classification (NCBI taxonomy): domain Eukaryota; kingdom Viridiplantae; phylum Streptophyta; class Magnoliopsida; order Asparagales; family Asparagaceae; genus Scilla; species Scilla litardierei. Next base: position 792,050,495 of record CM061142.1, on the reverse strand, counting down.
ATTAACAAAGAAGCTCGTACAAATCTCTCTCCGGCAGTTAGAGGTAACAATCGACCCATACAGAAGTTTGATACAAAGGGTAGAGGCAAAGGAATTCAATGCAGAGAATGTGAAGGTTTTGGACATATACAGGCAGAATGTGCTAACACCATAAAGAAACAAAAAGGAAAATCTCTAGCAAGCTCCTGGAGTGATGATGAGTCTGAAGAATGCACTGGTGACGAGGATATTGTCAGCAACTATGTTGCTTTTATGGCCATCATGAGTGATCAGTGTACTGATGACACAACTAGCAATGTTGGACATAGTGTGGGCTCCGTTTGCACCATGTTGAAAGAAAAAGATAAGAATGTCAAGAAAAATGTTATAACATTTAGTGCAACATCTGACAGTGATTCTATATCTGATACGGGTGATGAAAAGGAAGTTGACGAAGTTGACATTCGGTCCGTATATCAAACCATGTTTGTTAATTGGTTAAAGATCTGTGAGATAAACAAACTCTTGAAGTGTGAGAACACTAGACTAAAAGATGAAAGAGATGAGGCTATAACTCAACTAGGCAAGATCAAGCAAGACTTCAGAAATCTGGAAGGTCAACTCAGGAGAACACTTCTTAGAGCTGAAAAGGCAGAAAGTGTTCTTAACAAATGGAACTCTGGCAAAACCAAGCTTGGTGATATTCTAAGCATGGGGAAAGTCTCCGGAGATCGTACGGGAGTAGGTTTCAATAGAGGAGGTTATCTTCAGATAAGCAAGGAAGTTCATTGTCAACCTGTCAAGAATCAGATGATTAACAGACGGTTCAAACAAGGGAGTCAAAAAGGTGAACACAAAAAGAGCGCTATTTTCAGACCCTTGATTTGTAATTACTGTCAATGCAGAGGTCACACTGAGAGCAGTTGTTTCAGACGGATGAGACATCAACATGAAGGAAAAAATGAGGGACATTCAGATAAAAGGATCATTAAGAGATGGATAAGAAAGACAAGAGTTCACAGCCTAGTTGCTTACACTTCTATGAGTGCATTTTTGGAAAACACATGGTATTTCGACAGCGGCTGTTCTCGGCATATGACAGGAAACCGGGGTCTTTTATCAGAATACACTACAGGAAATAAAGGTCACGTTACTTTTGGTGATGGCCAGAGAAGCAAAGTCATTGGGAAGGGAGAGCTGAAGATGACTGAGTCGGTTACTCTGAAGGATGTCATGCATGTCCAAGACTTAAAGGCTAACTTGATTAGTATAAGCCAATTATGTGATCAAGGACTGTTTGTTCAGTTTACTAAGGATGAGTGTGTTGTGCTAAATAAAGCTGGGATCAACATTCTTACTAAAAAACGATCGGCTGACAACTGTTATCTTCTGCAGGAAGCAAATAGATGTCTCACAGCCAGTGTTGAAGTTGCTGAACAATGGCACCAAAAACTTGGTCATATGAACTACAAAACTTTGATTGAAATTACCAAAGTCGGAGCCGTTCGTGGAATACCTGTTCTTTCCAAGAAAGTTGAAGGGGTCTGTGGTTCTTGTAAGCTAGGAAAACAGAAGAGAACCAATCATAAACAACTTCAGATCATCACCATCTCGAAGAATATGGAGTTACTGCATATGGATCTGATAGGACCCACAACGGAAGTCAGCATGGGAGGTAAGAAGTACATTTTTGTTTATGTTGATGACTTTTCTCGTTTCACTTGGGTAGATTTTCTCAAAGAAAAGTCAGACGCATTCAAAGCCTTCAAGAAGCTTTGCATTCACCTTCAGACAGAGAGGGGAGCTACTATTGGAAATATTATACGTATTCGCAGTGATCATGGTAAGGAGTTCGAAAACCACTTGTTTGTTGATTTCTGTGAGGCAGAGGGAATACGACATGAGTTTTCCGTACCTAAGACTCCTCAACAGAATGGTGTTGTTGAGAGGAAGAATCGGACTCTACAGGAGATGGCTCGCGTGATGTTAACCGCCAGAAGAATCAGTACAAAATGGTGGGCCGAAGCAATCAATACTGCCTGCTACACCATAAATAGAGTATATCTGAGACCCAGAACGGAGAAGACTCCCTACGAGATCTGGAGAGGTAGGAAACCAAATGTCTCTTATTTTCATGTCTTTGGTAGCAAATGTTACATCTTGCAGGATCGGATTTCTAAAGGAAAATTCGATGCTAAGAGTGATAAAGGGACATTTCTCGGATATTCTACGACGAGTCGTGCTTTCCGGGTTCTAAACCACCGTACTGATGTCTTGATGGAGTCCATCAATGTTGTCGTTGATGACTTCGAGCAAGGTGATGTAGGGGCTGGGCCGCAAGAAGAGATTAATGAGGAAGATGAAAATGTTGAACAAAATGTTGAACAAAATGTTACAACATTTGATTCAACAGCTGATAACACTGCTCAGAATGGTGTTTCTCACGGAACGGCTTCTGTTGGAGAATCGCTATCTGATGAGAATGAAGCTCATCCCTCACGTGGAATAACTAAAGTCATTCGAAATCATCCTCCAGAGCTTGTCATTGGAAATGTTGAAGATGGCCTTCGCACCAGAGGCACCAGTCAGGTAAATTATCGTGATCTTGTTGGTTATACTTGTTTTTTGTCTAATCTTGAACCCAAGAATGTTAAAGAGGCATTGCTGGATGAATTCTGGGTGATGGCTATGCAAGAGGAGCTGAATCAATTTCAGCGTAATGACGTGTGGAGTCTTGTTGAGAGACCTAAAGGGGTGAACGTCATAGGCACCAAGTGGATTTTCAAGAATAAAACAGATGAAAGAGGAAATGTCACACGTAACAAAGCTCGACTGGTTGCTCAGGGATACACACAAATCGAAGGAGTTGATTTTGATGAAACCTTTGCTCCGGTGGCTCGCTTGGAATCTATTAGACTTCTTCTCGCTGTCGCATGCAGTTTTAACTTCAAGCTTCATCAAATGGACGTGAAAAGTGCCTTTCTAAATGGCATTTTAAATAAGGAGGTTTATGTCGAGCAGCCTAAGGGATTTGAAGATCCTTTTCTACCTGGTCATCTTGATCGGCTGAAGAAAGCTCTCTATGGTCTCAAGCAAGCTCCTAGAGCTTGGTATGAGCGTCTGACTAGATATCTTCTTAAAAAGGGGTATGAACGAGGTGGAGCTGACAAGACGCTATTTGTTCAGAGAACCAGATCGGCTATCATTATTGCTCAGATTTATGTTGATGACATAGTGTTTGGATCTACGTCTTCTCAGCTAGTAAGTGAGTTCATAGATCTTATGCAAAAAGAATTTGAAATGAGTATGGTCGGTGAGCTACATATGTTTCTTGGTCTCCAAGTTAAACAAACTAGTGATGGGATGTTCATATCTCAGAGTAAATATGCAAAGGATCTAGTTAAAAGATTCGATCTTGAGAAAGCACGTCAAGTACGCACTCCAATGGGTTCTACAGAAAAGCTCTCCAAAGATGAGGATGGAAAACAAGTGGAGGTTACATTATACAGGAGCATGATAGGTAGCTTGTTGTACTTGACAGCCAGTAGACCTGATATCAGTTTCAGTGTTGGAGTTTGTGCTCGTTATCAGGCATGTCCTAAGGAATCACACATCAGGGCTGTTAAACGTATAATCAGATACATAAGTGGAACAGCTGATTATGGCATCTGGTAGTCCAAAGATACCAACACTCTCTTATCAGGATATAGTGATGCAGACTGGGTAGGTAATGCTGATGACAGGAAGAGTACCACCGGAGGATGTTTTTATGTCGGAAACAACTTAGTCTCTTGGTACAGTAAAAAACAAAATTCGATTTCGTTGTCAACAGCTGAGGCAGAATACATTGCGGCAAGGAGGTGTTGTACTCAACTTCTGTGGATGAAACAAATGTTGACAGACTATGGTGTTGATCAAGATATTTTGACTGTTCTATGTGACAATCAAAGTACGATAAACATTTCAAAGAATCCTGTTCAACATTCAAGGACTAAACATATTGACATTCGACATCATTTCATCTGTGAGCTGGTTGAAAAGAAGATTCTCATTTTGGAGTATATAGATACTACCAGTCAGTTGGCTGACATTTTCACTAAACCCTTGGATTCTAACAGATTTGAGGAGTTACGACAAGCCCTTGGACTGTGTTGTATCTGAATGTTGGACTTATTGTTGCACATAATGTTAAACATAATGTTGAACATTATGTCGCAACTCTTAAAAGTGCCCTGGGTACTTTTGTCATTTCTGTCTTTTCGTTATTACCTCGGCATTTATTTCTCCTTCTTGGTTTTCGGAGTTCTCTTCACCTCCTTAGATTTCTTCAAGAAGAATTTCTTTTAAGAAGGGAGGGTCTGTGCATACCTAGGGTTCTTGGTTCTTGGTTCTTTGTCAAAGAAATCCTTGCCGTTTCTGTAATAGGTCGGTCTCAAAATGAAAGATCCTCCACAAATCCTCGTCGGTCTGCTCGCCAAGCTACATCATCTCGGCAGATTCCTACTTCTTCTGCTTTCTCTCCTTTCAAACAGAAAGGTGGTGTTCCACGATCTTCTAGGGGCTCTTCTGCTGGAATCTTGTCCTCTTCATCATCTACATTGCCATCTGACCACATGCAATCAGGAGCTACCTCGAATTTGGCTATGGTACCTTTTTCCCCAATTTCTGTTGATTCTTACTCTCGTGTTTCCTCTCAAACACCGTTCTCTGAAGAAGATGAATCATTTCCTCCTCCTGTCACTGTGGAAGATTGGTATCGGTGTCTTCGTCGAACTGATCGCAAGCTGGACATTTCTTGGATGGATTTATCCAATACACGTTTTGGTACTGTACGTCTTAAAGATGTGCAAGGGAAGTTGCTAAGTGTAAGGGTGCCTTTCGATGATTTAATTGTTCTAAAATCTTGGCATCCCCCTGAGTCGTCTGTCAAAATCTCTGAGATTGTAGTGTTGGATAAATCTGACTCAGAGTCTTTATCGGATGCTGATACTGTTTATAATCAAGATTGTCCTAGTGACATGGTTTTTTCTGATACTGCTGATGATGGAGGTTCAGTTTTTCATGGTGATCCTCATAAAAAATTACACTCAATAGATGAGAGTGTTATTATTTTGGTCTCTGAGAATGAGAAGGCTGAGGTTGTCAGAGAACATTCCACTACTGCATCTGCATCTGATGTTGAGCCTGTTCCAGTCCTGAATCCTTCCACACCAGCTGAAGAGAGTGTTGCTCCTCCTGAACAGGTCACATCTTTGGGTGATAATGTCACACATTTGCCTAATGTCAAATCTTATGTCAGATCTGAAGTATGTTCTCACGAAGAAGCTCCCAAGGTGTCTGATGATCCCAGTGTGGATCCTTTGTTACCTTCCGTCGCAAAACTAGGTCTGGATCTCTCAAGCGCAAAGCTTCTTCCACATCCTGCAGGGTTTCTCCTTCTAAGACTCCTAAGTTCTCTGGTGACTCTGATTCCTGCTCTCCCACTGCTGTATTTGCCTCTGAGGCTATTTCTATTCAATTTTTTGATAAGCCTTGCCAGGATAGATGGGCAGTCTACTCTGATAGATCGATTTTTGGAGAAAAATCGCTTGCTGTCTCTTCTTTTAAAAATACCCACTTTCTGGTATTTCTCAAGGACATTGACTTGTTCCAAGCTGCCAGTTGTTATAAGACCTACTATCCTGTTATGGTTCGAGAGTTTTATTGCAACCTTTCCAAATCCACTGCTGATTCTTCGTCTAAATGGGGCTTTAAGACTTTTGTCCGTGGGAAGGTTATTCCTTTATCCCCTGATATCATCAACAAACTGCTCAAATGGCCGTGTGGTCAAAGTCTTCCCTCTTATGGTGCCTTAGTTGGTAACGACTATGACTTGTTCATCCTGTCTGTCACTGGTGGGTAGTTTTCTTGTTGGCCTAAGTCTGTTTCTTTCCCTTCGTCTGCACTGACTGCTAAGTAATATATGCTTTATCGCATTGCTACTCGTAACTGGTTGCCAACATCCAACATGTCTATCGTTACGAAGGCTATGTGCAAACTGTTGTTTGCTGCAGGGACTAAGAAGTCCTTCAACTTGGGTCGCCTCATCTTTGATTCCATTTTGTCTCTATCAGAATCCTCAGCACCTCATACTGCTCTGCCGCATGCGTCTCTTATTTCCATGATTCTCTTCTCACAAGGGATTGTTCCATCATCTACTGAGCTTCCTGTATCATGTGACTTGATCAGCTTCACAACCAAGTCTATTGCCAGCAAAATTGATGACCTGACTGTCCTTCCTTCAGTGTCCTCTATATCGTCCTCATCTTCTCCATCTGTATCAAAAACTGCTAAGAAAAGAACTTCTCCTCCACAAGCTTCTGTTCAAGACCTCCAGGATGACATGTTGGTGTTTCAGAGAGCTGTCCGCGCTGTTGATGATCAGCTTGCTATGCTTGAGAGTCAGAGGGTTCTTCTTCAAGCTCAAAGGATTTTTCTTCAAGACAGGATTGCTGAGCTCCAAGCCAAGGTGTCTTCTCCTTCGTCTGATAAGGTTTGATCTTTGGCTTTTTCTGTCACAAAGGGGGAGTAGTATTTGCTGCTGATATGCTCTTCTGTATATGTTGGTTTAACCTGAACAAGTGGCTGATCTAAATGTCTTGGGCTGTTGTTTTTCATATTCATGCTTTCGTTCAGTGGTATTCTCACTTTTGTGGTTGTTGTTGACTTCTGACTAGTACGTCTTCTTTACAAGAGCATCTCTATAGCATGTTCTTCTTCTTTGATGATATCGGATTTCTTTCGGTTTGATTGTGCCACTAAAAGCCAAAGGGGAAGATTGTTAAGTATTCTATTTGTCTATTGTGGCACAATGGTTCTGATGGAATGTTAAACAATATGTTGAGTAAAATGTTGAACATGTTTGTTCAACATTTTATCTTTCGTCACCTGCTCTTATCATCAAAGATCTCTTATTATAGATGAGGGTCTTGCTGTTACATATTTGGTGTTATTGGAAGATCTCTCTTATCTATTGAATGGATGCAGATCGTCTCTCTTCGGTTCACTCTTGTTATAAGGATCTTGCATATCTTGTCGGTTATAGATGATGAAGCCGATAGTTGAGTTGTTGAGATTATTTTGCTCGGCTTCATGATCTTCTTGGCTGTTGAAGGTTCTCTCGGAATGATTGAGAAAATCCTTAGTGATTTTATCCGTGCTCGTGCTGTTTTTAACAGCTTAACTACCTTGAAGAGGGACATAAAAAGTGGTAAGTCGACGTGTGGAAGTTACCGCTTTTTGATATAGCGTTGATCGGCTTTGGGAAAAGGTGATCTGAAAAGCTCCGGGAGGAGGCTCACATCTACAACGTAGAGGATCAAGGGAGTTGATCATGGTGAGTACTGCAAGGGGATCTTGCTCGCAAGGGGAGCTTGTGCAAATTACTCCAAGGAGTTGATTGCGATCAACTCGTGTAGTATGTATTGAGGGGGAGTGTATTTCCTCTAATATCATTCAGTTTTGATGTCTGTATTTTACATACTATATAGTGGAGTAATTTGATTTTCTGGGCGGGGCCCCGCAGATGTAGGTGTGCGCACCGAACTGCGTTACCAACGACTATGTGTTGTGATGTGTTGATTGTCATTATTTCTATGTGTTCACTATTTAGGATTGCGTACTAATTTCACTTAGGATGACCCATGTAATGGGTTTTCGGTCAATGACTCCCAAATCAGACGATTTCAGGGCATTGGGCCAAAAAGGACCCCGCGGACCTAATAACCCGAATCACCTAAGATTCACTTATTTTTTTCTCGTGTACTCCCCTAAATCCTATCTTTCGACGTGAATCCCCAATGCTTCTTGAGGCACGAGGACTCGGCTACTCGACAAAACTAGAAGAACGATGCGCTTATTCTTTTTCTTTCTCTTTTTTGTTTTCTTTTTCTTTTTCTTTCCTTTTCTTTTGCTTTCTTTTTGCCTTCTTTCTCTCTTTTTTTCAACACACCAACCAACCACACCAGGCACATAATCATAACCCATCGAATTGAAAACTACTTTACTCAATTGGCGTACTCCATACTCATGCATCACAAAGCTTGTTCAAAACTAATTTAACCCATTTTGAAGACAAAATTCATGGAGTTATGCACTCACATCATAAATGACATATTAAAATTGATTTCATGAAGCAAAAGCAATCAAATGCATGCCAATCATAATTTAGGATTTGAAGATAGAACTTGAATCCGAAAACATGCACGAAGATGAAACATGCAAGGGACTAATCAAATAACTAGCAAGAAAGCAATGAGGGAAAATGATATACTTGCAACATGCTAGTGATGTCAAAATGGATGTCTCCAAACAAAAATAAAAAAATTTAAAATAAAAACAACTAACTAAACAACCTAAAACCACCTACTACTCCCCCCAACTAAAGACAAACATTATCCTCAATATTGAAAGAGAATAGGTTTATTGAATTAAAACTATCCTAGAAAGCATAGAAAGTGCAAAAATTTAAATTTTCTACACTACTGGATAGAAGTCACCGGGGTCAAAAGGCGGATCACGTATGTCCAACGGTGGAGGAAGTAGCTCAATTAGATCCTTACGCTCCACGAATCACTTTGGACCCTAGCAACACAACTCCAAGCATCTCTCTAAAATATGCGACCATGTCCTGCAAGAGATGAGCTGTATCAATCCAAAGTGGGCACCGTTGCCTTTCGACGAAAGTGACCCAAATATAATCGTCAAAGTAAAATAAAGAATTTGAAATATGTTGAAGAAAACTCCCTAAAATGGTTGCATCCATCTCGGCACAATGCTCCACCACGGGGGAAAGGAATGAATGATCTTGGGACAAGACCAGGGGAAGGCACGTTTCAGGATCTACCAAAATGATCGATGAGCTCGTGGCCCTACTTGGCTCCTCCTCCTGTCCATCCAAAATGTCACGATCGTCCTCTCCATCTTTGCACACAACACATGCGAGGGAAGAAGAGTCCAAATCAGATAATAAATTTTTTTGAGTGGTTGGATTATCTTCTCCCAAGCAAGAGGCAAGCAATGAAAGACTTGAAATGATCTCCTGAATATACTGGCTCCGAGTCTCCATGCTTCGAAGAAAATATCGGGATTCAGCCTCCTGTGTCTGAAAAAGCAATTGAAGCTCCTCGCCCAAGGGTTGCAAAGGTGCGTCCACGCTTGGCTCTCCTTGGTCAAGGCATGCTCCAACAGCATCACAATGAAGCGCTAACGGCTCACTCCCTGAGGTCCCATCCAATGATCGGTCCATATCCTCCATGGAGTCCATATACTCCCAAGCATCCTCAGGTGACATGTCAAATAGAGCTCCATCTTCCATCATCGCCATGTAGTCCTGCATCTCCTCCCTCAGTCCTTCGTAGAAAAACTGGAAAAGATGGGCCATCGTGAATCCATGATGTGGACAACCTCTTAATAAATTCATGAACCTCCTCCAAGCTTGATAGAAGGATTCACTGTCAATTTAAGCAAAGCCGGCAATTTTGAGCTTCAAAGAAGTGGTCCTGTGCAAAAAAATGAAAGTGCATCATACAAAGAATTTATGTCGTTAAAGTCCATAGCTCTTTTTTGAATTTTTATAAAAGAATATAAAAATAAAAATAGCAAAGGACTCAAAAAGTGAAAAACAAAGAAATCTCAAATCAAAAAGTGAAAAATAAAGAATCGGAAAAGACTCACACTAATAGTGGGAAGTATCTCGCCAAAATTTTCAAAATCAATCGAAAATGTAAATGCAAAAACCGTGTTCCCCGGCAACGGTGCCAATTGCTTGACACGCGTCTCAAGTATGTGATGCTTGAGCGCTACTCCCAAGTGTAGGAGTATGTCAAGTAATAAATTTATATCCGGTGAGACCGGGTCAGATCACGGGGACAAGTCGTTTTGCAACCACGAATTCAATTAATAAAGGAGAGATAACGGCGATGCTACAACCAACTAAGCTAACGGTGGAAAAGTGTGTGAAAATGTGGGTGAGACCATCTACCAAATCAAAATCCTAGGGTTCGAGAACCGGAGAGGTAATTAGGCAAGGAAGCTTGTGTGGTGTGTGGGAATGAGGTAGCTAAGCATATGGATTCAATTCCGAGGATAACTCAATTGTCTTTCCGGCTAAGGAAAGCACAATCGGTGGATGTGGCATTTTAACGAACACTTGATGTGTAATGAAAGTATGGTATGGAAAATCAAGATAATAAACAACCAAGCATTTATGAATGGTACCACTAGACAAACTCCACTCTAGGGATACCCATTAGGATCCCTAATTCCAATTATATCCCAAAAAATCCTACCACATTAACTTTTAAACATGCAAGATTCAAATTCCATAGCCCAAGCAAGCAACACCACCACAGAACCACACACAATGAGATCTAGCGACTTATAGCAATAAAAGAGACATTGTAATCTCTAAAAACCATCATCCAATATTACTACAATAACCAAAATCAAATACACAAAATAAAGGGAAGAGATCGCCAAAGATTTCTCTTAAGAAAATACAACTTACCGTCCAATGATTGTGCTCCTCCAAGCTTTCTTGCTCCTCTCCAATGGCCTCTAACCCTAAGAATGAAGAAGAAGGAGAGTGGAATGAGAGGAATAGAGGGGAGGAAAGCCCAAGAAATAACTCAAAATTTCGGGTCTGAAAACAGCCAAAACGAGTCGGATCCGCGTCCAAACCTGCAACTAATGCCCAAATCTGCTGAAATTTTCAGCACCTTCACCTTGTCTTGCAAAAATTCTAGAAAAATCATCCGACCTCGGATTGACGTGTTCCAGGCGGCGATGGAACCGTACCAAAGTGTACTATAACAGAAAAATATCACTAGGCCGAATTATACACTGGAATGATATCAGAATTCTTCACAATAGGGGCAAATTTGTAGAAATTTTCAGCACCGTCACCCTGTTTTGCGAAAATTCTAGAAAAATCATCCGACCTCGGAATGACGTGTTCCAGGCGGCGATGGAATTGTAACAGAGTTTAAAACAAAAAAATATTATTAGGTCGTAGTATACACTGGAATGATAGCAGAATTCTGCGCAAGAGGGGAAAAGCAGACTTTCTAGCCCAGAAATTTTCAGCACAATCACCATATCTTCCAAAAAATGCAGAAAAGTGCTCCAACCTCTAAAAATTCTGGAAAAATATGCGTTGGAATCGGAACTTCCCGAAATTGAACTGAAAAATAATAGGAGACCAAGATGAAGATGCTAATAAGCTGTAAAAATTATGTTTTAAGCATATAAAACGGTAAGCTCCAATATTAAGTGATACCATCAAAATGCGGTATCGGAGCCAAAATGAACACCAATTATGCACACAAAAACCATCTAATGAGTGGTAAAATATACAATATTGAACCCTAATCAACAGGCGACTGGAAATCACCCAGTCGACTGTAAAACCTTCATCAGGCGACTGTTGGAGAGCCAGAGACTCCAAATGAGTCTTGCGACAAGATGAGCCTATTGGGTTGAATTCTATGATAATCCTAAATCTCAATAAGATGGTTAAATGCATATGAATGAATGAGTAGACCATCTATCAAGGCATTACAATAAACCTAGACTCAAATGAGAGAGAAAGCAATAACGGAAATATTGCATGGATTACATTGCTTTCCATAGAGTCTATGGCTTCAATCTAGATTCCATGATGCTCCACATCATCTCCAAGCTTTGGCACCCTTTGAGTCCCATCTTTGGCCCCCTTTCCACTTTATGTCCATCCTCACTCCAAGTGTTTAGTCTCCAAAAATGATATTCTTGAAATGTTAACTATGAGACTATAACAAAAGAGTCATTAGCAACAACATAATGTTGTGATCATCATCAAAATAACATTGGTATGAAATACCAATACTCAACAATCTCTCCCTTTTTGATGATGACACGCATTATGTAAAACATAAAGAAACAAAGCACAATGCTAATGACATCCACCTACTTATATGCACCAATTGAAAAATTAGATACATAATAGTAAATACTCATTATACCAATAATGAGACAGCATGGTGACATATAATAGGCATGGATTACATAAACCATTATATAAACCAATTGCAATAGAAAATATCATGCATACGTGAATGGTTTATACAATCCCATAATCTCTCCTCATAGATATATCTCTCCCCAAATGCATATGTATGAAATACAAGAATTACATTTACATAATGCATATATCTCTCCCCCTTGACATCGTCGAAAATGTGGACATCAAAAATATCTCTCTTGTCATCTTAATCAAAGATGTGACATTATGCAAGAAATAAGGAGATGTATGATACCAAATTTGTAAAATTTAGTGTGTATCAATCAATATCCCATGCTCCCCCTAGATCATGGAAATGGCCAGATTTTTCACTTCTAGGATCTAATACCAATTGTAAAATAGGAGATAAACAATCTCTAACAATTGAGAAAATACCAATTATAGAAAAAGAATCTTGAAAGATAATCCTCTTTACCAATTGAAAACATTAATTGGAGCCATGGGCTTAAAGTGTATCAAAGCAAATAGATATGGAAAAATCAAGCTTCTGTGATACAAAAGGTCATTGCCATAACAAAGTATAGCTTGTAGAAGATTGGCAATAACAATGGGTCAAGATCAAGACCATAATAACCAATTGTAAATAATGATCTTTATCCACAGCCCAAAATGAGAGTCAAAATATGTATTAAGATATTTTAAACATATTAGATATAATAACTCTCACATTGTCATACATATGGATCAACAGATGCATGCATGCCAATGTCTTTCCCAAGGTCCCTATTTTCATGAAAAATAAGCTTGAAAATATTTTCAAAATCATGAAACACACACAAACAATGGGTATGCTAAAAAACATTTAAGCACATTACCCATGCAATATGCATATGCGTGAGGAACCTAAACATTAAGGAACCAAACCCAAGAGGAGTTTGATTTCCTAATGTAATCACATGAAGTGATCACATCCCTGACTAGAGAGTTGATTTAACTATCCCTCTCTTGCAAACTAACCTTAGTGGAAATGCATAAACTCAAGGATTTCCTAGGCAAGGGTTTTGCCTTTGCAAGTGGAGTGGATGTGGCATGCTTAGGTGTAGAAAAGAATTTCTTAGCATGCATAGAATGAGGAGTTTGCTTCTTCGCAAAAAATGAAGAGTTTTCATTCTTCCTCAACACCTTGTGATTTACATGCTTCTTGTTGATGTTATTGTTATACAAGAAAGATGGTGATTCTTCTTAGATGCTTTAGCAATATTTCTTGTAATAGCACCATAAGAGGAATTAGAGGAGGGTTTGGGTACCACATTTTGAATATACCCCCAGCCTCATATATGGTTTGCCGGATGTTGTTTTTTAAGCAAACCGTGGAGTGAATTCCTGGAATACACAAAGCTTTTGAGCTTACGGGATTCCTCTTCACATTTCAACGTAAGTTGTTGAATGCGAGTTTCTAAGCTAAGGTTTAGAGTAACAAGATTATCATTAGACAAACTCAATTCCTTAACTTGAGAGAAGAGTGTGTCTCTCTCACTAGCGTCACAAATATGCATATCATCATTGTCTACACTAGCTAGTTTCAGTTCATGCAATCTACTTTTAGTAATCTTATATTTAGCTTTTAATTTATTGTAAGCATTGATGTACTTACTAGCTTCTTCGGAGACCATATCAAGCTCCTATTCAAGCTCCTCGTATGAGATCTTCTCCTCAATCTCATCGCTGTCTTCTTCCTCTCTAGAACTTGACGATGACTCTTCCTCGATAGCCATGAGGTCCATTTCCTCATATGAGTTGAACCAAGCTTCTAACTCTTCTTCATTTGAGCCAGAGGGGATTGGTGTAGGAACATCAATTGCCACAAAGCATGCATGGCCTTTCTCCATGTCATCCTCTTCTTCATTACTTGATGTATCCTCACTCGAATGATCAAATGTCCCGACAAGCCCCTTCTTGTGGTTTTTGGACTTGGACTTCCTTTTCTAATGCTTCTTTCCTTTACCCTTATAAGTCTCTTTGTTGGGTTTGGAAGGGCATTCGGTGGATATGTGACCTTTTCCACTGCAAGTGTAACAAGTAGAAACCTTATTAGATTTAGAGGCAAACTTTGACAAAGATTTACCTTGCTTACACTTGAGGAATGCCTTGAATTGCTCGGCAAGATCCTCAATTTCTTCTCTACTTGCTTCTTTTAGCTCATCTTCTTCACTATGAGCTTCTCGATGGAATTTCTTCCTCCATTTGATTGGCTCCTCCTTGGTATGGAATGCAACCTCCTTTTGCTTTTTTGGCTTCTCGGGCTTCTGTGGTTGAATCTCCTTCTTGTGTTGAAGCTTCACTTCGTACGCAATGAGATTTCCAATGCACTCCTCAACGGTGTATTTGGACATGTCATAGGACTCTAAAATTCCGTTGGCCTTTGACTCCCAATGTGGTGTGAGAGAATCAAGGATCTTCTCTACACGATCCTCTTGGGAAATCATCTTCCCAAGTCCCTCCAACACGTTCACGATATCTGTGAACCTTGTGAACATCTCTGAAATGCTTTCTCCTTCCTGCATCTTAAGCATTTCATATTTAGATCTAAACATAGTTTGTTTAGATTTCTTTACCTTTGTAGTCCCTTCATGACATATCTCCAAAGTATGCCAAATTTCGTTGGTCGTTTTGCACATGGAGATGCGGTTGAACTCATTTGCTGAGAGGGCGCAATGAAATGCATTCATAGCCCTCGCATTGAATTTGATCGAGTCCTTCTTCGCCTTTGTCCTTGAAGCCACTGGTGCAGTGGGCTTCTCAAATGGCACCTCTGTGATGTCCCATAGGTCTTGACCCTCCATGTAGATCATCATCCCGATCTTCCAACTTGGGTAGTTAGTTCCGTTGAAGAGCGGGGTCGAACAGTAGAGTGACCTTCTTCATGAGACGCGGATGTAGCGTTGAATGCCATCATTGCAGTATGATATAACCTCGCTCTGATACCAACTGTAAGAATCGCCTTACCCTTGCAATACTAACAACAACACACTAGAGGGGGGGTAAATAGTGTAATGGAAATAAATTGACCAATTAAAATTAAACTTGCAAATGCGGAAAAATAAATGCAAGAGGAATTAATCAAAACAATCAATCCAAACGCAAACATAAGAATATACACTGGTTCCCCAAACTTGGGTACGTCCAGCCACACCAATATTCACTATGATTCCCACAAAGAGAAGTGAATACAAATCCCACAAAGAAATACCTCACAAAGAGGATTTTTTCCTACACAAGGACCCAACCGACCCTACACAAGGGTCAAACTCCCACCTAGAGAATTACTAACTCCCACTCAGAGAATTAGGGTTAGCCCTACACTAGGACACCAAACTCCCACAAAAAGAGTTACTCCCACAAAGAGAGTTATTCTCACTAAGAGAATATCCTATTCCCACTAAAAGAAATTCTCCCACAAAGAGAGAGATACTAATTTTCACAAAGAGAATTAGTGTTACAAGAAAACACCAAGTAAAACAAATACTCTTACCTATGCCCTGAGATGTACTTACTCATAAATGAATGTAAGTCATGGAAGAGGATCTCCAAGTGTTGAGAGTAGCTTGAAAGCACTTGGATGATTTCCCTTGAGCTTGACTTCAATGCATGAAGAGGATATTGAGCTCAAAGAGGGAAATGAGAGAATTTGAGAGTGGCTTAATTAATCTCTAAGGATTTTCAATAGCATCAAGAAGTTCCTATGAACTCATCACAGATAAAAACACTGAGAAAATAACAAAAGTACAATATTCCATTTTATTGATACATTGATACATCTTATACATACACCAACATCTTCATTTTCACAACTCTAAGTACAAAGGTCCACCCGAAAAGAAACACCAGAAGTACAAGTCTCTCATCATACCCCTCACCACCCAATACTACAACTGATCACCAACTCCG
Source organism: Scilla litardierei (assembly GCA_030789695.1). Classification (NCBI taxonomy): domain Eukaryota; kingdom Viridiplantae; phylum Streptophyta; class Magnoliopsida; order Asparagales; family Asparagaceae; genus Scilla; species Scilla litardierei. Next base: position 792,034,528 of record CM061142.1, on the reverse strand, counting down.
AAGCTCCAGCCGCTATCTCCAACCTCCAACTCACATGACCTGAAAGTCAACGGGGTCACGTCAACGCGTGACCCAGTATAAACTCCTAACACTCTAGTAGAACCCAGTTTTAGAACTAGTCTGTCTATCTACGGAGGGTGGTCTAACAAGTAAGGTTCATGATGCATAAAAGTAATCACATTCCAACATGCGAACCTAGTTATGAGAACGTGCAAAACATGCATATGAAACCATATTATGAAATGCAGATATTGAAAGGAAGCATAAGAACCTGTTACCATGAGACAATAGCATTAAATTTAACAAAAATAAGGAGACATGAGATAACAACATTTATAAATTAAAGACAATTACTATAAGTTGTTGATTCACATATTTGGAACCCGTGTAAACTGTAGAACGCTAAGGAGGCGGACTTCACCCAGGGTGGGTGAAAAAGTGGTACCACAACCAGCGACACGAGCACTGGAGGGGCCTCTCGTAACTCTCCGTACCCGAACGGAACAAGGTATGTGAGTGAGACAAACTCGGTTTTTCTGTCGGACAAACGGAGCAAACCATCAATTACCGTCATGATGCATCACGAGTACACCAGCGGCCTCTCCAACCCTTTCAACTCGCCCTTCTGGGAGTGATACAGCGGGTGAGAATTCATATCATATGTCCGCTCCTTAACTCCTAAAGTTTACCCGTTTTCCCCCAAACCCGTGTCACCCTCCTTTAGGAGGACTGATACATTCCTCATTCTCACTCTCAGTTTTCAAGATATTACTTCATTTGTCAACGAATCATCTAGCGGACTTGAATACCGCTTTAACCAACTTTTAACAATATCATCATCATCATCATCATCATCTCAATTAAAGAATTGCATGGAATATTATCACAAACTCATCGTTATGAACATACTAATGTGAGCACAAAAGCATAAACAAATTGAACTTAAACATTATTAACATAACGAATATTTCATGAACCATCTGCATAATTACATGTATCAAGGGCATGTCATTGAGAACATGATTAGCACAAACAAACTTAACTTCAAACAAAACTATACCATGATAAGTACTAAGCAAAATTAGCATATGAATTTGTCAAAACTGTTACAGCAGAAAGAACATCACTTTTAGCATATCTACAGTCAGAATTGGTCTCTGGTCCCTTCACGAAAGTTGTAGATATGGGTGTTTTCCTTTCACTGACCAATTTTCATAAGCTCAGTTGACATATGTGATTTATGGTGGATTTTCTCCTAACAGGTATAATTTCAGCATTCTGAACCAGAAACTGAGTTCAGTTCAAGTCCATGTTTCTACAAGTTACAGACAGAATAAAAATCTAGAAAAATCACAGGTTGAAGATCTTGAAGTCAGCTTTCCAACGGCATCAAGATCATAATATTTTATAAAGTGTGCATGGAGTTCTACTCGTTTTACTGAAAGGTGTCAAAACTGTCTAAAAATAGACCAGTTTTAGAAACTGAATTTTTACCCCAATTTTCAGTACGAATTTGCAAAACTTGTAAAAATGAAAGTTGTTAAGAACTTCAATATGAGAAACATATATTTTTTCAGGAAATTCCATGTAGCCAATTAGGTGCAGCAAGCTACCAAAGTTTCGGTCAATTCTGTGTAAATTTCAGTATGAAGTTCAAAACTTATTTTCTTCACAAAATCTAAAGAACTTGCTAATTAATTAAACCCTTAATTCTAAAACTAAACCCTACTAAGGTGATAAGAATTTCTATCTTAACAAGTCCTCCAAAATTTTCTCTTGCCCTTCTTAATCCTTGATGAATCTTGGGCTCCTAGTCTCCTTCTCCAACTTTGGCCTCCAAAAGATGGATTTTGAAGAATTTAGGTGTTAGAATGATAAAGAAAAGCCAAGATTTCTTGGTGGAGGAGTGGGTGGTGATTTAGGAGGAGGTAGGTGGTGGGATGGTGGAGAAATGGGGATGAAAGGGGGAGAATTTTCAGCCATAGCTGAAAATGAGATGGAGAGAGAGATTTTGGTTTCTGTTTCATACCTTGAAAATTGTATTTCCCTAAAATCCTCTCCTCCACAAATCTTACTCAAAATTAAGCCATGTGTACTCTTATTAGCTCATAAGATGCCACCTAATGTGTTGTGTTGTCATGGTAAAGAAAATTGGGATTTTGTATTTTTAAGAAAATAGAAATACATGAAGAAATACTACATACACTTCAAATACAAGTATTCCTCCAAATACTCTCATTTACTAAATTCAATTAATGAGTTTAAAACCATTTAAAAATAATTACTACACCAAATAATTAAAGGAAAAATACAATCATATTCCCGAAAAATATACGTACATATTTACTCCCAAAAATACGTAGATATATACGTATATAGGGATATGTGGTATTACAGATTTTCAATAGCATCAAGAAGTTCCTATGAACTCAGCCCTCTCAAATTTATAGGAACCCTATATCAACTCTCAAACCCCAAGAAAACAACCAAAAACAAAAGGCTGCAACGGCTAGTTTCTGGGCAAAAACATCACTGACAGTCGACTGATGAAAAATGATAGTCGACTGTCCAACGGCTAGAAAATATCCAACGGCTATAATCTGAGCCTTGACAGTCGACTGATGAAGTCAATACAGTCGACTGTAAACAGGACAGGCACCTGTAAGACCTTCAGCAGGCGACTGCTGCATGGGATGTAATAAAACAGAGAGTTGCACTCTTTCTCTCAATAAGCATATAGGCTACTGATGACAAGAATACAGTCGACTGTAAAATAGACAGACGACTGTAAATCCTTCATCAGTCGACTGCTGCAAGATATGGAGAAAAACAGAAAGAGGCGGTATTTGCACTTACGCCTTTCAGACGACTGTTGACCATTCCACAGGCGACTGTAAATATACAGGCGACTGTAAATTGATCATCAGTCGACTGATGAGAAAAGCTCAAGTAGAATAAAAATGTTGACTTGAGCAGTGCATCATAGTCGACTGTAGAAGGCTCGACAGGCGACTGGAAATCACCATGTCGACTGTAAAACCTTCATCAGGCGACTGTTGGAGAGCCAGAGACTCCAAATAAGTCTTTGGACAAGATGAGCCTATTGGGTTTGATTCTATGATAATCCTAAGACTCACTAAGATGGTTAAATGCGTATGCAGGAATGAGTAGACCATCTATCAAGGCATTACAATAAACCTATACTCAAACGAGAGAGAACGCAATAAAGGAAATATTACATGGATTACAATGCTTTCCACAGAGTCTATGGCTTCAATCTAGATGCCATGATGCTCCCCATCATCTCTAAGCTTTGGCGCTCTTTGAGTCCAAGCTTTGGCCCTTCTCCACTTGATGTCCATCCTCACACCAAGTGTTTAGTATCCAAAAATGATATTCTTGAAATGTTAGCTATGAGACTAAAACAAGAGAGTCATTAGCAACAACATAATATTGTGATCATCATCAAAATAAAATTGATATGAAACACCAATACTCAACATCCTTCACCTTCTTCATCCACCACTCCCCACTGGATAGTGGTGATGCCTGATTTATAGCTTCTCACAATTCCAGATTATCCCCCTCATTTTTTTGTGCCCATCTGTCATTTCGGGGCCCAGCTTCGTTCAGCTTGGGAGAGTCACATTTTGGCATCCATTTTATTGCCCTTAGTGTCCATTTTGTACATATTTCATATCATCAGTATCATCATCATCATCATTTGCATTTCTCTCTCTCTCTCTCTCTCTCTCTCTCTCTCTCTCTCTCTCTCTCTCTCTCTCTCTCTCTCTCTCTCTCTCTCTCTCTCTCTCTCTCTCTGTGTGTGTGTGTGTGTGTGTGTGTGTGTGTGTGTGTGTGTGTGTGTGTGTGTATGCATCTTGTACATATGCATTTGCATTTCTTTTCTTTTCTTTTCACCCCACCCATCCCACCCTTATCATCATTCTCCGTCACTACACACGTGTTCTCAGCAGTGAGGACATTGTTGCGTTTAGCTTGGGGGATGAGCGTTATCGCTTTTTACTTATTCTTTTTACTTATTCCCATTTTTAGTTCCACTTCCGCCCCATTTTTCTCTTTTTTATCATCATCGTTTTATTTTTTTCTTCTCTTATTTGATCGCATGCATATTTTTTTTCATTTCTTTCTCCTTTTCTTTTATTTAGACTAAAGATAATTCTCCTATGATTGCACTATAAGCTGTGCACTCTCAACTTATCTGCTTTACACACTCACGTAGGATTCGTCATAGTCTATTGCGCGTTATCGCATATTTATATAGAATGGATTATGATTTTTGAACTCTATGCTTTCATGAGTTAGAGATATTCCTTGATTAGGATGTTCTTTAATATGCTTTTCTATGATGTAAATCCATATCTCCACAATGATATTCGTGAAATAATTGAGCTTAAAAATGCATGATTAATTGAAAATTTAAGGAAATTTTCATGATTGTGTGAAAGCGTATATTTTCATAATGGATGGTAGTTCAGTTAGGTTTGGATAACCCACGACACTTAAGTAGCTTCTACTAGATATTTTGACACCGAGCCATGTCCCAATTCTATACTTTTTATTTTTTTTTGTATATTGCCATTTACGATCTTTGATCGTGCTTTGCATTCCATCGCATTTACTTGAGTTAGCAAAAATCCCAAAAAAAAAATGGAAAAATCAAAAACCAAAAAAAAATATTACATACAAATAATAGCCCGAGTGGTTCTTCGTAACCCGATGCCCTAAAACCGTCTGGTCTGGGATGCATAGGCCTCCTCTTGTATATATTGAGTTATCTCGTGTATATAAGAAAATAAAAGTATGTATATATAAATCAAATTGTATAGCCGAAAACAATTGTAAAAAAGAAAATCCCACATCGTTACCTCGCTTTCTATATAAAGTAGGGACATGGCAAGGTCGATGATTTCTAGGGATTATGAAAGAGTTTAGTGCTGTGATTTCTGGATGTAATTGAACTTACCATCCTCATTTATGAAAAATTAATTAAAATCATCTTGCATGCTTGAATTAATTGATCATGATAATATTCGCTGCTTAGAGAATGAGCTGTGGAGATTTGGGCTCAAATCATGGATTCTGTATATTGATTGCATGTTATAATAGGAATCTCCCTCTAACCTCATATCATATATTCGACTTCATGCCATTCATTTAAAAATCCATTCTAGGTATATTCTTTGCTAAGACTTAATGAATCCTCATGAGTAGTGCATTTTGAATTATAAAGCTGAAGTGTTGTTGCGTACTGTGAGATGAGCAGATGATTTAGTCGCCTTTCTTATTTTCGACTTCTTTTTCACTTTTCTGATTATTTGTCTTTCTAATTCATTTCTCGAGGAAGAGTAAGAGGTAAGCTTGGGGGATTTTGTTGTGTCTATATTTTCTATGTTTTTACCATGCATTTCCATGTCGTTTCGATCGCTCGAATCCATATTTTCATATTATATCATGTTTTTCTCGATATTCTTGATTCTTTCGATGATTTATATGTTTTCAGGGAATTCGGAGCGATTCGGGACTTTGGACACAACCTGGACGCCGAAGCTCGCCTCGCCTCGCCACAGCGACCCAAGGGGCCAAAGAAGTGAAGGAGAGGAGTAGAAGATGAGAGAAGAAGAGAAGAGGAATAAATAAGAGGAGAGAATGAGCATCCCAAGCTTGGGGGGATTCATGCCAGATCATTCGGCCGAGCTGTGACATGCCAAGGAGCAGCCCGACTTCTTCCAAGAGGCTGCTCGGGCAAGCGACCAGCCCGCTCGCCCGAGCCAGTAGTCAGAGGAGCCCATAAATGCAATGCGACATCTCTGTAAAATTGGAGCTTCCTTACGCTCGACTGAGTGACATGACGCTTAGACGAGTGACTCAACTCACTTGCCCGAGCGGCCCTTTCTCAAGCACCAAGACGGAGCCAATGAGAGCGCTACACAAGGCAGCACCCAGCCGAGCAAACACTGTGCTCGGCCGAGCGGTAGGTCGACATACTCTAAATTGACTTGAATTAATGGGTTTTGGGTTGGTTTTTCTTGTAAAACGCGAACCCAAATAGTTTTGTATAAATAGTGAAAAACTTTTAGAGTATGTTATGATTTATTTTTCTGTAGCTAAACACTTAGAGCTATTTTGGGAGCTCTCTCTTGGTAATTTCTTTTGTAATCTATTTACTTGTTTGTGGTTGGATTTCTTTGATTTCTTTACCATTGCTCTTATTTCTCTTGCTCTATCTATTGAAATTGATTTTATGCAATTTGATCGGTTAGATATGCATATCTCTATTGCTATCATATTTAAATTTTTTGCCATGCTAGAGTAGTGGGGTTCTAGGGCTTAGGGAGGATCCCTAGGAGCTTAGGGATTGGATGATAGGTTAGACCTCCGTTGGACGAATCTAGGGTCTCCCTTTGGTGGTTTGAACAAGGGTTTTGGGGGATTACTCTTAGGATTGGAGGACCGTAAAAGACACTCCATATCCTAGGGAGAATCCCCACAAATCTGATTTGGGAATTAATGGTGGTTTTCTGGGGCTCGCGCTCACGAGGGTGACCTGAGAGCCGGGGGCGACCACTAACCCCCAATCTGCTAACCGATGACTACGAAAGTAGCCCGGCCGCTAGAATCTACCATAGGATGGCGTCGCATTTCGTAGCATACGCGAGTGCCTACGGATTGCGAGGCGGAACCCAAGTGTCAAGCGTAATGCATGCATTCCCGTATGAAGCCGATAGCGAGAGCACGGCCCCGTATAGGGATGCATTAGACGAGCGTGACGACGGAAGTCTAACGCCCGTTCCCATCTCCGGATGTTACACTCCTACCCTAATCCATCGTCCCACAGAGGATCAATTGACCCGAAATCCATTACTGAATGCCCTAGCAGGGAATCTCGAAAGCCCTAGACATTAAATATTTAGTCTATTCCACTTCCTTCAACCAACCAACCAAATCACACGTGACACCCCCGACCACACATTCTCCTCCTTCCATAAAAAGCTAAGCGTTAGACGACCGCCTCCCTAGAGTTCGACATCCTATACATACTATAACGCACCGTCCACTTGTAGTGTTCTCGTCTGTGCATCGCGGGCGAGGAACATGTATTGTCGAGTCAGACGAATGGGTCGTTCGACCGTTGGGCTGGCGCTAATATTCAGGGGAAGGTTAATGTGGCTGAGGTAATTGGACAGCTGTTATCTCAAATCCTGGAGGAGATCGTGCACGAGTCAATGAGGGACGGTTTCACACAATCAAAAAGGAACAACCTATAAATGGACCAAAGGACGAAGGTAAATGTGTTCCAATTCGAAGGTACGAGGTCTAAGACATAGAACTCTACTTTCTCAGCTGATATTTCTTACACTATAAAGCTTGCACTGCCAGTTCTGAGACGAACATTTGTGGGTCGATCTCAGTTGCACCAATCTCCCTCTCTTCCTTAAGTTTCCATACTAACTTAAGCATTGGAGGAGATTTGGGTCGGAACCCAGATCCGACCCCCTAACTTGTCCCTGTGGTGCAGATCGAAGATCATCATCCAGAGCTCAAAGGTCGTCATCGAGCCTCCTTGCCTCGTACGATTGACGCATCAGCTGCTCAAAGGTCGATCGTGCATCGTACCATCATCAACTACCATCACCCGACCCTGGTTCTTCCAATCGAGGATCCCATTCCATCTGCTGAAGAGGTTCCAGCTTAGCACCTAGAGTCTACGTCAGCTTGACAACTGTCTCGGTCAATTTGGCCTTAACAGCATGCGAACGCGATCACATTGAGAAGCAGAATGAAGTTTGAAGGCCCCACCATGCCTGTCGTGGAAAAGGAAGCTGAATTAGAAGAAGAAGCTCATGTTGAGCTTAAATCTGGGGATGGCAAAGAAGTTGAGCGTGAGGTAGAGCCTCTGCAATCTGGATCCTCCAAGGAGAAGCAAGTGAAGAAGGAGCTAGGGAAGCCCGCTAACGAGCCTCCCAGGCCATATATGCCGATAATTCCATTCCCATCGAGATTAGCGAAGGCCATGTTGGATGAAAAATATGGGAAGTTCTTCGATCTTTTGAAGCAACTGAACTTCTCCATCCCCTTTCTTGATGCGATCTCTGAAATCCCTACATACACCAAATTCCTTAAAGAGAGAATTACCAAGGGAGGTAGGAGGGAGAAGGTGGTGCTCTCTGCAAAGTGTAGCACCATCATCGAGGGTAAAATGGTGGAAAAGATGGAGGATCCCGGTAGCTTCTCCATACCATGTGCTATAGGAGATCTGGATATCAAAAGCGCACTATGCGTCTTGGGGGCGACCATTAGCCTGATGCCCATTAGGATTTGCAAGAAGCTGAATCTCGGGGAGCTCCAACCCACGAATATGTCACTCCAGTTGGCAGACTGCTCAGTGAAATACCCCTTGGAATAGTTGAGGATGTGCCGGTGAAGATCGGGAAGATATTGGTTCCATGCGACTTTGTCGTCATGGACATGCCAGAAGACGCACATATCCCAATTATCCTGGGTCGACCCTTTCTAGCTACGGTGGGGGGTCCACATTGATGTAAAAGGAGGGATACTCTCCCTCAATATAGGCAGAGAAAAGGTCGAATTCGACCTTAAGAAGTCAATGAGGGACTTCACGGAAGTCAACCGTCGAGACCAAGTGGACCTCCTCGAAGAAGCAATCGAGGAGACAATTTTGGAGGAGCTATTTCTCGGTGACAGCAATGAACCTCCCATTGGACGAGAGGCCAAGCTCAAAGAGCTAGCGACGAAGGAGGATCGCGAAGAAACCTCTGAGAGAAATCTGAAAGAGAAACCACCACGACTGCATCCGTTAGAGCTCGGAGAAAATAAGAGGCATGAAGAGGCCCACTATAAGCTTAACAACAAGAAGGAGCATGGGGATGGCCACATCCGGGACCTCTCCACCATCAAACCCCTATGATGACATCAAGATAGGGAGTCGAGCTTACGACTTAAAATGAGCGCTTCTTGGGAGGCAACCCAAGTATTTCAATTTAGATTTTTCATTTTATGTTTTCATCTTCATTTTAGACTAGGTTAATCTAGATTTTTGTTCTTCATTAAATCCCCAAGCCTAAGAAATTAACCAAGTGTTTGATTGCAGTGTGAAAAAGAAGAAGTATGGAGGAAAGGAACCCATGTGACCGTGTCACCCAGACTCAAACGGTCGCACGGAAGACAATTGGAGGGACAATTGACGCACCCGCGTCATCCATATGCAAATGGGCCGCAAAAGTTACTGAAAACTTGAGCCAAAATGCCAATTTCTCAGGGATTTTCGTGACCGCGTCTCTTTATATGACGCGACCGTGTCGATTTCTCTTTTTGGATGAATCGATGTGGCAGTGTTAATCTAAACGATGCGGCTGCAAATCTCTATGTTTTCCACGTGCCCAAAATTTTCAAATTAAATACAACTTTTGCGGTCGTGTCGTTCGGGCGACACGACCACGTCAACTCCCATTTCAGATCATATTCACGCGGTTGTTTCGACTGTTCACGTGGCCCGCGTAAAATCCCTATATAAGGTCCCCAAAACCCCCAAACGGCCCGATCTAACTCATTTTCTTCGAAACGGTCCGACTTCTAATTTTCTCTCCCAACTCGATCTCTTCCAAATCTCTTCTCAAACCCTCCCAAACTCTTCCAATCAACTCCCAAAGACTCTCTCCCCTCCATCTAACCTCTCCATCACTCTCTCCACCTCTCACCTGCTTCGAGCAAAACCTTAGATCGGTAATTTTTTAGGGTTTTGGGAATCCAAATGCCGCGGCCAGCGATTGCCCATGTGCTTGGCTTGGAATAGCTTGGGGTAGTCATCCACAAGCTTTTGTTGCATCAACTTCAGCAAGGAGCATTAGCTTGGGTAACTTCGGTCCTCTTCTCATTAAAATTCAAAATTTTATCGTTGAAATAACCGATTTTTGCGTGAGTCTGCACATACCCCCAATTGCACACATCTTGCACCACTCACGCCTTCACACGATGCCTCCTAGAGAGCGCAAAAAGAAGGCCGCCATCACTGACCCTTCCCAATGCAAGAGCAAGCGTCGAAAGACGACGGCTCTTGAAGCCGATATTGTATGGGCACACAACATTAGAGTGAGGGGGGACGAACCACTTTTTACCCCTCAGTTGGACACGCTTGGCATTCACTTCTGGAGTGAGGACGAGTGCACGAAGTTTATTTCCCTAAACTCTCGTGCGATCGTTCCAACCAAATTCCTGAGCTCCCAGCTCTGTCATCCCTAGGCCTCCTAGACATTGTCAGCACACTCCTCCGAAATCTTGGAAGGAAGGAATTTTTAGAATGTGAGGCTAGAACATATAGAAGGCTCACTCTGTGTAAGGATCGCCTTACCCTTGCAATACTAACAACAACACACTAGAGGGGGGTGAATATTGTAATGGCAATAAATTGTGCAATTAAAATTAAACTTGCAAATGCGGAATAATAAATGCAAGAAGAATTAATTAACACAATCAAGACAAACACAAACACAAGATTTTACCCTGGTTCCCCAAAACTTGGATACGTCCAACCACACCAATATTCACTATAATTCCCAAACAGAGAAGTGAATACAAATCTCACAAAGAGATACCTCACCTAAAGATTTTGTCTTTTACAAGAACCAAACCAACCCTACACAAGGGTCAAACTCCCACACAGTGAATTAATAACTCCCAATCAGAGAATTAGGGTTAGCCCTACAATAGGACACCAAACTCCCACAAAAAGAGTTACTCCCATAAAGAGAGTTATTCCCACTAAGAGAATATTTAATTCCCACTAAGAGAATTACTCCCACAAAGAGAGTGTCTAATTCCCACTAAGAGAATTATGGTTTCTAAGAAACACAAAGTAAAAAAATACTCTTACATATGCCTTGAGATGTACTTACTCATGAATGAATGCAAGGCATGGAAGATATCTCCAAGTGATGAGATTTGCTTGAAAGCACTTGGATGATTTCCCTTGAGCTTGACTTCAATGCATGAAGGAGAGAATGAGCTCTAAGAGGGAAATAAGAGAGTTTGAGAGTGTCTTAATTAATCTCTAAAGATTTTCAATAGCATCAAGAAGTTCTAATGTACTCAGCCCTCTCATATACATAGGAACTCTATAGGAACTCTCAAAAGCCAAGAAAACAGCCAAAAACAAAAAGCTGTAACGGCTAGATTTTGGGCAAAAATGTCACCGATAGTCGACTGATGAACAGATGACAGTCGACTGTCCAACTGCTAAATAATTCCCAACGGCTATAATCTGAGCCAAGACAGTCGACTGATGAAGTCAATACAGTCGATTGTAAACAGGACATGCGTCTGTAAATCCTTCAATAGGCGATTGCTGCAGGGGATGGATAAAACAGAGAGTTGCAACTTACTCCCAGTATGCATACAGGCGACTGATGAACAAATGACAGGCGACTGTAAAATAGACAGGCGACTGTTTATCCTTCATCGGTCGACTGCTGCAGGGGATGCAAATAAACAGAGAGTCGTAACTTTCGTACTTACGCCTTTCAGACGACTGATGACCATTTCACAGGCGACTGTAAATATACAGGGGACTGTAAATACTTCATCAGCGACTGATGTAAAAAGCTCAAGTAGAGTCAATAAAAGGTTGACTTGAGCAGTGCACCACAGTCGATTGTAGAAGGCTCAACAGGCGACTGTAAAACCTTCATCAGGCAACTGTTAGAGAGCCAGAGACTCCAAATGAGTCTTTGGACAAGATGACCCTATTGGGTTGGATTCTATGATAATCCTAAGGCCCACTAAGATGGTTAAATGCCTATGCATGAATGAGTAGACCATCTATCAAGGCATTACATTAAACCTAGACTCAAAAAGAGAGAAAGCAATAAATGAAATATTACATGGATTATATTGCTTTCCTTAGAGACTATGGCTTTAATCTTAATGCCTTGATGCTCCACATCATCTCCAAGCTTTGGTACCCCTTGAGACCAAGCTGGCTCTTCTCCTCTTGAAGTCCATCTTTACACCAATTGTTTAGTCTCCAAAAAAGATATTCTTGAAATGTAACTATAAGACTAAAACAAGAGAGTCATTAGCAAAAACATAATGTTATGATCATCATCAAAATAACATTTGTATGAAACACCAATACTCAACACTCTAGAGTTCCTCTCCACTTTTAGAGTTTACCTCGCGGGATTCTCTTTTTGCATCATGAATAAGGAGTACGGTCTATCCAAAGACTCCTTGAACCTGCTCTTCAAGTGGCCCAGAGCTCTTGAGCCGATTGCCATCCACAAAAACCACCCCTACCCCTAAGAGTTTGATGCAAACCATTTTTGGTTTCAGATCACCAAGCTCGATGTCTTCCCAAAGATTCGAGTGAAGGCATCTAGCATCATTCATCCTGGCCTTCGCATGTACACTGCATTATCGCAAACACACTATTTTGTCGATATGAGACAGTCCAGGTCTCTCAGGATGAGCTATTTTTCTTGTGGTGCACTTCCCAGAGCCGTTTCCTTTGTGAGGGCAGCACCACTATCCCCCACTATATCCTTCATTCTGGGTCTTGGCTCATGCAGAGATTCATCCACCATTGCCAACCCCAGATCACATATCTATTGTGGAGGACTCATCACCATCATAGCCTCCCTCTCTACTGTTTCCCTCAAGATCCTTGATTCCATGACGCCCATCCCTGGCCCTAGCTCTTTTGACCTCTCAGTGCTCACCAATATGCGTAAGATCCGAGCTATTGACCAAGAGTGTTACTTCTGGCTTTATGGTCCTGCCTCCACTCCTTACACCTGGCTGGCCAACTGATGTGTCCATATTTTACATCATTTTCATATCATGTTCCCATTGCATTGCTTGTCATTTTCGCGTCCAAATCCCACTTTTTACTGCGATTTTGGTATTTCTGACGGTATTTTGAGTTTCGTAGTATATTTTGAGTTTTCAGGGATTTTGGAGCGATTTGGATCCCCGCCTGGGTATGGACACATCCTACGCGCTCATGAGCTTGTTGGCAGGGCTCCGGAGGAGTTAGCCGTGTTCTCGTAGCTGTTAGAGGAGAGAAGGAAGAGAAGAAAGAGAGAGAGAGCAGAGAGAGAAAAGCCCATGTTGCTGCAGCACACTGAGTTTCCCAGAAAATGCTCGGACCGAGCAGCTTGCTGCTCGGACCGAGCCGTGTCACTTTGCAGCAGCAGCATATACGGGTTGATCCAGACCGAGCAGCTCATCTGCTCGGTTAGATAGCCCCATATTTCACTACCCGAGCAGCGTCCGAGCCTCAGACCGAGCCGATCCTACCTGGCCCGAGCAGGGACTACTCGGTCCGGATAGGTCGACTTCCAGATCTCCAAGCAGCCGAGCAGCTTGCCTACGCGGGCCAGATTTCTGACCGAGCAGCTGATGCTCGGACAGAGTAGCCTACTCGGTCGGCACTTCCCAGGGCATTTTTGGAAATATTTTGAACGCGCGATGCGTGTGATCTGTGCAGCAGCTAAAGCTCGTGATTACGGGCTCAGCTGAAGGGGAGTTCATGCTGAGTTTTGTTTTGAATTTTTGAGAGGAGCGGGGAGCGATTTCTTGTACGGATTCTTAGATTAATTCTTGTAGTGAATTTCTGGATCTATAATTGAAGATTAGCGTTTACTATTCTTTTTGGGATCTGTTCTTCGTTCGTTCTCGCTGTAAGTTATTTTTAGCCCCAATTTCTTTATTGCTAAAATGTTTTCCTCTGCGATACGGATATTTTTGTGCGCTCCTACCATCATGAGTGAGTAGATCCACTCTATGGTTGATGGGTGAACCCTAGGATTTTAGGGGGAAAATGTAGATCTGGATCCTCGTGTTGAATTGGGGATTTAGGGTTGTATTTCGGTAGATCCTGCCGAATCCGTAGATAACCCGTACTGAGATCATGCCTACGGTCTGTGGAATTAATGTGCTTAAGGGGTATCTAGGGATTCGAATAGGGAGATCGGTGAATCCAATCAAGGCACGTGACCATGTCTGGCTCGCGACTTCAGGGGATCCATCGATGAACTATACCGCTACGTTGACGGCTACCGCCATTGCGTCAATGAGAGCCACCGAAATACCCCGCTATTCTAACCCACGAGAATGGTACGGATTGGGAGATTAATTCCCTAGCCCTAATGCAACGTGAGAAACCTATCCAACATCCACGCCCAAACGATCCTAGCAGTGATCCCTAAAGCCCTAGTCCTTTTTATTATATTACACAACAACAACAATTAACCCGAATCTTTCACTCCGACCGCTACACTACTTTTAGATTTAGAAATAGTCTGAGATTATCACGAACACTATCACCGTCCCTGTGGGATTCGAATATCTTTTATACTACAACTCGACACCGTCCGCTTGCGGATTGAGCCCGAAGTCGTAGCCTAGGAGCAATATCACACCTAGCGATCGTGACACCGCCAGTTGGATCCTAGGTGTAGATTGCGGGTGCGTCAAGTTTTTGGCGTCGTTGTCGGGGACGACAATAGTTTTTTGTCTCAGTTTGTTTTTATATTGAGAAGTTTACTAGCACCCTTATCCTCTCTCACCTTCCCGCCATTTTCATTCTTTTTCTATTTTATCTGCTTTGCAGCTAACATCCTCCTCCAGCTAGCTATTACCTCCTTACTAATCGGGGACAATGGAGATGGTAATGCAAGTGCAGTGGACCTGTGACTCTGATAGCGACTCAGAGGAGTTTAGTTTCTCTCCTTATCATTTACATGGCTTCCAAGACTCGCACATGGACGAGTTCATGGTTGAATGTGCAGCGAGAGAACTGATCGATGCAGTTCGATTTATTGGTTCAGGAACCTACGTTGCAGGTAACGCAAATCAGTAACTAGTCATGGATTATTTAATGAATCGGGTTTCTGATGCAGGTGCAATTGAAGATGATATTCAAGTAAACTTTGAAGAGGACGTGATGCATCTTCAAACCATTGAGGCTCTATCTATTGATGCCTACTGGGGAGAAGCTCATCAATTGGAATCGCTACACAATTCTCAGATGCTTGAGATATTAGAGAGCGTGGTGGCCGATGTATGGGCCTATGGCCCAGTTGAATTTCCTACAGACGACCCATCTACGCAAGAACTCTCAGTTTTCATCGCAACCGCTTTCCATAATGCAGACGCCCTGGATGGTGTTGCCATAGCTGATGGAACTTATGTGCGGCATGAGGGAGTTACATTACGTTTCTATAACGATATCCCTCCATAGATTTTGGCATGCGAAGAACACGCCTATGAAGAGTCCCCAAATCTACCTCTATCTCAAACCCACATCAATCAGGGTAGTACTCCAGACTTTATGTCTGACAGTGAACACGTGCCTGAACACCTTGCTTCTTTTGACAGGAGCACTATAGGAGTGGAAGCTGCAGACATGTGCCTTGACGCACCATCAACTCCCTGCTCCTTTTATGATTCCGCAAATGAAAAGTTTTCACCCTCCGAACCCGAGATCGAGGATGCGTCATTCTCACAAGCAAGAGACGCCGGAGGTACAGCGCCCCCTCAGGTAGAATTGAAACCCCTCCCCGCTAATTTGAAATATGCTTTTCTGGGGGAAGATTCAACTTATCCCGTCATTGTAAATGAGGCCCTCACGGATCCCCAATTAGAGAGTCTCCTAAAAATCCTTAGATCTTACAGAAAAGTGATAAGGTATAACATCTCTGACTTGAAGGGTATTAGCGAGACCATTTGTACGCATAGAATTCACCTTGAGGACAAGGATGCCACCTCATTGATGCGTCATTTTCATTGATGCGACGCCTCAGACTAAGCTTGGGGGGTTAAACCAACTGAATATACGAGTGAGCTTGACATTAGAATGGAGACGGTGCACGTCAGTGAGATTTAATAAAACCCAAACTTTACGAATTACTTTAGTTTTGGGGATTTTTCATGTATCAAAATGAATATCTGAATGGCATGATTCTTTCTATTCTCTATTGCATGCTGTGTGAATCTTTTGTTTTTCCTTGTGTATCTATGATTGAAAGGGCGTTGCCAACTCATTTATAGTGGACTCTAAGGATTGCATGAGATTGATAGGATTTGACAGTGTTATTTCAGTAGATCCATGTTCCTTACATGTACTGCATGCCATATGATATATAAAGCTAGAAATTACCAACAACATGCATGTTTAGCGCTCAGAGCATTGTGATAGACTTTTTAGGCCTGAGATCTGACCGATCATCCTTAGCACTTCTCTCTTATTTCTCACTTTTTGTTTTTCACTTCTTTTTATTTTCATTTTCTTATTTTCATTTTATTTTCCTCCCGGTGTACCGACTATTCGTCTTCCTCGAGGACGAGTAAGAGGTAAGTTTGGGGGATTTTGATGTGTCCATATTTTACATCATTTTCATATCATGTTCCTATTGAGTTGCATGTCATTTTCGCGTCCAAATTCCACTTTTTACTGTGATTTTGGTATTTCTGACGTTATTTCGAGTTTCGTAGTATATTTTCAGTTTTCAGGGATTTTGGAGCGATTTGGACCCCTACCTGGGTATGGACACATCCTACGCGCTCATGAGCTTGTTGGCAAGGCTCCGGAGGAGTTCGCCGTGTTCTTGTAGCTGTTGGAGGAGAGAAGGAAGAGAAGAAAGAGAGAGAGCAGAGAGAGAAGCCCCTGTTACTGCAGCACACTGAGTTTCCCAGAAAATGCTCGGCCCGAGCAGCTTGCTGCTCGGACCGAGCCGTGTCACTTTGCAGCGTCAGCAGATACAGGTTGATCCGGACCGAGTAGCTCATCTGCTCGGTCAGATAGCCCCATATTTCACTGCCCGAGCAGCATCCGAGCCTCAGACCGAGCCGATCCTACCTGGCCCGAGCAGGGACTACTCGGTTCGGATAGGTTGACTTCTAGATCCCCAAGCAGCTGAGCAGCTTGCCTACGCGGGACGGATTTCTGACCGAGCAGCTGATGCTCGGACCGAGTAGCCTACTCGGTCGGCACTTCCCAGGGCATTTTTGGAAATATTTTGAGCGCGCGATGCGCGTGATCTGTGCAGCAGCTGAAGCTCGCGATTGCCGGCTCAGCTGAAGGGGAGTTCATGCTATGTTTTGTTTTGAATTTTTTAGAGGAGCGGGGAGCGATTTCTTGTACGAATTCTTAGATTAATTCTTGTAGTGAATTTCTGGATCTATAATTGAAGATTAGCGTTTACTATTCTTTTCGGGATCTGTTCTTCGTTCCTTCTCGCTGTAAGTTATTTTCAGCCCTAATTTCTTTATTGCAAAAATGTTTTCCTCTGCGATACAGATATTTTTGTGCGCTCTTACCATCATGAGTGAATAGATCCACTCTAGGGTTGATGGGTGACCCTAGGATTTTAGGGGGGAAATGTAGATCTGGATCCTTATGTTGAATTGGGGATTTAGGGTTGTATTTCGGTAGATCCTACCGAATCCGTAGATAACCCGTACTCAGATCATGCACACGGTCTGTGGAATTGATGTGCTTACGGAGTATCTGTTGGATCCTGTGGATGGCAAACAACACTAGAAGGGGGGTTGAATGGTGTTGTGTAAATAATAAATCTTTTTCGATCGTTAATTAAAAACCCTTCTAATGTTGCCTAAGAAACCAAGTAAAGTGATCTACGCTTGGTTCTTAATCAACAAGTTAATCTTATAAAAATATAAAAGATAAACAATTATGATTACAATCAGATAAGAGATCTTTACACACAGATAGATCTTTACACATCGGAATTAAATATACAATCTTTGTAATATGCAAATGAACAAAGAATTACAAAGATATAATAATAACAAAGTAAATAAGAATTGCTTGCAGAGATAAATAATCAAACACAGAAAATGCAAACGCAAAGACAATGATTTTTATCCTGGTTCCCCACAACCATGGGTACGTCCAGTCCTCGACCAATCCGGTACGAGATTTCCACTATTGCCTTAGCAATACAAATACACATCCTCAACTAGGATTTCCGACCACCTAGACTTGTCTAGGATTTTACCCTTGCCTCACAACCCGAGGACTTTACCTTGCCTCACAATCCGAGGACTTTACACAAACACCTTGCCTACAACAAGGATTTACAACTACCCTTATCACTAAGGGACTACAAGTAAAATCAAATCCAATACACCACAATAAATTAGTGGAGATTGGTTTTTACACCCAATAATTCTATAGCCAAGATTAAATATGCAATTGTGCTTAACGTGGCTAAAAGAATTTAAATCGTTCGTAGATCACACAAAGAATATGAGTTTATTCACTGTGATCTAGAATCTAGATGTGTTCTTAGATCACACAAAGAATATGAAATTATTCGATGTGATCTAGAATCTAGATGTTTCAAAAATCCTTTGAGAATATAAAAAATCAAAGAGAAGGATTTTGAAAACCAATTTGCAATAGCCAAATAATAATAATGATCTTAAAAAGAATTGTAAAAGAATATAAGCAATAAGATCAGAAATTGAAAAACCGATTTGGCTATGAAGAACTTTGAGAGCGATGAGAACGATGAGATCTTTTGAGAGAATAAGAATTTTGCTCAAGAGTAAATTGGTGAGAAAAATGTTCTCATAGGGTCTCTATTTATAGAGCCAAAGGAGAATTCAAAATAATTCAAATCAAGTTTGACTTCATCCCAAAAATCAAGCAAAGAATAAATGAGAGAGTGAATCAAGGAATTCTGGTCGCACAGCAGGTAGTCGACTCCCTAACTGTGGTAGTCGACTCCCAGAGTGTCTCAGAGAAAATCTACTAAAACTGGTAGTCGACTCCCTAATTTAGGTAGCCGACTACCAGACTATCTTTTCTGGTAGAAGACAGAAATCAGTGTAGTGAACTATTGGGTGTTTGTAGTTGACTACAAATTGAAACTTAGCTTCTATGAAAAGTATGCTCTCAAATAAGTTTAAAATGAGTTTTAAAAACATTTTAGAAGATCATTTTGTGTGTGTACAAATTCTTCTTGGATTTGACATAATTCCTAAGAAAATGAAAAACAACTCACATGCTAGACTCTATGAAGAACTTGAAGCCATGAATGAGCTTGAGCTAGTTGCATATGCTTCGCTTGAATTTGAGCTCCTCTTTAGCTTTAGCTTGAGCACATTCTTTGAGCTTTGGAGTTGCGAGCTAAATTCATCTTCATCTTCTATGTGTGTGGTTGAAGTTCTTCTTCTCGGAGAATGTTTTGAGCTTCAAGTAGCTTATTGCACAACCTACACACTTAAGTAGTATGATTAGTAATTTAATAACATTTGGTGTGATCATCAACAAAACAAACCACTTGGGGTGGGACTAGATTCCCATCACTCTCCCCCTTTTTGATGATGACACCCAAATGAAAAACATATGAATAATATGAAATAAAAACAATGAGTAAGTGTACTTACTCCCCCTACTTAGATGCGATTTATTATTCATTCATGTTTTTGCTTGCTTCACTTTTTCTCCCCCTTGTCATCACAAAAAAAAAATCATCGTATACATACCAAGTGAAGAAAAAATTTCATAGGCTCCCCCTTAAAATTTGCATCATTGCAGTTGGGTCTCCCCCTTAATGTATGCATGGATTTAGAGATTCATTGGGAGCTCTTCTACTAATCCCTTCAAATGTGTACCTACAAAAATCAAGATTTGGTACTCTTTTCTTTCGAGTCCATGGGGTTAAAGATATTTATCAATGAAATCAATTTAAATGATATTCAATATGCAAGTTTGAGTATCCTAAAAATATACAATAAGCATAGATACTCAACATTATTGGGTTCATGCAAGATCATCCAATAGGAACCGAAACCCATTTAGGATTTGTTTTCCTAGCATACATAGAATTTCCAGAATTATGCATATTCATCACAATATTATTGATATATGCATTTCTATCAATCAAACTCAAATTCTTTGGAACCCAACATATATTATCATGTAATCTACGCATGGTCATAGAATTATTCTTAGCAAATGGATGCATAGTCACATGATTAGTAGAATCCAACTTATGAATGGAACTATTAGAAATATTGGATTTCATCAATTTATTGCATGCAATCTTACCATACATGAAAGCATATTTCTTTCTAACAACATTAGCATGCATATTCTGTCTAACATGATTCTTTTTGTCTCTAACAACATTATTAATCATGGAATCATGTTTGCATGAAGAAAAAGTATTCAAACTAGCATTGCGCTTGAAATTATCAAATTTAGAAACAAGCTCTTCATGCATACTTTTACGCATAGATAAATCATTAAACAATAAATCAATTCTACCATTAATGCCATTGCATTCATTCATAAGCAAAGAATTTTCTACTACTAGTCTATCATTATCAATTCTCAATTGTTCAATAATAGACTTAGCATTATTCAATCTTTCAAGAGATTCATCATGTACAAGCTTTAAACCTTCATAATCATTCAATAAAGCATTATGCTCACTTTTCAACTTCTTATGATCAATAAGAAGTGAATTATGATCTTTCTTTAAACTCCTATGATCATGCTTTAAAGAACTAAATTTACTTTTCAATGATTTATAATCTTTAACTAAATCATTGTAAGCATGAAGTAAATCATTATTTTCATCTTCATCACTAGAGGTAGAGTTTACCTCATCGTTTGTTTGTGCCATGTAGCAATCATAAGAACCTTCTCTATCTTTGTTGGAGGATGAAACTTTAGAGGTAGATTCCTCAAACTTTTCTACCATGTGCCATAGTTGATACGCTGTAGTAGCTCCTGACACAAGACTAGAAATTTTATTACTCAAAAAACATTGAGTATATCCAATTACCTCTCCATCTTTCATTTCCATTTCTTCTTCCTCTTTTGTCCATAGTGACTCGGGTGTGGTAGGTGGGTGATAGGGCTTCTCCAAAAATCTCCACAAGTTGTTGTCTTTGGATTGAATGTAGACTTTCATCATTCTTTTCCAATCGTCATAATTTGAGCCATCAAAGGTATGTGGAAGTTGTCTTCTTGTTGACGCCATCTCTTTGACCTTGCTCTGATACCAAGTGTTGGATCATGTGGATGGCAAACAACACTAGAAGGGGGGGTTGAATAGTGTTGTGTAAATAATAAATCTTTTTCGATCGTTAATTAATAACCCTTCTAATGTTGCCTAAGAAACCAAGTAGAGTGATCTACGCTTGGTTCTTAATCAACAAGTTAATCTTATAAAAATATAAAAGATAAACAATTATGATTACAATCAGATAAGAGATCTTTACACACAGATAGATCTTTACACATCGGAATTAAATATACAATCTTTGTAATATGCAAATGAACAAAGAATTACAAAGATATAATAATAACAAAGTAAATAAGAATTGCTTGCAGAGATAAATAATCAAACACAGAAAATGCAAACGCAAAGACAATGATTTTTATCCTGGTTCCCCACAACCATGGGTACGTCCAGTCCTCGACCAATCCGGTACGAGATTTCCACTATTGCCTTAGCAATACAAATACACATCCTCAACTAGGATTTCCGACCACCTAAACTTGTCTAGGATTTTACCCTTGCCTCACAACCCGAGGACTTTACCTTGCCTCACAATCCGAGGACTTTACACAAACACCTTGCCTACAACAAGGATTTACAACTACCCTTATCACCAAGGGACTACAAGTAAAATCAAATCCAATACACCACAATAAATTAGTGGAGATTGGTTTTTACACCCAATAATTCTATAGCCAAGATTAAATATGCAATTGTGCTTAACGTGGCTAAAAGAATTTAAATCGTTCGTAGATCACACAAAGAATATGAGTTTATTCACTGTGATCTAGAATCTAGATGTGTTCTTAGATCACACAAAGAATATGAAATTATTCGATGTGATCTAGAATCTAGATGTTTCAAAAATCCTTTGAGAATATAAAAAATCAAAGAGAAGGATTTTGAAAACCAATTTGCAATAGCCAAATAATAATAATGATCTTAAAAAGAATTGTAAAAGAATATAAGCAATAAGATCAGAAATTGAAAAACCGATTTGGCTATGAAGAACTTTGAGAGCGATGAGAACGATGAGATCTTTTAAGAGAATAAGAATTTTGCTCAAGAGTAAATTGGTGAGAAAAATGTTCTCATAGGGTCTCTATTTATAGAGCCAAAGGAGAATTCAAAATAATTCAAATCAAGTTTGACTTCATCCCAAAAATCAAGCAAAGAATAAATGAGAGAGTGAATCAAGGAATGCTGGCCCACAACAGGTAGTCGACTCCCTAACTGTGGTAGTCGACTCCCAGAGTGTCTCAGAGAAAATCTGCTACAACTGGTAGTCGACTCCCTAATTTAGGTAGCCGACTACCAGACTATCTTTTCTGGTAGAAGACAGAAATCAGTGTAGTGAACTACTGGGTGTTTGTAGTTGACTACAAATTGAAACTTAGCTTCTATGAAAAGTATGCTCTCAAATAAGTTTAAAATGAGTTTTAAAAAAATTTTAGAAGATCATTTTGTGTGTGTGCAAATTCTTCTTGGCTTTGACATAATTCCTAAGAAAATGAAAAACAACTCACACGCTAGACTCTATGAAGAACTTGAAGCCATGAATGAGCTTGAGCTAGTTGCATATGCTTCGCTTGAATTTGAGCTCCTCTTTAGCTTTAGCTTGAGCACATTCTTTGAGCTTTGGAGTTGCGAGCTAAATTCATCTTCATCTTCTATGTGTGTGGTTGAAGTTCTTCTTCTCGGAGAATGTTTCGAGCTTCAAGTAGCTTATTGCACAACCTACACACTTAAGTAGTATGATTAGTAATTTAATAACATTTGGTGTGATCATCAACAAAACAAACCACTTGGGGTGGGACTAGATTCCCATCAGTATCTAGGGATTCAAATAGGGAAAATGGTGGATCCAATCAAGGCACGTGACCATGCCCGGCTCGCGCCTTGAGGGGATCCATCGACGAACTATACCGCTACATTGACGGCTACCGCCATTGCGTCATTAAGAGCCACCGAAATACCCCGCAATTCTAACCCACGAGAGTGGTACGGATTGGGGGATTAATTCCCTAGCCCTAATGCAACGTGAGGAACCTATCCAACATCCACCCCAAACGATCCTAGCGGTGATCCCTAAAGCCCTAGTCCTTTTTATTATATTACACAAAAACAACAATCAACCCAAATCTTTCACTCCGACTGCTACACTACTTTTAGATTTAGAAATAGACTGAGATTATCATGGACACTATCACCGTCCCTGTGGGATTCGACTAGCTTTTATACTATAACTCGACACCGTCCGCTTGCGGATTGTGCCCGAAGTCGTAGCCTAGGAGCCATATCACGCCTGGCGATCGTGACACCACCAGGTGGATCCTAGGTGTAGATTGCCGGTGTGTCACCAACCCTGGACTTTTTGGACCTGGCACCACTTTAAGTTGGTTTTTCTCACCCAACACCGATTTAGCTTCAGGTGTCCAAGCCCCAGTCCAGCAGATTGACACATTCCAGCCCCAGCCCCGGGACCATGTTAACACTTTCGGTGCTTCCACATCTATCCCTGGCCCTGTTGTCACCTCAGCTCTCTGCCAGTATAGGAGATCTCGACCGCATGTCAAGGGTACCAACAGCGCTCCTCGTCCCCCACCACGATCATATACCGAGCACCTAGCTCGCTTAGAGGAGGAGTTTTGATCTTTTAGAGATTCCACGACCAGCACCCTGACTGACGTCAGAGATACCCTCTCTAATTTGAGGACTTCTTTCGATGATCTGGCTCTTGTTGTCGTGATGCTCCAGTCCCAATTCGACCAGGTCTATCAGTATCACTATAGTCAAGGTCTTTACCCAGCTGCTGCACCGCATCCCCTACCTGTCCATATCCCACCCCACCTATCTCACCCCCCTCTGACTGCTAACACCCCAGCATCCACTTCCATTTCCACCCCTCCTGTAGATATACCATTCACCTCATTACACATATCCATCCCAGCCCACCCATCTCTGGTGCCCGAGGACACATTCGACATCACACCATGCATCACCACACCACAACCCTCCCCACAGCTTGATCCAGAGATTAGGCACATTCTATCCCTCCACCATCACCCCACCCCGACCCCGTAATCTCACACACCTCTCCTCCACCCATTACGGAGTCCGTTTCCATTCCATCCCATACACATTCTCCCTCACCTCCTCCCACTTCCCCACCACATGGTGGCACCATCATCCTTCTCTCATCGTCCTCCGATGACGATTGGAACACCTCATCTCCACCCCACCTCCACCTATAAAATCCGAGCTTGTCCACACCACTCCATCCCCACCACATGTTGATACGGTGATTCCAAATTGCATATTCCTCCCCCCATTTCTAGGCATTTTATGTGTATATCATGTTAATTTTGGCTTTGATATGGACGTGTTCGTGATATCGTGAATTATTAAAACCTATTCCTATTTTATACATAAAATATGATTTTTATGGACTGATTTTTTCTTCCCTTTTTTCAGGTACTTCTGGGATTTTTCTGGATTTTCTGAAATTTTTCCAAAATTTTTTGGAGCTCGGAGCTATTTTGGATATTTATTGGAGCTCGGAAGCAATTTGGGGATTTATTAAAACAAAAAATAAAAAAATAGGAAAATAGGCTTCAGCCCGCGGCCCGCTCAGCGAGCGGGCAGCATCAATTTCAAATATATAAAAATAAAAAACGAAACGAAAAACCAGCCTGCGGGCCGGACCAGCGGCCAGCCCGTTCCGCCATTTGAAGCAGCGGATGGGGGGCACGTGCTCCGTGTGTGTCCTTCGCTTGGCAGGCGCCAATTGCAGGCACACCGTGCGCCCACGGGTCGGGCGCCCATGCGCCCGACCCGCAATGTCTTAAAGGACCTGTTCGTTTTTTTTTGCGGGCTGTTGGTTTTCTTTGGTTTTTTGACAGATTTTTGGGGCTTTTGCCCCTTCCTCTTCCCCAAAGCTAGGGCTAGGGCTTGGAGGCCATGGGAGGATGATGGAGGCTTGGAGGTGGTGCTCAAGTGAGAGAGAGGCTTCATCTTATGGAGATCTTGGGTGAAATCTCTCCTTTCCCTTTTGTATTTTGCATTTCTTTTTTGTATTGAACTTGGGTTGAATTTGTCTATAAATTTCATCTTGTTTAGTATGATTGAATAGTGTGATTTGTGTGGGTTGTGATTCATTATGATGGGTTGTTAATCTTAGTTCTAATTGCCTCTTGCTTACTTTCATGTTAATGTTGGGTGATTATTAGGGCACATTTTAATTGTCTAAGACCCAAGTGTGCACTCTTTGAGAAGAGACCATATTTAAATTTGATTAGTGCTATGATGATACATCCATCCTTAATGCAATTTATAGTATTCTTGAATGCTAAATATTCCGATTGAGTTTTCTTAGCCGGATAATCAATTGAGTTATATGTGGTAAGTTGAGCTTGATTAACACCAATCTTAGTGAACCCACAACCCATGCTTTCCCTCCTAGCTATCCTAACTCTCCGTTGGTTCTCTAACCCAACTTATTTTGGTTAGAATTATAGATTCAACACAAATTTTCTCACTTGTCCACCGTTAGTTGAGGTTGTTGTATCACGCTATTATCTCTCTTTATCGATCAATTTTGCGAGTGTAGAACAACTTGTCCCTGTGATCCGACCCGGTACTCACCGGTTATTATAAATATATTGTATTGACGCTCCTACGCTTGGGAGTGGAAGGCGTGCTCCTTGCGCATCCTTCGGTTCAATCAATTGGCACCGTTGCCAGGGACAACGGTTTCTACTACTTGCATTTTTTGATTGATGTTGAATGTTTTAGTGTGATACTTCTATCTCTTAGTGTTATGTCTTTCCATTTTATTTGTTTCCCACTTATTGATTCGTTTGGTTGTTTATTTTCATTTTCTTGAGAAATTCTTTTAACAACAAAATGGCATCATCTTCAGATTTTTCCGACATTGATTTGGAGGATATCCCACTCCCGCCATACTTTCATGGTTCGGAGTGGGAGAACCCTCATTTACTTATGAAAAAGTTTGAAGAGTGGATGTATTCTTGTCTTGGTGGAAATATTTGTGATGATTGCATATATTTTAGATTCTTCCCCTATTCGTTGCAAGGCAATGCTAGATTGTGGTTTGATTCATTGTCTCTCGAGTCACATTTTACTTGGTTGTCATTTCAGGCTGAATTTATCTGAATGTTTTTGCCTACTTTCTTGGAGCAGGTACAGGGGCGACAGGCCATGGAGCAGCATATAGCGAGCTTTAATAGCGAGCTTTATCCAAACTGAATAGGAGGCCTACCATCAGACTTGGCAGAGGTTCAATGATTTGGTGCTTGCGTGCCCACACCAGAGCTTTCACGAGGATCATCTCCTGCAGATATTCTATACGGGATTACTACCTTTTGGGCGGGATTTTGTGCAGATGAGTTGCGGTGGGGAATTCTTTGACTATTCGACCGAGGATTCATGGTGTTACCTGAGGGACCTTGCAGAGTATGAGGACGTAGTCTAACAGGTTCAGGTCCAGCCTGAGGAGCCAGATGAGGGCTCATTCCAATGTGACCCTATGGAATACTAAGAGAAACATGTGATGAGGGTGCATTGGTGCCAAGTAGAGGAATTTGAGCATATACATTTGGTTGAGCCGGAGGAGATGGATGATGGAGTGCGTGTCGACCACAATAGTGCCACAATGCATTTTCACTTTGAGGTTGAGGATGAAGCGGATGTGCATGATAGCCAAGAGCAGATTGAGGACACCATGGAGCCTGAGCGACAATCCACTTCAGAGTTAGCTTCGCAGGTCGAGGCGGTTGAGTATTTAGGGAGGACGACCGAGATGAACTATTTCTGAGATGACGAGGATGATGCGTGCTTGGATTTGCCCGATACAAGTCTATCTCCAGTGCTGTCACTGATGTCACTTCCCTCGCCTCAGGATGCGCACTTGCCAGTCATCGAGGAGATTTGTCAGGAGCAGTTATCAATTGTGGGGAGTGCCACAGAGATTGTTGATGTTGACGTTGAGGAAGAGGATAGTGACAGGGATTGCGACATGGTATATATTGAGCCCGAGCTCTCTCCTACTCCAGTTTTTTCTATACAGCCACTTCCACCTCCTCTTGAGGCCATGCATCATCCCGAGCCTAGCATCACATCTCAGGGAAGTTTCCATCTTTCTTTTCCCTCCACCTCTGAATCAAATTATTTAATTCCATATCATAATGATTCGGATTTTCCTCATTTGATCGTAAATTCATTTATTCATTTTGACAACCCATTTTGGCAAGCTTTTCACTTGGACGGGCGCTCTCGCCCAATTGTTTTTGACACGACCTATTTACCGCATTTGGCTAGAACCCATCATAAGGAGATGCTCGGGGTTGTGTCGCTTGCCACTAATGCTCGCAATGGAGGTAGGACATTGGACGTGGCGACGCTCGCGGAGGAGCGTAAGGATATGATCGAGCAGTTGCCACCACCGTTATACATACGAGATTCATATTTTGCCACGGTGTGTTCTTTCCAATAGTGTAAATAAGTAAATGTGTTATTTTAGTGCTTTCATCTGCTTTTCTTTTATTTCCTAGGATCTTTTACCGAGATCTAATACTTGTTGAGTATTGATTCCCCGGATTTGATTTTGATGATGAACAAACATAAATATCGTGAACTAACTCTTTGTGAGCGCAGTTATGGAGATCGTCGCCAAAACTCTATGTACATCTAAAGAGACGTCTCAAGACTTCTTAAAGCATGTGATTGTGTGCCTAAAGCTTCGTTGAAGCTCTAGGAGCATTATTGAAGTCAAAAGATTCGGAATGAAGCTTTGAAGACGGTTCGTCAAGTTTAATTTATAGTCGTCTAAGCTTCTTTTCGTAGAATGTTAAGCCATGAGTAGGTCTTACATTTTAATCTTCTTAACGCTCATTTCATTATAGCTAGGATTATCTTAGAAGCCCAGACAAACTTTCCCGAAGCTTCACGCTTCATTTCGCGGCTTCTAGTGCATCTTAGTTGGTTCAAGAAGAAGAACCAACCGACTAGATTGTCATCTAGTCGGTCAGTAATCCTTCTTGAACCGACTAGATCTCCTTGCTTAATTCAGCCTCTTCACTGTTGATCAATTAGTCGGTCCAAGAAGGTTCACCGACCGACTAGTTGTCAAACTAGTCGGTTTGGAATCCTTCTTAGACCGACTAGTTAAGATTTCATTTTTCAGCCTGAGTTACTGTTTACAGTTAGTCGGTCCAAGAACATTCATCGACCGACTAGTTGTGAAACTAGTCGGTTGGAATTTGTTCTTAGACCGGCTAGTTCATCTTGTATTCAGCCTATTGCATTTCATCTCTTAGTCGGTCAAAGAACACTCACCGACCGACTAGTTGTCAAACTAGTCGGTTGGCAAGTCTTCTTAGACCGACTAGTTCTATATTCCTTGAACTATCTTTATTGGTTGTGAACTAGTTAGTCAGTCCAAGAGGAATCACCGACCGACTAGTTGAGAAACTAATCGGTCAGTGATCCTTCTTAGACCGATTAGACTGCTTCAGAAATAGATCCGTTGGAGCATTAATTGCACGAATTTTCCCTCTCTCTCCTCTCTCTCCTATATAATCTTGAGATACTTCTTCATTGCATTCAAGGCTGCCATTATTGAGTTTTAGAGATCAAAGAGAGAGCATTTAATTCTCATTCCAAGCTCACTCATTTCTCACAAGAATCTCTCCCTCACTCTTATTCCTCAAGAGAGATTCTCATTGATTGTGAGACATTCAAGCTACGAGCTTGATTCAAGGTCACCAACTCCAACCTAGCATTCAATCGCTGTTGTAACGACCGGTTTTTATCATTAATGCTATCTGTATTTCCTCTTGCGTATTTTCGTCTGTGTCCATAGTTAGGCGTATCTGTCCCCGTGCACGTGCCAACCTTTCTTGTTAACTATCACGATCATCATTTCATGACACTAGGTTAAATTTTTATTATTATTATTATTATTATCATTATCATTATTATTATTATTTTGTTAAGTATCTCTTATTAAATTAATTACAACTTTCAAATTTAAGATTCAAATTTCAAATCTCTTTCTAAAGTCAAACAAAATATTCCTTTTAAAAAAACCTTTTAAACCAGATTGAATGGCTATTATTTTTCTTTTTCATTAATTCTAATTAACTTCCTTATTTTCTCTTTTCCGCTTCAATCACTTCCCATTCTTTTCCTTCCTATTTATCACCTACAGCCGTCCCTTGGCTACTAACGCATAGGCTGTTGAACAAAAAAAAGAAATCAAAGTCTAATAACCCTAAAGCCTCTTGTGCTAGGGCCTGTCTTATGACACCAACACAGTTCCTATAAACCCAACATATAAGGCCTAAGACTATAGCCACCCGCATGGATCACTTCACACTTGCCTCACGTACAGCGGCCCTACCCCATTATTTTTATATTAACCCTAAGGCTAGCTAATGGCAGCACCCTACTTTCATTATAAATCAAATAAAACCTAAGCTATTGACATCTACAGCAGACCTAACCTATTCACGTACACAATTCATATTTTTTTAAACCCTTACTCACGTGAGCAGGCATCAAACCAAGCTTATACAGAAACCTAGGCTCACCCCAAGGCTCTTTATTATATAAAACCCTACTACCCTCATTTACAAAACCCTAGGGTTAATACTTTCTCTCTAGCCGTACACCTACAGCCACCTCCCCTACCATTCTCTCCTCCTCCTCTTCCAAAACACCCACGCCGGCCTCCTCCTCGCTAGCAGCCCACGCCGGCAGCCATGCCTCACCACCAATACCACAGCCTCCCCACGCCCAGGTGCACGAACCCCACCGCCCAGCCACACGAAACCGTCGGCATCTCCCCATCACAACTCCCCTCTGCCTGAGCACCGCCCACGCCGCGGCTTCCTCTCCATCCACACGCGAAGGAGCAGCGCGGCCTTTGACGTGCGTTTATATTTCATATATTCACGCACGTTTTCTTTTGTGTTTCTCCGTGTTTTTCTGCCGTCTTTTATTCGTTTTCTCGTATTTTCTCGTTTTCTTTCACTTTTCTTTGTTTATCCATGTTTGCAGGAGATTGACCGCATAGGGGATGTTTAACGACGATATCTCAAGTCCCCGGAGCAACGGGAGGAGTCACGCGTGATCCAGGGGGTCAAACGACAAAGAATACATCTTTCAGCCCCTCACCCGGCCGGTTGGCCATCTCCAACCGATCGGGTGATGCACGCGTGCACCACCCGGTCTCAGCCAGAGCTCATATGGAAGTCACCCGACCGGTTCACAGACCGGTTCAGCGGGGGCCTGTTCTCTGTCTTTTCCAGCAAAATTCCAACCGATCGGGTGACTCTCACCCGATCGGTTCATCTGTAGCTGATGATGAGAAGCTGAAGACACGGGCATCTGACGCGCGTTTATATTTCATATATTTGCGCACGTTTTCTCCCGTGTTTTTCCATTATTTACCACCGTCTTGTATTCGTTTTCTCGTGTTTTCTCGTTTTCTTTCACTTTTCCGTGTTTTTGGTAATTTGCAGGAATTTACAGTATTTGGGACATAAAACAACGATATCATGAGTCCCGGAGCAACGGGAGGGGTCACGCGTGATCCAGGGGGTCAAAGACCAAGATTGCCATCTTTCAGCCCCCACCCGATCGGTTGGACACAGCCAACCGATCGGGTGATTCACGCGTGTTCGACCCGGGCGGAAGCTGAAGCCAAGTGAAGATCAACCGACCGGTTCATCGACCGGTTGAACACAGCTGAGTTCTCAGGAATTTGGGCGTAATTCCAACCGATCGGGTGACTTATCACCCGATCGGTTCATCTGTAGCCGCATCACCTCAAATATCGAACCAACGGCTCCACCCGCTCTCCTCAGTGACCGGTTGAAGCTCCCGAAGGCGACGGCCGAAGCAACAAGCTGCTCACCCGATCGGTTGACATTTCAACCAATCGGGTGGCCTTTTCGTCCCCTTTCGCGCACCGCTGCTCATTCATTGAAGATATGCTATCATTCCAGAAGGATTTTGGGTTATCTCTTATTTTTCTAGCGTCGGCATCTTCGTTAGCTTTCCAACGATAGGTCGCATGCCCGAATCCGATTTTTCTAGATTTTTCTGGAATTTTCTGAGCGCGGCTGTGTGCTGAAATTGGCTGTTGTCTTGAATTTCACTTCAACCGATCGGTTAGGAGTCCAACCGATCGGTTGAAGTCAATTTCAGCAGTTTCGTGCTCTCTGTTTATTCCACCCGATCGGGTGAGTTTTCACCCGATCGGGTGGGCCTTTTTTGACAGTTCTGAACCCGACCCAAGAGGGTTTTTGAGGGGTTTATAAATAGAGATTGGGGGCACGACTTGGGGAGGTTCTTCTTGAGTTTTTTAGGGCTATTTCAGCCCCTTTGCTAGGGGGCTTAGGGTAGATTAGATTAGGTCTTTGCTCAATAAATCTTGTACCGGATTGTTGGATTCGAATCAAGATAAGTATTTTTCTTCTCTCATTTTCTATTGTATTGTGTTGTTTTCATTTTGCTCAATGGTGAATGTTTGTATGTTATTTGCTTTGCTTGTTTTTATGTTTCTCACCATGGAGTAGTGTTGATGAACCCTAATACGGGTTAGGGTAGGATTGATGCTTGGGTTGTTTCATTTGACTTGGTTGCATGGCATGTGTTCGATGAAATGTGTCAATGGGGATTTCTAGCAATCTGAGTCCAATTCGTACGGCAACACACTAGTTGTGTTGGGGGTTGGGGTCCGGTGCTTGTCCAGTCAAGATCCGCTTCGATGTATTGCTAGAAATCACATTTAACCTATTTGGGCATTAGGGTTACGCGGGGGTGTTTCATTGTCATTGGCGGGAAAAAGACCGCCTCTGACCGTCGGGCCAAGGGGGAATAAACTTGGCGGTTGACTCCCTAGCCATAGCTCACGCCCCTAGTGTAGACATGGAGTCCTCGCGCGTGGGAACGGCTTGGACAAAGTGTTGGGAGTTATCAGTGTGGCCTTAATGCTCCCGGTTGCGGAAGGTGTTAATGGACATGGGAATGCCCACCTTCCGGAACCGGGTAGGCCTAGCGTGCTTGGCACCGACCGGAATATCGGGCCATGGACGCTAGGTACCACCTTTTGGGGCAATGTCTCACCATGGATCAAGTCAAATGCCTAGTGTCATGAATGCTCTAGCCCGTGTTAGCGGGGATTCATTTCGTGTCTTTTTCATTTCTTTCTTTTATTTCTACACTTCACCCTTATCATCCGCGTAGCTAGCACACGACCTAGGCGAGGCTAGTAGCCACTCAAGCCATCCACCTCCCTGAGTTCGATAAACCCGCACCCTACACTAACCGTGCACTTGCGGTAAAACGACACCGCGCCCAAACCGTAAACGGGGCGCCGGTCAAGTTTTTGGCGCCGTTGCCGGGGAGGCGTTCGGTTTGATATTAGCTTAGCTTGGGTTCGTTAGACTACGCATAAAAACACAAAAAGAAATTCTTTTTCTTTTTAAAAAAAATATATTCAATAACCAAGAAAATTTTCCCCCACCATTATATTATCTTTTTGTTATTCTCTTGTACTATTGACGCTCCTCTCTAGTTTTCTTATTTTTTTTGTCCAGGTATCTTTGATATTACCATGTGGAGATCAAATTTCGATGCTCAGAGGGGAGGATACGATCCTTATCCAGTTGTGATTTGTGAGACTTGTGGGATGACGGGGCACGTGTATTATGATTGCCCATTTACGCTTGAGAGCCTCCCCCGCTCCAAGGCCAAACATTTTCCCACAACCTTAGCCCAAACACCTCCCATCCATTTCCTCAACCTTATACCCCTCCACAAACACAAGAAGAATCAAGCCTTGTGTCTCTCCTTGAAAGTGCCATGTTTAACCAAGGCCAAATATTACAAAAATTAATGGTACCAATCACCGAGCCGACACCGAGGAGAGGGGATGAAGGAGAGGATATACCCACTTTCATGGTTGAGACCACCATGCCATCAGCCACCATAGACACATCTCAAGCCGATACCCCATTTTTCCATCACTACCACTTGGATGACGAAGCATTTTTTGATGATGATAGTGAGGATGGGGAGATTTATCTAGGATCTGTGGGAGAGATTTCTGGTCTTGATTTGGATACCCCACATGAGTCCTATGATAGCACTGAAGAGTTTAAAGAGATTATGCATATCGTCAAGGAGGATGTGTGTGAGGACGAGGACACCACGACCACATACGAGGGGTCCGCTCCACATCCACCTCCAGAGCCATCTCTGTCACAGCTTCCTCCTTGGTCGGTGGTCAACCATGAGGATTTCATTCAGGACATCAGGCAGATGGAGGAGCATGAGCATATCATCGAGGAGGATG
The DNA here is from genome assembly GCA_030789695.1 of Scilla litardierei. Lineage (NCBI taxonomy): Eukaryota > Viridiplantae > Streptophyta > Magnoliopsida > Asparagales > Asparagaceae > Scilla > Scilla litardierei. Next base: position 792,001,063 of record CM061142.1, on the reverse strand, counting down.
TGCATGAGGGCTTGGATACGATCATCCACTTCATGGAGCCCGAGCCACATCTACCCCTACCGTCACGCTCCACTTCTTCTGCAGCTGAGCATCTACTTGAGCATATTGCCCCTATTCAGGGAGATTTTCATACTCACTCTCACTCCACATTTGAGTCTCGCTTTTCACGTCCTATTTCTTTAGACTCATATATTTTTGACACGCCATATCTCTCGCAGGACACAGGATCTACTTCCCTTGAGGTATGCTGCGGTGCGTCACTACCTGGAGAGTCACTTCTCATGGAGAGCGACAATTCGGTCGTCACTAGTACAGAGGATAGCGACCCATTCTCAGGGAGTATTCGTCACCCGTTTATTATTTTTCCATCTTATGTTGACGATTATCTCTGGGATACATTTATTTCGGGAAATAATTTCTTTACATGGACTAATGCACCTCGTCCTTTGCAGGTCACAGGTGGACACCTACGAGGGATGCTTGGAGGTGCATTGCTTGGGTCCATTGGCACACGTGGCACAGCGCTTCTGGCGGAGCCACAGAAGGAGCAGTTAGAGCAGCTACCTGCCCCACTCCAGATCTTGGACCCACCTATGCTCAGGTGTATCCTAATCCAGTAGTGTAAAAATTTACCGCTTTCTAGTTTAGATTTGAATAATCTCGTCTCCTCTCATTAGCAAAGGGAGCGTATCTAGGATTTGCTTTTGCATCTTAATAACCCTTCATGTCGTGCCCTTCTATCATTTCTCCCCTCATCCTCTTCCGAGGAGAACGAGCAGACTGTCTCTCCTGCATTCTGATTTCTTTCTTTTCCGATTTTTCCCTAGCATATTTCTGCATCACATTGATCATATCATTTTGCTAGCATTGTCATGTTCAGCTTGGGGGAAATCGACTTTTGTGTGCATTTTTTCGTGTGTCGTTGTCGTGTGTTTGTGTCTTTGAGCCCTTCGTCGTGTTTTATATCTTTTATTCTGTATGTTTCTTTTTCTTTATTTTCCAGTTTCGTTCGTGTGTTTTTCGTGTTTTTCATTTTTGTGTCGGTGTGTAACTCCCCCCCCCCATTTTCATTGCCCTCCCGTATTCACTACTATTGCATTGAGGACAATGCAAGTTTCAGCTTGGGGGAGTCACACTTCGTGCGTCATTTGTCTCTTTTTCTTCGTTATTTGAGTCGTTTTTCTCCGTGTTTTTCTTTTTTTTTCTTTTTCTTTTCTTCTTTTTATCTCTTTCTCCCAGAGATGAACCCTATGATGAATTGCCACGAAAATCACACGCACACCTTGCACGGCTTCGATAATCACATTCACTAACCTCAGGAAGCCGAGTCCTCTTGCATTTCATGCATCGCGGGTCCACTTAGCTTTTTGTGAGTCGTGCGTCGTGCCTAGCTATTTGGTGTGCTTCTACTTTGTGATTTTACTTTATATACCTGTCCAGGAATGACCCCTAGATTATCATGCTTCGATTTGAATATGCGGTATTTATTTTCCCTGTCTGCTTCCGCATGCTATATATATATATATATATATATATATATATATATATATATATATATATATATATCGGGTACTTCATTTCGCATGTGTCGGGATTCCACAATTAAGGACTAGGACAACCCATTTAGCCTATGCTCTATTTAGCGAGAATAGTTTCATTTGCCCAAGTGTTTAGATTTCGACTTCTTTTTTGTTTTACTGGGTGCAAATCCCCTCGTCGTGTACCTTTCTCCCACTTGGGAGAGTACACATGTGTATAGCCAAAACCCCAAAAATCCAAAAAAAAGAGAAAAGAAAAGAAAAACCCAAAAAGAAAAGAAAAGAAAAAATTTGTATAGCCAAAAAGCCAAAAAAAAATACAAATACCCAAAACCCAAAAAAATTTCAAGTGTGAATATTTTTCCTATCGACCGAGAATAAAGGGAAGGCGAGAATTTGCATCGAGTGTTCTACTCCACATCATCTCAACCCACATCGTTTTCGAAAACACTTGGCTTAGGAACTTTTTAGCTATTATCTAGGCTTTAGTGTGGTGATTTCCTTAACCCTAGTTGTGGAGTCCCTAACGTATGATATGTTTCGATTCTCTCTCTATTCTCATGCATGCTTGAACCATATATTCACCGCTTAATTCAATTCGAATCGATATTTGGGTCATATCTTGGATTTGTGTATATCGAGCTTTATTGCACAATGTAGATAGTGACACCGTTTGCTAGCACACGACCACGCTCACTCGCGCTTCACCGCATGGGCCCACGGCACTCGTCTGGACTCGTATTCCTTGGTTTAGTGATGTGATTTGGCGTTCGCTTGCTTGGTGTGTCATTTTTGATTTTGTTGGCCCTAACGGGTGATCTAGGATATAGAGTTTTCTTTTTCTCTCTTCCTCTCTATTTTCTCTCTCCGAGCTCCTACTCTCACTCGTCTTCCTCGAGGACAAGGAAGAGTTCAGCTTGGGGGATTTTGACGTGAGTTTATATTTCATATATTTGCGCACGTTTTCTCCCGTGTTTTTCCATTATTTACCGCCGTCTTGTATTCGTTTTCTCGTGTTTTCTCGTTTTCTTTCACTTTTCCGTGTTTTTGGTAATTTGCAGGAATTTACAGCATTTGGGACATAAAACAACGATATCATGAGTCCCCGGAGCAACGGGAGGGGTCACGCGTGATCCAGGGGGTCAAAGACCAAGATTGCCATCTTTCAGCCCCCACCCGATCGGTTGGACACAGCCAACCGATCGGGTGATTCACGCGTGTCCGACCCGGGCGGAAGCTGAAGCCAAGTGAAGATCAACCGACCGGTTCATCGACCGGTTGAACACAGCTGAGTTCTCAGGAATTTGGGCGTAATTCCAACCGATCGGGTGACTTATCACCCGATCGGTTCATCTGTAGCCGCATCGCCTCAAATATCGAACCGACGGCTCCACCCGCTCTCCTCAGTGACCGGTTGAAGCTCCCGAAGGCGACGGCCGAAGCAACAAGCTGCTCACCCGATCGGTTGACATTTCAACCGATCGGGTGGCCTTTTCGTCCCCTTTCGCTCACCGCTGCTCATTCATTGAAGATCTGCTATCATTCCCGAAGGATTTTGGGTGATCTCTTATTTTTCTAGCGTCGGTATCGTCGTTAGCTTTCCAACGATAGGTCGCATGCCCGAATCCGATTTTTCTAGATTTTTCTGGAATTTTCTGAGCGTAGTTGTGTGCTGAAATTGGCTGTTGTCTGAAATTTCACTTCAACCGATCGGTTGGGAGTCTAACCGATCGGTTGAAGTCAATTTCAGCAGTTTCGTGCTCTCTGTTTATTCCACCCGATCGGGTGAGTTTTCACCCGATCGGGTGGGCCTTTTTTGACAGTTCTGAACCCGACCCAAGAGGGTTTTTGAGGGGTTTATAAATAGAGATTGGGGGCACAACTTGGGGAGGTTCTTCTTGAGTTTTTAGGGCTTTTTCAGCCCCTTTGCTAGGGGGCTTAGGGTAGATTAGATTAGGTCTTTGCTCAATAAATCTTGTACCGGATTGTTGGATTCGAATCAAGATAAGTATTTTTCTTCTCTCATTTTCTATTGTATTGTGTTGTTTTCATTTTGCTCAATGGTGAATGTTTGTATGTTATTTGCTTTGCTTGTTTTTATGTTTCTCACCATGGAGTAGTGTTGATGAACCCTAATACGGGTTAGGGTAGGATTGATGCTTGGGTTGTTTCATTTGACTTGGTTGCATGGCATGTGTTCGATGAAATGTGCCAATGGGGATTTCTAGCAATCTGAGTCCAATTCGTACGGCAACACACTAGTTGTGTTGGGGGTTGGGGTCCGGTGCTTGTCCAGTCAAGATCCGCTTCGATGTATTGCTAGAAATCACATTTGACCTATTTGGCCATTAGGGTTACGCGGGGGTGTTTCATTGTCATTGGCGGGAAAAAGACCGCCTCTGACCGTCGGGCCAAGGGGGAATAAACTTGGCGGTTGACTCCCTAGCCATAGCTCATGCCCCTAGTGTAGACATGGAGTCCTCGCGCGTGGGAATGGCTTGGACAAAGTGTTGGGAGTTATCATTGTGGCCTTAATGCTCCCGGTTGCGGAAGGTGTTAATGGACATGGGAATGCCCACCTTCCGGAACCGGGTAGGCCTAGCGTGCTTGGCACCGACCGGAATATCGGGCCATGGACGCTAGGTACCACCTTTTGGGGCAATGTCTCACCCTGGATCAAGTCAAATGCCTAGTGTCATGAATGCTCTAGCCCGTGTTAGCGGGGATTCATTTCGTGTCTTTTTCATTTCTTTCTTTTATTTCTACACTTCACCCTTATCATCTGCGTAGCTAGCACACGACCTAGGCGAGGATAGTAGCCACTCAAGCCATCCACCTCCCTGAGTTTGATAAACCCGCACCCTACACTAACCGTGCACTTGCGGTAAAACGACACCGCGCCCAAACCGTAAACGGGGCACCGGTCAGTGACATCTCACCACCGTTGGATCAGGCGAGCGCACTATTTTACAACCCCACAGGAAATGCGCCGTATCCGCCAAGGACCAATTCCAACCCAGCCTACTCTCCAAATAACCGGAACCACCCTAACTTTGGTTGCCGGCCACCATTTCAGCCCTCGTCGCCTCAGCAGCCGCAGCAACAAACATATCAGCCGGCTAGGCCACAGCAGAGTCAGGTTCAGCAGCAACCATTTCAGCAGCAACCTCAGCAACAATTTTACGCCCCCAGGAATCAGCAGCCAATCCAGCAGCAGCAGCAGTATGGCCAACAGAGGGCCGTCTCTCTGGTTGAGTCTCTCTTGACTCAATATATAACCAACCAGGAGAAGATTAATCAAAAGCTGGAAATGGGTCAGCGGGCCCTCACGGACCAAGTAACCCAGCTGGGGTTACAAGTGGCGAACCTTTCAAGGTCACAAAACCAATTGCCGCCACAACCGGAGGTGAACCCGAGGGGAGCAACCCAAACGTCGGCACTCGTGCACGAGCACGCAAATGTGTCCGCTATCGTTCTGAGAAGCGGGACACAAATCCCTACTAGAGTGCCCCCTAGCAAACCGGAAGCACCGTTGGTCGTTGAGTGACCGATCGAAAAATCAAAGGACGCCGGTGCTTCGTCATCAAATCCTATGACACCGGAGGGAGTCTCTGAAGAAGAGAAGAAGAAGAAGGAGGAAGGGAGCCCGAAAGTGTTCAAACCCGTTGTGCCATTTCCACAACGGTTAGTTCAGGCCAAAATTGATGAGAAATATGGCAAGTTCTTCACCATGGTAAAGGACCTGAGCCTGCAAATCCCCTTCCTAGAAGCAATCGAAACAATCCCCTCCTATGCGAAATTCCTGAAAGATTTGGTGACTAGAGGGTCTAGAAAGGAGAAAGTAGTGTTGACGGCGGAATGTAGCGCTCTCATCCAGAGGGCAAATCCGCCGAAACTCAAGGACCCGGGGAGCTTCTCAACTCCTTACACGATCGGGGCAGTAAAGATTCATCGTGCACTCGTCGATCTCGGAGCGAGTGTAAGTTTGATGCCCTTGTCGATGTATAAAAGGATAGGAATGGGTGATATGGAGCCCACCGGTATGACCCTACAACTAGCTGACCGGTAGGTCAAATATCCGGTGGGAATTGTGGATGACCTCCCCGTTAATGTAAAAGGGGTGCATGTGCCAGTGGACTTCGTAGTCATGGACATGCCTGAAGACGCACACACTCCCATCATCCTGGGATGACCTTTCATGGCCACTGCTGGCGTTTTGATTGATGTGAAGAACGGAAAACTTTCACTAAACGTCAGCGGAGAAAAAGTTGAATTTGATCTGGGGTTGTCCATGAAGTATCCCGATCCCCCAGATGACCCTCGGTGTAATTTGCTTGAGGTAGAAGAAGAAAAAGCTGCTGAAGAGAGCTCCTGGGAGATTCTCTTAAGAAACCCCCCCCCCCCCCCCCCCCCCCGCGATGACTTGGGGGATTCAGAGGATGGAGACGGCCCCAAGAACAAAGATGCTGCTGGGAAAGCGAGTGCAGCAAGAACGACCCCTCCCGGGTTCCCCAAGGCTCCTCCTGCGAGGAGAACAGGGAAAGAGCCCATGGACCTCACCAAAGACGAGGTCCGGATCCTAAAGAAGATGGCGGGAAGCGCCAATACGAAAGAGAAGCCCCCGGATCCCAAGAACAAGGAGAGGGTAGTCGAGCAAATCTTTCTCCAGCCGCTGACTACTCCAAAAGCCTTCAGCTCCAATGAAGAAGAGATGCCGAACTTCGGGCATCACCCGTATCGACCACCGTGAACATCTCTTGCGGGCGTCGATCCAACGACGTTAAACAAGTGCGCTTCATGGGAGGCAACCCATGTTCTAAACTTTTTCCCCACTTTTTAGTGTTATTTTTTACTTTATTTTATCTACTTTTATAAATAAAATCAGCCGCGAGAACATCCGTTCAGAGACTTAGACAATCTGTTGGTTTTTGCAGGAAACAAAGCCCCAACCGATCGGTTGATAACTCACCCGATCGGTTGGGATGTATCAGATACAAGCCGAGATCTGTCCCCAAATGAACCGATCTGTTGAAGAATGAGGAGAACGGGTGACAGACTGGGTGACCTGGGGAGAACTCTTGGGAAATTTTTGGGGAATATCAACCGATCGGTTGAGTTCTAGCACGATCGGTTGAACCGACTGGGTGAGCAGCCCTCAACTCTCGGGAAAATGAGTGGAGCGGCCAACCGATCGGTTGACAAGTCACCCGATCGGTTGACAAGTCAACCGACCGGTTCGCCTGTAGCGCTTCTTCGGCAAGAATTTTTGACCTAATCGTCAACCGATCGGGTGACAAGTCACCCGATCGGTTCGACTTAAAACCCTATATAAACCCCCGACCACCCGTTCGTTTTCACCCTCGCCCGATCGCCAAAATCACCGTCGTTTCGCCTGCCTCTCCTCCCCAACGGCCGATTCTCACTCCCCCACGTCCTCCCCTCCTCCAACACTCCTTCTCCCCACCTCCTCCATCAACCATTCCATCATCTTCACTCTCTCTCTCCTTCCATTTCAAATTTCTGACCTAATTTCCCCCCCAAACCACACCCATTCGAAAATTCTTGCTGAAAGAGGTCGCCGCGGCTCCACGCTACTCTCATTGCGCAGTGTGGGGACATCTACGGGCAAGCTTCGCCACTTCGCTTGGGTACACTCGCTCCTACACTCGTATTTCTACTTTTGCCCTATAAATTGTGCTTGCTCATTTTGCTTGTGTTAGTGTGCATTCATAACTTTTGCACTCATTCATACACGCACACTCACGCATGGCTAAGGATAAGGACAAGGGGAAGGGAATTATGCGGGAGGAGGAACCGTCTCGAAAGATACGAAAACAAACACGTCCCCCTTCTCGTACACGAGCACTTACACTTGGCCCTCCCCCGCCTGTTATCCCCCCTGTGGACCCAATGTTGGGCCCGCATGGGTATATCTTTAGGAACTAGGAGCACAAGGATTTTTACCGTAGGCTCGATGCTCGGGGGCATCTATCTACTAAGTTCCCGCACACACAAACACTTGTCGATCTCGGTGTCTACACCGAGGTCGAATCTCTTTTCGCTAACTTAGGATGGTTGGCCTTCCTTAATGCTTCTGCCATATCCTACCCGGCACTCACCCTCGAATTTCTCTCTACACTTGTTTGGGAGTCCGGGTCGATCATTAAATTCAGGGTGCGTAACAGGAGTGTCACCACAAATCTGAACACGATTAACGACATATTTGGTTTCCCTAATCTTGGGGATGATTCCATCCGACACTACGGGTACATGCCCGAGTTTAACGTCGATCAATTCTGGTTCCGCCTCACAATGTTCCATGACTATCCCCGAGGAAGGGCCAAGGCCTCCTCCATCATTCATCCCGTGTTTCGTTTGGCCCACAGGATTATATCATCTGCATTTTTTCCCAGGGACGAGTCCGGGACCGTGACTATCTCTGACCTTTTTATCCTCTGGGCCATGACTTTCCCTTTTGTCCGGGACAATGATGGAATTAGCTTTAGGGCCCCTACCGTCCCCATCCATGGCGGCGATTGGCTTGTTTACAAGCTACTCGAGATCAGCCGGGCCGGTAAGGGGAAGTTTTGTTGTGGGGGCATCATAACTATCATCTGCTCTTACCCCCAATTTAATATTCCCATCCCCAATAATCTTCCCGCTGCCGCAGGACCCTCACAGCTAGATATTGATGTCATGTGGCACATTCACATGATTAGACCCCACTCCGATGGCCGCTTCATCTTCAATTATGGCTACCCCCAGCCCCTTACACCATTCTCCCCAACCCCGCTCGCATGACCATTGCTCTTGTGGGAGATTGGACCTTACCACCTGATCCCAACTTCCTTGCGGGGTTGAACCTTCCTTTCCTCCCCGCGGACGCACGCAGACCACCGTCCCCTGCCACCCACTTAGGCGAGCAGGATATCCCTGCGTCTGGGGGAGATTTAGGGGCTGGCCCGAGTCGTCCTGTTTCTGCTCCGGGGCCCATCACGTCTGAGCACCTCTTTGCGGCCATTTCTGGCCTTGTCTCCTGTGCCGGCATGACCACTGCCGCCAGCACCACTTCGACCTTACCTGTCGGCGCCACTTCTGCCTCACGTCAGTCCACATCTTTTGGTCGCCGTCAGGTCTCTGCCCGTCTAGGTCTTGAGAGGGAGGTCGCTGCCCTTCGTGAGCTCGCCATGTCCTCTTCCTCCTCGGACCCATCACCGTCCTCTTTTCTTACTCACCCACGTTTCCTCGCACTTGAGAGGAACGTGGCCGCCATTCTTCGCCTTCTCACTTATATCCACGGACCACCTCCACCTTCACCACCTCCACCTTCACCACCTCGGCGATCTTCACCTCCACCTTCACCACCTCGGCGATCTTCTCCTCCACCCTCACACACATCCCCACATCCATCACCTCCCTCACCACATTCTTCTCCTCCCTCATCTATTCCCGTCCCGGCATCCACTTCACCCCTCCCGACCACTTCCATCGCACCCACGCCACCCACGCTCCCCCTTCCTCCATCACTCCATATGTGCGTCGGAGGAAATTGCCGGTGCACTCCAGATCTCTTCCACCACCATCCACCACCACCCACCACCGTCACCACCGCATCTTCTTCCCCCATTTCTATTCCTCTCACCACCGCCTTGATCGCCTTCCTACCACCACCACCCACCTCCACCGACACTCCTCCCATTGTTCACACCACCGCTGCACCTATTCCTCCACCTCATTCCCCACTTCTCCGCACACCCCCCAGCCTCCCCCGACCACCCAATCCCACCCTCTTCCGAGGAGGACGAGGACTCACCTTCTCCTGCTTACTGATTTCACCTTATTTGTTTTTGACTCCCCCTTGCATATCTCTGCATTTCACTGATCATATCATTTCGCTAGCACTGTCAGGTCTAGCTTGGGGGACGTCTATTTTGGTGTGTTGTCGTGTTTTGTTGTTTTTCTCATTTTTGTGTGTGTGCTTGTTTTTCCCCTTTTCAGTGTCGTGTCGTGTGGTTTTATTTTTATTTTTATTTTTATTTTCGTGTCGTTTGATTTCGATTTTGATCTTTCTTTATTTTCAGTATCATCTCTGTGTTTTCATCCTTTTCATTTCTTTTTGTGTCGGTGCGTCTTCCCCCAATCTTCATTGCCCTCCCGTACTCACTCATATTGCATTGAGGGCAATGCAAACTTCAGCTTGGAGGAGTCGCACTGTGTGCGTCATTTGAGTCCTTCTTTTTCGTTTTATGTGTCGTTTTCATCGTGTTTTTTATTTTTTCTTTGTTGTTCTCTTCTCTTCTTTTTAGCTCTTTCTCTTAGAGATGAATCCTATGATGAATCGCCAAAAAAATCACACACACCTAGCATTGCATCGATAATCACACTCACTAACCCTAGGATTTCGAGTCCTCTTGCATTTCACGCATCGTGGGTCCACTTAGCTTTTTTGTGAGTCGTGTGACGTGCCTAGCTATTTGATGTGCTTCTACTTGGTGATTTTACTTTATATACCTGTCCAGGAATGACCCCTAGAGTATCATGCTTCGATTTGAATATGCGGTACTTGCTTCCACTTTATGCATGCTATATTTATATCGTATATTTCAATTCGCATGCGTCGGGATTCCACAATTAAGGACTAGGATAACCCATTTAGCCTATGCTCTATTTAGCGAGAATAGTTTCCTTTGCCCGAGTGTTTAGATTTCGACTTCTTTTTTTGTTTTACTTGGTGCAAATCCCCTCGTCGTGTACCGTTCTCCCACTTGGGAGAGTGCACATGTGTATAGCCAAAAACCCAAAAATCCAAAAAAAAAGAAAAAAAGAAAAGAAAACCCCAAAAAGAGAAGAAAAGAAAAATTTTGTATAGCCGAAAAAAATATATATATACAAATGCCCAAAACCCAAAAAAAATTCCAGTGTGAATATTTTTTCCTACTTACCGAGAATAATGGGAAGGCGAGAATTTGCACCGAGTGTTCTACTCCACATCATCTCAATCCCCATCGTTCTCGAAAACACTTGGCTTAGGAACTTTTTAGCTAGTATCTAGGCTATAGTGGCGTGATTTCCTTAACCCTAGTTGTGGAGTCCCCGATGCATAATACGCTTCTATTCTTACTCTTCTCATGCATGCTTGAACTAATATTCACCGCAATTTCAAATTCGAATCGGTATTTGGGTCACTTCCTGGACTTGCGTATATGAGCTCATAGCACATTGTAGAAAGCGACACCGTTTGCTAGCACACGACCGCACTCACTCGCGCTTCACCGCGTGGGCCCACGACACTTATTTGGACTCGTTTTCCTAGGTTTAGTGGTGTGATTTGACATTTGCTTGCTTGGTGTGTCTTTTTTGATTTTGTTGGCTCTGACGGGCGATCTAGGATATAGAGTTTTCTTTTTCTCTCTTCCTCTCTATTTTCTCCCTCCTAGCTCTTACTCTCACTCGTCTTCCTCGAGGACGAGGAAGAGTTCAGCTTGGGGGATTTTGACGTGCGTTTATATTTCATATATTCACGCACGTTTTCTTTTGTGTTTCTCCGTGTTTTTCCGCCGTCTTTTATTCGTTTTCTCGTATTTTCTCGTTTTCTTTCACTTTTCTTTGTTTATCCATGTTTGCAGGAGATTGACCGCGTAGGGGACGTTTAACGACGATATCTCAAGTCCCCGGAGCAACGGGAGGAGTCACGCGTGATCCAGGGGATCAAACGACAAAGAATACATCTTTCAGCCCCTCACCCGGCCGGTTGGCCATCTCCAACCGATCGGGTGATGTACGCGTGCACCACCCGGTCTCAGCCGGAGCTCATATGGAAGTCACCCGACCGGTTCACAGACCGGTTCAGCGGGGGCCTGTTCTCTGTCTTTTCGAGTAAAATTCCAACCGATCGGGTGACTCTCACCCGATCGGTTCATCTGTAGCTGATGATGAGGAGCTGAAGACACGGGCATCCAACCGATCGCTTCACCCGATGGCGCCAAGATCCAACCGGTCACTCCAAGAACTCACCCGACCGGTTCATATGACCGGGTAAAAGCTCGTCGTTTTCTGTTCATTATCTGTAACGGGTCACCCGATCGGTTGACTTATCAACTGATCGGGTGATGCGAGAGTCTATAAATAGAACCCCTCGGGTTCCAGAAACGGGGAGCTGCTAGTTTTTACTGTTTTCTCCCATTGTGACGGCTGTAATTACTGTTCTTTTGTAAGTTTTCAGATCTTTCTCAAATTTTAGTATTGTCTTAACTACTCTATTACTTCCGCATTCCAATCGTCTGATTATGATTCCAACGGTTAATTTTTATTTAGATCGCTTTTTAATGAATTTTTGTGAGTAGTTCCTAAATCTGGGATTTTGATGGAAACCCCTTCGGGGGCTCTTCCCGATGCGTCCATAGGGTTAGGAAATCGATAGCAATTAGGAATCTAACAGTTACGCGGGGTGTTTCATTGCCATCGGCGAGAAAAAGACCGCATTTGACCGTTGGGCCAAGGGGGAATAAACTTTGCGGTTGACTCCCTAGCCATAGCTCACGCCCTTAGCGTAGACGCCGAGTCCTAGCACGCGGGAGCGGCAGGATGAGATGTTGGGAGTTATCGTTGCGAGCTTAGTGCTCCTGGAATCGATCAGTGTTAATGGACACGGGAGTGCGCACTGATCGAATCCGGGAAGTCCGGTGTATCATCCTGGGCACCGACCGGAATATCGGGCCCATGGGATGCCGGTACCACTTTCAGAGGCAACGTCCCACCATTAGACCCTAATTCCGATCGATATACATACCCGTAGGCTGTATAGGCGAGAGTCGCTTGTCGTGGTGGAAACCAAGGTCCCGGGTTTATTTTCTTATTGTTCATTCCCTTCTTTCTTTTCCGTGACAACCATTTACCGATTCGGGCTAGCTCGCCCACAGGGTGATTCTGGTCCTACTTGACTCAAGCACATCCTAGCCTCCCTGTGTTCGACCCCCAAGTTACACTACAACACCGTGTGCTTGCGGTTACAAATTTCTAAACCCCCACGCGGGTCCCCCGGCCATTTGCGTATAGCAAGCCGGGGCGGTCACGTCAGCCTTCCTCCCATTCCCGTGCGCATCACACCCATCAACGGCCTCTTCTCTCCGAGGTCCATCGCCTAGCTCCCTCGCTTACGGCCATTCACGCAACCCGACGCCACCGCTCCATCCTCCCACAGGCCGAGATCCGAACGACAACACCCCCTAGGCCGAGCTTCCCCTCTCCCTCGACTCCAGCCGCCCCCACGATAACGGGCCGCTGCCCCTCTCCATTGCGCCATCCACTCACCTAACCACGATGCCGGACCCCCGTGAACCCTCGGTCGGCCTACTCTTCGATTCGACACCAAGAACAGCGTCTACGAACGTCGTTTGAAGTTTCGTCGCAGATCCGGGCGTCGATCGACCATTTCACACTTCCCGAGGGCGATCCGATGATTTCTGCCACTGACGATCACCTCTGGGTACCCTCAGTCACTGATTGCGACAACGTGGAGCTGACGGATCGCTGATAGGAATCTTTGCTCCAGGCCTTCCACCCTTGACCTACCATCGGGTGACACGGCGTTGTGTCTGAATCGTCATCGATGTGGAGCTTTCGCATCTGGCTAGGTTTCGTAGATCTGTTGGTTGACCCAGACCCTGCTGGACTACATCCTTGCCAGAATCTTTCAGGCAAGGAATGAGACTTTAGTTACTGCTTTTATGCTTTTCTAGAATTGATGTTAGAACTGCTAGATTTATTTCAGCAAAATACTTGAAAATGGTCACATCTTACTTTCTGCTCGAACCCACTTTTAAGATGCAACTTAAACCTCACATGCTAATTAATAAGCCAGACATTATAATTGTGTGGATCTTGTAGAGATTCACGGGCGTGGGCCTCTCCTATACGAAGGTTGGCACTACTCTTGTGGAGCATCTGCTGGCTAGCCCAGAGACGGCTTGCTTACGGACTTGTGGAACATTTACTGGCTCGTCCAGGAATGTCTCACTTACAGATAATTAATCGATGACGGGGGTGACCATTGAGGACGGGTGCTCCCCAGCTTTGGCTCACCCGTGATTGGTGCGCTCTAGTATAATACGTAGTATCATTCATGATAAACGATTTGATTCGCATCGAAGACGGGGGTGACCATTGAGAACTGGTGCTCCCCAGCTTTGGCTCACCCGTGACTGGTGTGCTCCAGTATGATACGCCGTATCATTCGTGATCCTTGTCTTGTCTCGTGTCTAGATGGAGCATTTGTTGGCTCGTGTTCATAACACAAACGACTCGCGGGTGGGGTTGGACAAAAGGGTTTAGCTGGGCCTGGGGGGGTAGCTCCCCTCCGCCTACGCAACTTGAGTCCTTAGGCTTTATCTTTGTATCGCAGTTGGTGCACTCCTGGTTGCTTCGCAGGGATGCATTTCCGGTCGTTTGACCTTTCTAGACTTGGACAATCTGACCAGATGGACACCCCTGGCAGATTGACGGAACTACATGAACAACTCTTAGACGATCTGACTAGATGGACACACCTAGCAGATCGATTAGAATAACCATTACTTATTTCCTGCTTTTTAGGACTGCCCGTGTAGTTGTCTTTTAAATTCCATTTAGAACTGCTAGAATTGTATAACTGCATTAACTTATGGTCTCATTAGTTCGTTGCTGACATGTGTTTTGCACATGTCACAGACTTGATAGAGCTGCCACAACCTGAGGATCCCCCGCAGACTCTTACCTCTTTAGTTGCCTCCGGTACGTACATTTTTAGTCTTTATGTTAAACTCTTTGTTGGTTACCTTCTGCGTTTGAATAATATCTTTTTACTGCTATTTCTATTGTTTCATGCTAAATCATTTGATCGGACCTTCCCCTCCGCATCATAACTTTCCATGGACGCTTATTGGACCCCGAGCCTCAACGGCTCTAGTCCATGCGGGCTGGCCATGCCTCGCTACTCAATCTTTTGGGAAGCAGGGCGTGACAGTTTTTGTGGTGGTCCATGCAGGTCTTGATCGAATGATTTATCGAAACGATAGTGTTGCAGTAACTATTCAAACAACCAACAATATTCGAGTCTGACATAAGTTAGTTAGGTTTAGACTAGTTCCTTGGCCCCTCTAGTTTGGATTTGAGTGAGAATACAGGAATAAGATGAAGTTTAAAGTGATGTATTTCTAACACATTGGATAGTTATAAGGTTGGATTCTCGACTTGACAAGGAACCATGGAAGTGAGAGCATGGAATCGAGGGAATGAGATCGACTCTTAGTATGCTGCTCGTGATAGAAGTGTGGTGATTAGAAGTCTTGTCTTAACGACTAAATGCGTAGACCTACATCGATCAAGTGAAATGTTATGCAAGGGATATTATGAGCATATTTATATATAAGCCGAGTAGCAACAGTATAACTTGTGTTAAAAAAACTAGTTCGAGGATAGCAACGTGGTTGAAGTAAATAATATGATCATTAGAGATGAACAGAAGAGATTCAGAGTGATAATGTGATGACGAGATTGATCTTATGATGGAGTGTATAAGATCGAAAACATGATCTGTTTTGGACACAGTGAGTTGAGGGAATTAAGGATCTTGGGAATGTCATGGGAGTTTCAAAGTCGACCGTTCGAGTACGCACCGGGTGCGTACTGATCACTGGATTCCAGTTACAGTTTAGGAAATGGTGAAAGGCGATGACTTCTCCAGATCATGTGGATGGATTATAGTCAACAGTGACTAGCAGTTAAGTGTCAATGAAAATTCTAGATCAAGTCAAGTAAGCATGTTTGGTTTTACGAGTGCTCAATGATCAGGAAATATGGGAAAAGAGTTAGTAGATTGCCTTGGTTATTTGGATTTAAAAGGAAATCGTAAGTAAGTCTGGCGCCCGAAAATCTAGAATTGGTTGGTAGTTTCACTTTAGAGATTCCTAGAGGCAGCTGAGCCAAGAACCAATTGAAGCAGAGGACAACAGAATCATTATAACAGGTTCTCATGAACGAGCTCTTGAGTTGGAAATTTTCTTGGAGCTAGGGTTTGGTGACTTCTTCTCCTTCAAAATCTTCCTTGCCCAAAAATCGTGAGTTTACTCAAGGCATATGATTTTGTTGGTGAGCATTTCATATTTCATTTACATTGCTATTGTAAGTTTTTCTCTCGGTTGTGAGAGAAGTGTGTGATCCCGGTTTGTGGGAGTCACATTTTCATTTATGTATGATTTGATCTTGTAGTGGTTTTCTACAAGAATTTCATAGTGCAAATTTGAGTTAGAGGTTTCTAACTCAAGTAGCCGAAGGGGATCCGGGTGTTTGGGACGTAGGATCACCAGGAATAAGTCGGGGAGACTTGGGTGGATCCGAACCCGTTATATCGTTTGTTTGCGATTGTCTTTTATTGTTGTCAATTTTCATTTCCGCATTGTTGGTTGAGTAGCACAATAATTAGGAATTATACTCTTGATTATTTTAAAGTACTATTCACCCCCATCTAGTACTTGTGCAGTAGCTATCAGGGCATTACAATACTCTCCCAACATTGAGGACAATGTTTATTTTAAGTTGGAGGGAGAGTGTTAGAATCTTTAGGATTGTTAGGATTTTGATTTTAGCTTAAATATTTTTGAGATACCTCCATTTTTCCATCACCCATTGCTCTTTATTGCATATCATATTTTTCCTCCTCGTCCCTACGTCGTTAGCTTTATGCATAGTCCCAACATGCTTAATGCCATGCAATTTTTTCGGATTATTATTTTGGTATCAACTTCTTCGATGTTTGATTGGCACATTTTATTTTCTTTTCCATTTTGGAGTCAAATGTTAATATGCCATCTATGAAACTACTTTGTACGTCGTGATATCTCTTTGAAATAATTTGGGAATAGTTTGGTGTAAGTGATTACATGATTTGGGATGAATGGCTTAGTTTTTAATTGGATTGGGTGTGGCCAATGGTGCATGTTTTGTTTTCCTCTTAAGGAGTGGGTGGATGAGTTGATAATCCATGTTTAGAATGAGAAAGAGAGTTATATAAATGAATGTTTCTTTCTAATCAAATCGAGTAGCCGGTGCCCCACGAAACATTGGGGAGGATGCCAAAGGTGAGATTTACCTATATAGCGTTATCGCGTGTTTGCAAAGGTGGAGGTGTTTGCATTTTATAGCATTATTGCGTGAATGCAAAACAAAAACAAAAACATACAAAATCCAAAAGAATACAAAAAGAGAGAAAAAGAATAGAAAAATAAAAAATGAATAAATAAATAACAGAATAAGCAACATGAGTGATGCAATCTCATCTCCCACAACTTATAGGAATTTCTTTTGTTTTGGCCATTTCCATGAAAGTTAGAAATTTTGTCATTTGTGATATATCTCAAAGAATGCGATACGGTGCTTATTACTTCACTTTTCTTTGAATTGGATTGAGGAGAATGTCATTTGTTGTTTACTTTCATACATTGGGTATATTGTCTTTGAAATCACTTGGAAATAATATTTTTGGCATACCATGATGATATCTTAAAGTTGGTGCATGTTTTCAATTTAATCCGAATTTATCGCATATTTTGCTAGGGACTAGCCAGTGTTCTAAAAATCGGCCTGGGCGGCCGCCTAGGCACTAGGCGGCCAGTAAACGCTCCGAGTATGGCCTGGGCGGTTAATCTGGGCAGTTTTGGAATTAATCGGCCACCTAAGCATTCTGGGCTGTGTCTAGGCACTCTGGTCGATTCCTAGGCAGTTCCTGGGCGGTTCCTAGGCGGTTCCTGGGCGGTTCCTGGGCGGTGTCTGGGCGTTTTTGGTAAATGACTTAATTGCACAAGCGTATCTTTTAAATTTTATTTTGTTGCACAAAATACTCTAAAGTATGTAAACTGGATTTGATTTAGTATGTATTAAATATTTGATGTATTTTAAATAATATATATATAAACATAAATATTTGATGTATTTAGCGATGACTGTACTTGATACCTCGGTTTGGCATATTTGGAGAGAACGGAATAGGCGGATCTTTGATGGTGTTCTAAAATCCAAGAGTAACCTATTTGATGATATAGCAACCGACATCAGAGTTATACTCAGGGAGCTTGAACCAATTGAGCCGAAGGCCATCCTCTCTGTGGAAAGGTGGGATTTAGAGATGCAGGATAGTTTTATTACTTGTATCGGGAGTACCATGTTGGGTTTTGTACATATGAGGGAGGGAGTGCGGTATTCTTAGTAAAGGGTGACGGCGCTTGTGCCCTATCCCCTTTCTGAGTTTACCAACTTTTCTACCTTCTATTGTATTCATGTACATTTGGAGATTTTAATAAATATTCACATTAACCTTTCAAAAAAATATATATTATATAAAAATAAATAAAATAATTCAAAAATGCAAATCCGCCTAGGCCGATTAATCCCCGATTAATGCTCTGGGCGCTAGGCGCTAGCAATCCGAACGCCTAGCGCCTAGCATTTTTTACAACCTTGGGACTGCAAAAACCTAGTTGGGGGTGTGATTCGGGATACAAATTGAATATTTTCCCCCCATTTCTAGGCATTTTATGTGTATATCATGTTACTTTTGGTTTTGATACGGGCGTATTCGTGATATCGTGAATTATTAAATCATATCCTATTTTATACATAAAATATGGTTTTTATGGGCTAATTTTTGCTCCCTTTATTTTTCAGGTACTTCTGGGATTTTTCTGGATTTTCTGGAATTTTTCCAGAATTTTTTGGAGCTCGGAGCTATTTTTGGAGATTTATGGGAGCCCGGAAGCAATTGTGGGGATTTATTAAAACAAAAAAATAGGACAATGGGCTTCAGCCTGCGGGCCGCTCAGCGAGCGGGCCGCATCAATTTAAAAAATATATAAAAAACAAAACGAAAACCCCGCTAGCTGGCCGGCCAAGCGGCCGGCCCGCTTCCGCCATTTGAAGCAGCGGAGGGGGGCACGCGCTCCGTGCGTGCCCCCTACTGGGCATGCGCCAATTGCAAGCGCACCATGAGCCCGCGGTCGGGCATCCGTGCGCTCGACCTGCAACGTCTTAAAGGGCATGTGCGTGATTTTTTTGCAGGCTGTTGGTTTTCTTTGGGTTTTTGACAGATTTTTGGGGGGTTTTGCCCCTTCTCCTTCCCCAAAGCTAGGGCTAGGGCTTGGAGGCCATGGGAAGATGATGGATGCTTGGAGGTGGTGCTCAAGTAAGAGAGAGGCTTCATCTTAGGGAGATCTTGGGTGAAATCTCTCCTTTCCCTTTTGTATTTTGCATTTCTCTTTTGTATTGAACTTGGGTTGAATTTGTCTATGAATTTCATCTTGTTAGTATGATTGAGTAGTGTGATTGGTGTGGGTTGTGATTCATTATGATGGGTTGTTAATCTTAGTTCTAATTGCATCTTGCTTACTTTCATGTTAATGTTGGGTGATTATTAGGGCACGTTTTAATTGGCTAAGACCCAAGTGGACACTCTTTGAGAAGAGACCATATTTAAATTTGATTAGTGCTATGATGATACATCCATCCTTATTGCAATTTATTGTATTCTTGAATGCTAAATATTCCGATTGAGTTTCCTTAGCCGGATGATCAATTGAGTTATATACGTGTAATTAGAGCTTGATTAACACCAATCTTAGTGAACCCACAACCTACGCTTTACCTCCTAGCTATCCTAACTCTCCTTTGGTTCTCTAACCAAACTTATTTTGGTTAGAATTATAAATTAAACACAAATTGTCTCACTCATCCACCGTTAGTTGAGGTTGTTGTATCACGATATTATCTCTCTTTATCGATCAATTTTGTGAGTGTAGAATGACTTGTCCCTGTGATCCGACCTGGTACTCACCGGTTATTTATAAATATATTGCATTGACGCTCCTACGCTTGGGAGTGGAAGGCGTGCTCCTTGCGCGTCCTCCGGTTCAATCACACGGCAGCTAAGCATTCAGCTGATTCTGTTGTCCCATCCACTCCACCCATGACACCCACCCAACCACCACCTGATGGTGGCTCAGCCTAATTGAAGCACCATACACATTTTTGGCACCCCCTCATCATCTAGCCCATACATCACACACTTGCATCATTTTCGGGCACGGTTTTATACAGCTTGAGGGAGATGCTCCTGGGTCTCCTTCCCTTTATTTTATTTGTCCTCACGATTTTTTCTGCGTTTTATTCGTGTTGAGGACAATGCTTGTTTTAGCTTGGGGAAAAGCTCTTTTGCGCTAATTTTCTCTGTTCCCTCTTATTTTTCCTATTTTTATCGTTATTTTTGTTTTCATTTCATTTTTTCTTTCTTTTTTTCCATCTTTCTTTCTTTTTCATATGCATCATAGTTAAATTCTATATATGCATCCAAAAAGACAAAAAATGAAAAAAAATCAAAACTCCAAAAATATTCGCATTCGCGTCATGCACCTTGCACCTTCATGCATGCATTTGTATATACTTGCATTCGCCTCGAGAATTTTTCGAAAAAGATTTTTAATATGCGCTAAATCCGGACTTGAAATTCATTTTCCAAACTTTAATGCTCAATTTCCGTGATGTCGATTTGAATATGTGAATAGTTCGTAACCAAAGCTCAAAGCTCTTGTAATACTCTAGCTTTGGCCGTCCTCGCAACCCTTAAGATAGGAGTACTTGACACCAACCTCGATTGACACCTAGGAACCCATTCTATGCATGGACCCTAGAGCTGATAGTTGCATATAATGGTTTATAGTCCCTCGAGACTTGGATAGCCACACTTCACCTAGTATTGAGGATTGAATCTGCCTAGTTTATCCCATGCCTCTAAAAACCAAAAGAAAAAAATTGTGAATAGAAAAAATAATAATATGCACCGTTCCCCCAGCGAAGCTGTGTAACCGGATCCCTACGATAGTAACCTTCGGGGCTTTGCGTAAAAAGGCCTAGCTTGGGGGAGTGCATATGAATAAGGATTTCATTTGGGTTGAGTTAGTAGGTTCGAGGGGTCCTTCTTGGCCTGGTGCCCTATGGTCATCTGATCTGGGAGTCACCAACCCAACGCTTCTTTCATAACCCAACTGCAATTCCAAAAAAAGAAAATATATATATGTATATATGAAATCATGGATAAACTTGACAATTTCTTGAATCAAGGAACCGTGTCGTGTCGTGAGTGTCACTTTCTCGATCGACCAATATCAGATTATCCCATACTTATCCCCTCTTTGACCATTGTATAGCTTAGGTTCCTACACGTTCAATCTATGGTTGGGTTAGAGGAAATGTCTTAGAATGTGAATATAGCCATCGTCTAGTGTATCACGTGGCGATTTGAGTAGGATTGACGTCTTAGAAACATATTCTCGTCGACGAAAAGATTTCCGAGCATTTTGGTTTCCTGAATTCGATTTTTCATTCCACGCACGTACATATTCTGGATTTTTGAAAATTCTCGAAGCTTCGTCGCCTCATTTGCATGTTGACTGCATTCTTCCGATCTACGCTCTCTCTCGTCTTCCTTGAGGACAAGGAAGAGTTTAGCTTGGGAGATTTTGATGAGTGTTTATTGTATATAGTTTTCCACTTTTTTCATACACGTTTTACATCGTTTCATTCTCCATTCCTCTCCGTTTTCCCTGTTTTTGTCTCTTCTTTTCCTTTTGTGGTTTTTCACGTGCTTTGCAGGAAATATGTGCCGATTGGGGATTATATGGCAAGATCTTAGCGCAAAGAGACAAAAGGAGCGAAGCCAGTGAGCCAATTGGTGCAAGAGAGGAGACTTTGTGAACAACTGCCCTCCACACGGCCGTGTCACCATATCCACACGGCCGCATCAAACTGCCAAGAAGTATCATCAACACGGTCGCGTCAATTTCCACCAAACGGCCGCGTCAGAAGGCTTATAGAATGGAGAAAAAGATTGAAGATCAGAGACTTTTGGGGCCCACGCAAACGAAGACGACGCGGTCATGAATATACGGCATCCAGAATAGAACAACGCGACTGCGACAAAAGACGATGCAACCACGACAAAAGACGACGCGGTTGCGTAATCGTTTTCGACGCGGCCATGTCTCTATTAACGTGACCACTTCGCTAAACCCCCAAGAGCCGCTTGCGCAAGGGATCGCTGTGACCGCGTCGTTTCTTGACGCGGTCGCGTCAGACTCGTTTTCTCGGTAGTTAGGGTGAATCTGGGAGCTATTTTGATCTTTTAGGCACGTGTATATAAGCGCCCCTTCATCCTCCTGCGAGAGGAATCCTTCTTTTAGCCATTTTTCTGTATTTCCTAGGGTTTTGTGCAAGTTCGTAAGAATTCTAAACCTTGTTATTTTGTTATTTCCATTGTTCTAATTGCTTATTAGTGTAAAACTTTGTCTTTGTTTAATAGAAATTTTCTCCCATTGTTATTGTTATTTTGTTTTATCATCTATTGCTATTATAATCTGAATCTATGGCTTTATACGCTTACCTATTGCTAGGAACCCCTTTTATTGCAATGGGTAGTGAGTAGTTTTCTTCTAGGGCAATGGGATGAATCCCATTGGATTGGGGCCATGGGTTGAACCAAATAATTGATTTAATTGCTGGGATAATTGAGATTAGGGGTATATTGGGACGATTATTTTTGTCGCAGATTCGACCCCCTCCCTTCAGGGTGATCGAATTGACCACCGACCAAAAGTCTGGGATCTGATCCCTACGAAGATCCATACTATTGGCATGATTGACCACCAACGGGCATCGGTTAAGAGCTCTCCCAATGTAGGTCTAATCCCCGAATGCCACTGTGGGTGGGAGGAAGATTGAGAATTTTCGTCGAGCGTAATGTGCCCAACGTACACTGATACATCGAAGACCACTGACATCAGTGTAGGTTGGTGTAAGGACCGTCTACCTTGTAATACTAACAACAAACACAATAGAGGGGGTGAATAGAGTAATGGCAATAAATTGTGCAATTAAAATTAAACTTGCAAATGCGGAATAATAAGTGCAAAAGGAATTAATCAACACAATCAATCCAAACGCAAACACAAGAATTACCCTGGTTTTCCAAACTTGGGTACATCCAGCCACACCAATATCCACTATAAATCTCACACAAAGAAGTGAATACAATCTCACACAGAGATACCTCACATAGAGGATTTGGATTCTCACGCAGAGAAAATCCTTGCTTTCACACTGAAAGACTTAAGCTCTCACACAGAGAGATCTCAACCAACCCTCACACAGAAGGTTATACTCTCACACAGAGAGTAACTAACTCTCACACAGAAAGCTAGGGTTTCAATAAAATAACAAAGTAAAACAAATACTCTTACTTATGCCTTGAGATGTACTTACTCATAGATGAATGCAAGGCATGGAAGAGGATCTCCAAGTGTTGAGATTTGCTAGAATTGCGCTTGGATGATTTCCCTTGAGCTTGACTTCAATGCATGAAGAGGAGAAAGAGCTCTAAGAGGGAAATGAGAGAGTTTGAGAGTGGCTTAATTAAACTCTAATGATTTTCAATAGCATCAAGAAGTATAAGAGATGGCAGCACACTCATATATATATGCGCCCTATATCAAACCCAAAACCCAAGAAAACAGCCAAAGAATCGATTCTGCAACGGCTAGAAACTGGGCGAAAACGACAGGAACAGTCGACTGATGATCAAAAGACAGTCGACTGATCAATGGCTAGAAAATATCCAATGGCTATAATCTGAGCCAGGACAGTCGACTGATGAAGACAGTACAGTCGACTGAGAACAGGACATGCGCCTGTAAATCCTTCAGCAGGTGACTGCTGCAGGGGATGGAATAAAACAGAGAGCTGCACTCTTTCTCCAGTTATGCACACAGGCGACTGATGTCAATAATACAGTCGACTGTCTATTAGTCAGGCGAATCTAAAACCTTAATCAGTCGTCTGCTGAATAAGATGGAGAAAAGACAGAGAGATGCAGAGATTGCACTTACGCTACTCAGGCGACTGATGACCAATCTACATGCGACTGTAAACTGACCAGTAGTCGACTATGCGTAAAGCTCAAGTTTGAGTCAATTGAAATGTTGACTTGAGCTGTGCATATCAGGCGACTGTAGAAGGATCTACAGGCGACTGGAAATTATCCAGTCGACTGTGTTTCCTTCAGCAAGCGACTGATGGAAAGCCAGAGACTCTAAATGAGTCTTTGGACAAAGTGAACCTATTGGGTTGGATACAATGATAATCCTAAGGCTCACTGAGATGGTTAAATGCATATGCATGAATGAGTAAACCATCTAACAAGGCATTACATTAATCCTAGACTCAAAAGAGAGAGAAAGCAATAAAGTAAATTACATGGATTACGATGCTTTCCTTAGAGTCTAATTCTTCAATCTTGATGCCTTGATTGCTCTCCACCATCTCCAAGCTTTGACACTCCTTGAGTCCAAGCAATGGCCCTTCTCCACTTGATGTCCATCCTTGCACCAAGTGATTAGTCTCCAAGAAAGATATTCTTGAAATAAAACTGAGAGACTAAAACAAGAGATTCGTTAGCAACAACATAATGTTGTGATCATTATCAAAATAAGATTGGTATGAAACACCAATACTCAACAATCTCCCCCTTTTTGATGATGGCACACATTATGTAAAATACAACTAATTAAAGCACAATGCTAATGAGCTCCCCCTACTTATATGTACCAATTAAACAATGAGCTACACAATAGTAAATACTCATTCTACCAAATAATATCATGGTGACATATAATAGGCAAGGATTACATAAACCAATTGAAATAGACAATATCATGCAAACATGAAATGTTTATCTAATCTCATATATCTCTCCCCATAGATATATCTCTCCACATATGCATATGAATATATCTCCCCATATATATTTACATAATGCATATATCTCTCCCCCTTGACATCGTCAAAAAGGTGGACATCAAATATATCCCCCTTTGTCATCTTCACTAAGATGTGACAATATGCAAGAAAAGAAAGAGATGTATGATACCAAATTGAAAATTTTAGTGGGTATCAATTCACTATCCCATGCTCCCCCTAGATCATAGAAATGGTCAACTTTTGACTTCTAGGATCTAATACCAATTATACAATTAATGGAGCCATGGGCCTAAAGTGTATCAAAGCAATAGTTATGGAAAAATCAAGCTTCAAAAATACACAATGATATTGCCAAAAGAAATATAACATGGATCACCATGGCAATATCTAAGGGGTTTGGTTTGAGACCACATAATAACCAAATGGAAAAAATGATCTCAAACACACCCCAAAAAGAGAGTCAAAATATGTTTTAAAATATTTTAAACATACAACATATTAACTTTCCCATTGACAAACATATGGATCAACAAATGCATGTATGTCAATGTCATCCCCGAGGTCCCCATTTTCATGAAAAAAATAAGTTTGAAAACATTTTCAAAATCATGAAACACACACAAACAATGAGTATGCAAAGATAAAAATTTAAGCACAATACACATGCAATATGCATATGTGTGAGGAACCTAAACATTAGGGAACCAAACCCAAGAGGAGTTTGACTTCCTAATGTAATCACATGCGGTGATCACATCCCTAACTAGAGAGTTGATGTAGCTATCCCTCTCTTGCACACTAACCTTAGTGGGAATCCATAAACTCAAGGATTTCCTAGGCAAGGGTTTTGCCTTGCAAGAAGGGTGGATGTGGCATGCTTAGGTGTAGAAACGAATTTCTTGGCATGCAAAGAATGAGGATTTTGCTTCTTAGCAAAAAATGAAGATTTTTCATTCTTCCTCATTACCTTGTGATCTACATGCTTCTTGTTGATGTTATTGTTGTACAAGAAAGCATGGTGATTCTTCTTATGTGCTTTAGCAATATTTCTTGTATTTGCACCATAAGAGGAATTAGAGGTGGGTTTGGGTACCACATTTTGAATATACCCCAAACCACCTCTATGATTTGCCGGATGTTGTTTTTCCAAAAAATCGTGGAGTGAATCCCTATAATAAACAAAGCTTTTGAGCTTTTGGGATTCCTCTTTGCATTTCAACGTAAGTTGTTGAATGCGATTTTTTAAGCTACGGTTTTGAGCTAATAATTTTTCATTAGAAAAGCTGAAATCCTTAACTTGAGAGAGAAGTGTGTCTCTCTCACTAGTGTCACAAACATGCAAAGCATCATTGTCATTTGCACTAGTAGATTCTAAGGCATGCAACCTAATCATAGAATTTTTAAATTTAGCGTTCAATTAAGCATATGAGTCGATGCACTTACTTGCCCCATTGGAGACCACGTTGAAACGGTATTCGAGTTTCTCGTAGGATAGCTTCTCCTCCTCAACTTCCTCATCACTTTCCTCCTCGCTAGAGCTTGACGAAGACTCTTCCCCCTTTGCCATGAAGCACATTTCCTTGTTGGGGTTGAGCCACGCCTCCACCTCTTCATTGCTTGAACTCGAGGAGATTAATGAAGAATCATCAAAAGCCGCGAAGCACATATGGGCTCACTCCTTATCATCCTCTTCTTCATCACTTGAAGTGTCCTCATCGGAATCATCAAATGTGCCGACAAGTCCCTTCTTTTGATTCTTAAATTTGGACTTGCCTTTCCAATGCTTCTTCCCTTTCCCTTTGTAATTTTCTTTGTCGGGCTTGGAAGGGCTTTCGGTAAAAAGATGACCTTTTCCTCTACAATTGAAACAAATAGAATTGTTAGACTTGGAGGCAAACTTTGACAAAGATTTATCTTGCTTGTCCTTGAGGAAAGCCCTGATTTGCTTGAATTGCTTGGCAAGCTCGATGTAATCATCATCGCTAACATCATCATCTTCTTCTTCCTCACTCGGAGCTTCCCGATGGAACTTCTTTCTCCACTTGATTGGCTCCTTCTCGGCATGGAATGCAACCTCCTTTTGCTTCTCGGGCTTCGTTGGTTGAATCTCTTTCTTATGTTGAATCTTTACTTCATATGCCATGAGATTCCCAATGCACTCCTCAACGGTGTATTTGGGCAAGTCATTTGACTCCAAAATCCCATTGGCCTTTGACTCCCATTGAGATGTGAGCGAGTCAAGGATCTTCTCCACTCGATCTTCTTGGGAAATCACCTTCCCAAGTCCTTCCAAAGCGTTCACGATTTCTGTGAACCTTGTGAACATCTCCGAGATGTTTTCACCTTCCTGCATCTTAAACAACTCATATTTAGATCTAAATACGTATTGTTTAGATTTTTTTACCTTCGAAGTCCCTTCATGAGAAATCTCCAATGTATGCCAAATTTCGTTGGCCGTTTTGCACATGGAGATGCGGTTGAACTCATTTGAAGTGAGGGCGCAATGGAATGCATTCATAGCCCTTGCATTAAATTTGACCGAGTCCTTCTCTGATTTTGTTCTTGAAGCCGTGGGTGTAATAGGCTTCTCAAATGGCGACTCTGTGATGTCCCAAAGGTCTTGACCCTCCAAGTAGATCATCATCTTGATCTTCCAATTAGGGTAGTTGGTTACGTTGAAGAGCGGGGGTCGAACGGTTGATAGACCTTCTTCATGAGACATGGATGAAGCGATGTATGCCATCGTTGTTGTATGCTTCAACCTCACTCTGATACCAATTGTAAGGACCGTCTACCTTGCAATACTAACAACAAACACTCTAGAGGGGGGTGAATAGAGTAATGGCAATAAATTAAGCAATAAAAATTAAACTTGTAAATGCAGAATAATAAGTGCAAGAGGAATTAATCAACACAATCAATCTAAACGCAAACACAAGAATTACCCTGGTTCCCCAAACTTGGGTACGTCCAGCCACACCAATATCCATTATAAATCTCACAAAGAGAAGTGAATACAATCTCACACAGAGATACCTCACACAGAGGATTTGGATTCTCACACAGAGAAATCCTCACTCTCACGCAGAGAGACCTCACACAAAGGATTTAGGATTCTCACACAAAGAAAATCCTTGCTTTCACACAGAGAGACTTAAGCTCTCACACAGAGAGATCTCAACCAACCCTCACACAGAAGGTTATTCTCTCACACAGAGAGTAACTAGCTCTCACACAGAAAGCTAGGGTTTCAATGAAATAACAAAGTAAAACAAATACTCTTACATATGCCTTGAATGTACTTACTCATAGATGAATGCAAGTCATGGAAGAGGATCTCCAAGTGTTTAGATTTGCTAGAATTACGCTTGGATGATTTCTGTGAGCTTGACTTCAATGCAAGAAGAGGAGAAAGAGCTCTAAGAGGAAAATAAGAGAGTTTGAGAGTGGCTTAATTAAACTCTAATGATTTTCAATAGCATCAAGAAGTATAAGAGATGGGCAGCACACTCATATATATAGGAGCCCTATATCAAATCCCAAAACCTAAGAAAACAGCCAAAGAATCGATTCTGCAACAGCTAGAAACTGGGCGAAAACGACAGGAACAGTCGACTGATGATCAAAAGACAGTCGACTGATCAACGGCTAGAAAATATCCAACGGCTATAATCTGAGCTAGGACAGTCGACTGATGAAGACAGTACAGTCGACTGAGAACAAGACATGTGCCTGTAAATCTTTCAGCAGGGGATGGAATAAAACAGAGAGCTGCACTCTTTCTCCAGTTAAGCACACAGGCGACTGATGTCAATAATACAGTCGACTGTCTATTAGTCGGGCGACTGTAAAACCTTAATCAGTCGTCTGCTGAATAAGATGGAGAAAAGACAGAGAGATGCAGAGATTGCACTTACGCTACTCAGGCGACTGATGACCAATCTACAGGCGACTGTAAATATACAGACGACTGTAAACTGACTAGCAGTCGACTGTGCGTAAAGCTCAAGTTTTAGTCAATTGAAATGTTGACTTGAGCTGTGCATATCAGGCGACTGTAGAAGGATCTACAGGCGATTGGAAATCATCCAGTCGACTGTGTTTCCTTCAGCAAGCGACTGATGGAAAGCCAGAGACTCCAAATGAGTCTTTGGACAAAGTGAACCTATTGGGTTGGATACAATGATAATCCTAAGGCTCACTGAGATGGTTAAATGCATATGCATGAATGAGTAAACAATCTAACAAGGCATTACATTAATCCTAGACTCAAAAGAGAGAGAAAGCAATAAAGTAAATTACCTGGATTACAATGCTTTCCTTAGAGTCTAATTCTTCAATCTTGATGCCTTGATTGCTCTCCACCATCTCCAAGCTTTGGCACTCCTTGAGTCCAAGCAATGGTCCTTCTCCACTTGATGTCCATCCTTCACCAAGTGATTAGTCTCCAAGAAAGATATTCTTGAAATAAAACTGAGAGACTAAAACAAGAGAGTCATTAGAAACAACATAATATTGTGATCATCATCAAAATAAGATTGGTATGAAACACCAATACTCAACAGTTGGGTTGGCCTATCATTGCATCGTGTAACGGCCGGTACTCGCTATTCGTCATACGGCTGTGCGTATAGCAATTTCGAGTACCCGAATGGTTTTGTGCTTGGTATGTGAGTCGTGTCGTTGAGTTGATAGGGCCGTAGCACCTTGGTTGCATCCTTAGCAAGCCACCCTCGGCATGTGCCAACTTTGATTACGATCATATTTGGACCACGTACCTTTTATACGCGTTACGTGCACGTAGCCTTGTTCGTGCACGTATTTATTTTAGACCTTGTCCGTGACCGAACCCTATAGTGTGATATGCCGTTGTGACCCTATCTGAGAGCATTAAAATTATGGTGTTAATTGGGAACGTCATTTCCGGGTCGTTCTCCCACGACTTGATCCTATTTGAAGAGACGTCACGATTTTCACCTTGGTCGTAAGGCCTTTCTATTTTTAATTTCGTTTCTCGTCGTCGAAATTGTGATCCGTCCTCTTTGTTCTGTTTCTCTCGTCGACACGGTCGTCTCGGTATTTTTATTATATTTTTCGGACACCGTTTGGACGACCTATCACACTAATCTCCTTCATATTGTAATTAGCCTAGCTTATCTCTAATTAAACTTAATTAAATCCGATTAAATCTTAGCCGTAGGATCTGCATCACATATTGAATGATTCCCTAGCTATTCACCATTCTCTATTACACAAATTACACTCCCTCCCCCTCACATTCTCTCTCTCCTAGCCCCTAATTCTACCCCATTCCTATATCTAGATAGCAAAGCCCTAGGTTTGTTTTATCCCTCACGCAAGAGCACAGAACGCAGCTGCCGCCAGCAATTGGCAAATCCGCACCCCCCCAACTCGCGGCCACCGATTACCCTCCCTCCGGCGGTCTTCCGGCCCCCTCTCCGTCGGGCTTCTCCCCTCCGATCGTCGAGTCCCCGGCGTCTCAGGCGCCGCTAGGCCTTTCCCGTCGATCCCCCTCACCAGAGTACGTCACCTGAGACAGCGGCAGTGCCCCCTGCGACAACCCCAGTCGCCGCCTGTCCTCTCCATGCTCCCTTCCCCGCCGGCGTACTCCGACCCAGCACAGCGCCTGCCCGACCTCCTCCGCAGGCTGCGCCGCCGTGGAGCCCCGATCCGTCGCCGCTTCGTGCTGCGATCCGCGGCAGCGCACGGCGACGCCGCACGCTGACCCCCTCTCCGCCGCTCTCCGGCCTTCCCCGATGGCCACGGCACCGCCCCACGCTGCTAAACCCCGTCATCGGACCCCTTCCTCCGGCCATCTCCATGGCTGCCGAGCGCCTCATCTCCTCCACGAGAATCCCTTCCATCCTCCCAAGCTCACGGCATCTCCATCATCCCCATCTACATCGCCGTCGAACCCTCCCTCCGACGTACTCGCGGCCTCCCCCGCCGTCCAGACCTCCTCCCCGTCACCTCTCCTCGCCTGTCTCCGGCCGTCGTCCGGCCAAGCACCCAGATCCACTCCGGCCATCTCCACGAAGATCTCCGACAACCCTAGAACTGCCACTGGCCTTCCATTGTCCGCGTTCTCCCGACGCCGTGGAACGTCACACGCTGTTCCCCCCTCCGTGTTGATGTTTGGTGATCGTGCCGCTACCCCGGTTGATCGTCGTTCGTTGTCACTACCATCTGCCGTTGACGCTGATCGCTGCCGTGCAGTGGAACGTCGCACGCTTCAGTTAATTCAACCCCTGACGTCGCTACCCGACGTCAGTGTAGCTCTCGCGTCGTGTGAGGGTATAATTCTGAACCATAGGAACCCTCCCCAATTTTGCATGCTAATCAAGATAAAAACTGTGTTTCTACTGCTTTGTAACTCACTAATCCAAGATAATAATACGGGACTGTAGGCTGGTGTTGGACTGAGCGTGGGAGCTCTGGACGTTATGATATGTGGTTGGACTTTGAGTATTGTGATACCGGCACGTAAATTCAGGCAAGTGAAACTTGCTACCCTTGTTGGTTAGGCCGTGCTTAGGCCATTACCTTGTCTTAGCGTAAAAGAGACTAGACAGTGAAAGGATAGCTGTCTGGACGCCTTTGATCTAGCTTGACAACGAAGCTAGATCCGTCACCTTCATCATGCTTGTATGTCACGTTTAAATTCTATTAACGGTACGCAATTATCTGTTCATATCATCCCTGCATCTTTGCCTGTTTAAATTCTATTAACGGTACGCAAATATCTGTTCATGTCATTGCATAGTGATTATTCATTGTGATTGCGTAGCACACGCTACAATACGTATATTCCTGGCTCGTGTTCCAGAAGCGAGCCCTGTAGTTGGAAACCCCAACGCTCGATAAATAAGGCTAGGTGCACCCCTATGCCAAGTGAAATACACTTCCTGGCTCGTGTTCCAGAAGCGAGCCCTGTAGTTGGAAACCCCAACGCTCGATACATATGGGTGGGGTAAGAGATAAGCGGACTGAGCCCCGAGTTGGCCTGATCCGCCACTCCGGCCAGCAGGTGGACTCTCTAGTGATAAGTGATGAATAGTGATAGAGATAAGCGGACTGAGCCACGAGTGGCCAGCAGGTGGACTCTCTATGCACTAAGTGATAAGTGTTAAATGATAAGTGATGAATAGTGATAGAGATAAGCGGACTGAGCCACGAGTGGCCAGCAGGTGGACTCTCTATGCACTAAGTGATAAGTGTTAAATGATAAGTGATTAGTGATTTGGTAGCTTTTGCTACATTGTGCATGCTTGCCTCTTTTAAACTGTTGCATCATACTTAACTGCCATGTCATTGCTTAATATTACAAGTGCTAGGTTGCTAGTTACTTTCAGTTTCCTTGCCCAAGTCTTTTAGACTTGCTGACATGTGCCCCTTTTCTCTTTTGGGTGTCACATGTTAGATTTTGAGCCAGAGTTGGTCGTTGAGGACGAGCAGGTTGCAGGTGTTGAGTTCGAGGACATAGGAGACCAGTCCTAGAGCTCCTTCTAGCTGTTGTTGTTTTCTGCTTAGTCGTTGTTAGGCTGTCGGTGCGTAGCACCTCTCTTTTCTTGTTGATGTTATGTATTATGTTGGCCATGCCTTAGGCCTCTTTTCAGTCTCTTGTACTTTTCTTTTCATTTCTTCTTTTAGCCTGGTGGCTTTTCTGGGATGTGTGGATTTATTTTTGGACGTTCTGAGATAATTTTATCTGTCTCTCCCTTTATTATTATTGTTGTTCTGTTCGCACTTGCAAGGACCTGCCATTTGTAGTTCTATTTGACGCTTATCGGACCTGCGGCTTTTCAGCTTCAAGTCTGAGCGGACCTTCTCACGTCTCGCCTCCACATTTTTGGGAAGCGGGGCGTGACAGGTTTTATTGGTGGCCCATGCAGGTCCATTTGCAAATGCGAACTATCGGAACAACGATAATAATTATAGAATGTCCATTAAATAAATTAGAACATCCAAATTATAAGCCATGAGTCTAGGTTTTTAGCGTTTCTACGTCTTAAGTGGCCGGTAGGCGTGTTAGGGCACCTGTCCCAACTTGGTAGGGAATTCATTAGGTCGGGACTATAGTAAGACTTAGTTAGACTTTTGTGTTGGCTAGTTAGGGATCCCTGATTGTTTGTTAGACTCAGTGCTAGTGATTGATATGATAGTCTTAAGAGTTACCTTAGTGGTTTTTGTCTAGCTCTGACCATGATAGACTTCTAGAATTCTCTTAGTCGTTCCCTTGGGTTCGTCGATTTTGGGCCAAGCCGAACACAGTTAATCTAGGCTCGGATCTTTAGAAAGCCTTAGCGTCAAGTTTCATGATCTTTAGTTGGTCGATCGTAGGAGTTTCCGTGGATTTTCCTGAGTCATATCCTAGGTGTGGTTATGTTTCGATCATGCGACCAAATTCCTTGCCTCGATTCATAAGATCACTACACTACGATAATCGTTGATCTTTCGAATGTCCTCCTTCGCAAAGTTTGATCATTTCAAAGTCATTTTTCGACTCCCCTTATTAAAAGTTTTCACTAAGTTTAAATCTTGTTTTAAACCCTCTACGTATATATATTCAAATTTCTCACTTTTCGATTTAGTCAAAATTCCTTGTAGATTTTGAAGTCTTTTGGTTGTAATTTTTAATTACTATCTCGTCGCAATTTGCTAACCAATATTTCTCGCGTGTTGGTTTTAAAACGTTATTACTGTTTTGATAATTCGATATACCATTTTTCTAAACTATGAGAGTTATTCTAACCGATTAGCATGCATACTTTAAAATCTCTTTATCGCAAATGCTGAATCTTTGGAAGTATTTTCGATTCCCTTATTCGCAAGGTTTAAACTCATTCGAAAACTTTTAATATATGTATTCGGACTTCATGCTTTTCCGTTGACTTAGATTCATTTTGAAATTTCGAAAGGTCTGACGAGATTTTGATTACTGTTTATAATGTTTCTTCCATCCTATACTTTTCATACCTATTTAAATATCTTGTTCCTTCTCACATATTAATTGTATTCTGAGCCGTATTTCTATTTTTCCCAATTCGATTTATAAATTTTCCTTTCTTATTTATGCGGTTCAAATGACTCGTCGCGCTTCCTTTAATATACTTTTCAAGTTGCATATGGTTTCAGCAAGTCGATGTTAAGCTCAACGTTTATCCTAGTTCCAATTTCCGTAAAATTACTTTTCAAAACCATTTCCTGATCTAGACCTTCCATGAATTTGATTTTAAAGTTTCACTACAAATTTTGATAATACTACTAATAAGCTATTGTTATCTTTCCGTTCACCATACATGCCTTTAGAATAATTTCTGACCTAAATGGAATTTCAATTATTTTTATATATCAGCACCAGGCTCGTGGTGCTCGCATGTTAAGAGCTTTGTGTAAAACAGTCTCTTTTTGGCAAATCATGTTCCTCTAAAAGTAGTTTCAATATTGATTACTTTAAATTTTCACTAGCTTAAGAATTTTGAAAGCGTTTAACCTGAGTTTAAATTCTTCAGTTAATTTAATTTCATTTCAAACTTTGCAAACGTTATTAAATTACTACCGTGTAATATTTTCCTAAACTACGACCTTAATATTCGTGTAAATGATTTACTTCCTTTTATAATGATTTTATATAAACCAATAAGTCGTTTTCTCCTATCATGTATATTCGACTCAAGCTTATTTCGAACAATTTGTTTTATCGACCTCTAAATATTTTTATACGAAAAGGGGCATCAACTTTTGAAGTACAACAGTTTTCAAACTTTTCGTATTTTAACTTATGACTTTTACATACTATTTTTCTCTATTTTATAAGGGTATCCTTACCTCTTACTCTTCCCACCTAAGCAATCACAGTTTTACCCTAGTTCATCTAACCAATCTGGCTCCTTACCTTCGTCCTAGATGAACTCGTGCTTTTCGATCTTTCCATTCGTCACGCTTTTGATTTCGATTTCTTTCCTTTTGTCTAGCCAATAGAGCTTGTCGTTGCCGTATCGACCTTAATATAGTTTGGTGGGCCCCATTAGTGTAATTTGATATGTCGTCATATTGTATTTAATTTCATGGTGCTTATGAAGTTGTATGTGTGTTGGTATTGATATATGTATGGATGATGTGTTGTGGATATGGAATACTCTGCTATGATTTGAGTCTCACTCAAGCTTGAGTGGGTATACTCTATGTACATTGGTGTATTGTATGTGGTTGGTGTATAGTGATGGATGATGTATGTATAATGTTTGGATTGTTTGTGCCTGGTTGTGTTACGCACACGATTGTGGGTGGCTATACCAATATATAGTTATATGAGTTGGTCTGGTAGTATAGTTATTCACTAAGGACTTGGTTGCGTGAATATATGTGTGCTAGCTAAAGCTAAGTGTGTATATGTGCTGAGTATATAGTGGTATATATGAATGTTACATTAGCGTGCGTGGATGTGCACCATGCACGGGTAAGTATATGATAGTTATAGGAATTGGTGACTATGGTATGTGTGGTGTGTCGTGATTATAGCTATAGGACTATATATGAAGTGATAATATGGTGAAATGTGTGCATGCATTTGAATGACTATGAATTGTGAAATTATAATGATGGTGAATGTATATTAGATGTAGTGAACTTGTTTTAATAATGATATGGTGTGATTACACATTTGGTTGTTTGGTATTGGATGTGCACTAGGAGATATAGGGAGTAGTGTATCCTTGTTATTTGGTTCATAGGTAGTTATCTAAATGTGGCGTGAACTATCTGGTTGTTTGTGAGTATGTGCACCATGGTATGTGATAAGTATTTAATAGTTCTATAAGGATGTTGTGACTATATGAATGATTGAAATACGTGTATGAAATTGTCTGGCTATGATAGGTATAGGAGTATAATGTGCGTGAATAAATACATGATTGTAGAATACATGATTGGCTACCTAGTGCATATGTATAAGCGTTTGAAATGACTATACGTGGTTGAATGATGATGTGATATTGGTTGGGGTGGTTACTAGATCGACTAGATGTGTTAGAAAGTCCGAGGACGGACTTTATCCTAAGGTGGGTAGGATGTAACGGCCGGTACTCGCTATTCGTCATACGGCTGTGTGTATAGCAATTTCGAGTACCCGAATGGTTTTGTGCTTGGTATGTGAGTCGTGTCGTTGAGTTGATAGGGCCGTAGCACCTTGGTTGCATCCTTAGCAAGCCACCCTCGGCATGTGCCAACTTTGATTACGATCATATTTGGACCACGTACCTTTTATACGCGTTACGTGCACGTAGCCTTGTTCGTGCACGTATTTATTTTAGACATTGTCCGTGACCGAACCCTATAGTGTGATATGCCGTTGTGACCCTCTCTGAGAGCATTAAAATTGTGGTGTTAATTGGGAACGTCATTTTCGGGTCGTTCTCCCACGACTTGATCCTATTTGAAGAGACGTCACGATTTTCACCTTGGTCGTAAGGCCTTTCTATTTTTAATTTTGTTTCTCGTCGTCGAAATTGTGATCCGTCCTCTTTGTTCTGTTTCTCTCGTCGACACGGTTGTCTTGGTATTTTTATTATATTTTTCGGACACCGTTTGGACGACCTATCACACTAATCTCCTTCATATTGTAATTAGCCTAGCTTATCTCTAATTAAACTTAATTAAATCCGATTAAATCTTAGCCGTAGGATCTGCATCACATATTGAATGATTCCCTAGCTATTCACCATTCTCTATTACACAAATTACACTCCCTCCCCCTCACATTCTCTCTCTCCTAGCCCCTAATTCTACCCCATTCCTATATCTAGATAGCAAAGCCCTAGGTTTGTTTTATCCCTCACGCAAGAGCACAGAACGCAGCCGCCGCCAGCAATTAGCAAACCCGCACCCCCCCAACTCGCGGCCACCGATTCCCCTCCCTCCGGCGGTCTTCCGGCCCCCTCTCCGTCGGGCTTCTCCCCTCCGATCGTTGAGTCCCCGGCGTCTCAGGCGCCGCTAGGCCTTTCCCGTCGATCCCCCTCACCAGAGTACGTCGCCTGAGACAGCGGCAGTGCCCCCTGCGACACCCCCAGTCGCCGCCTGTCCTCTCCATGCTCCCTTCCCCGCCGGCGTACTCCGACCCAGCACAGCGCCTGCCCGACCTCCTCCGCAGGCTGCGCCGCCGTGGAGCCCCGATCCGCCGCCGCTTCGTGCTGCGATCCGCGGCAGCGCACGGCGACGCCGCACGCTGACCCCCTCTCCACCGCTCTCCGGCCTTCCCCGATGGCCACGGCACCGCCCCGCGCTGCTAAACCCCGTCACCGGACCCCTTCCTCCGGCCATCTCCATGGCTGCCGAGCGCCTCATCTCCTCCACGAGAATCCCTTCCTCCTCCCAAGCTCACGGCATCTCCATCATCCCCATCTACATCGCCGTCGAACCCTCCCTCCGACGTACTCGCGGCCTCCCCCGCCGTCCAAACCTCCTCCCCGTCACCTCTCCTCGCCTGTCTCCGGCCGTCGTCCGGCCAAGCACCCAGATCCACTCCGGCCATCTCCACGAAGATCTCCGACAACCCTAGAACTACCACTGGCCTTCCACTGTCCGCGTTCTCCCGACGCCATGGAACGTCGCACGCTGTTCCCCCCCTCCGTGTTGATGTTTGGTGATCGTGCCGCTACCCGGCTGATCGTCGTTCGTTGTCACTACCGTCTGCCGTTGACGCTGATCGCTGTCGTGCAGTGGAACGTCGCACGCTTCAGTTAATTCAACCCCTGACGTTGCTACCCGACGTCAGTGTAGCTCTCGCGGCGTGTGAGGGTATAATTCTGAACCATAGGAACCCTCACCAATTTTGCATGCTAATCAAGATAAAAACTGTGTTTCTACTGCTTTGTAACTCACTAATCCAAGATAATAATACGGGACTGTAGGCTGGTGTTGGACTTAGCGTGGGAGCTCGGGACGTTATGATATGTGGTTGGACTTTGAGTATTGTGATACTGGCACGTAAATTCAGGCAAGTGAAACTTGCTACCCTTGTTGTTTAGGCCGTGCTTAGGCCATTACCTTGTCTTAGCGTAAAAGAGACTAGACAGTGAAAGGATAGCTGTCTGGACGCCTTTGATCTAGCTTGACAACGAAGCTAGATCCGTCACCTTCATCATGCTTGTATGTCACGTTTAAATTCTATTAACGGTACGCAATTATCTGTTCATATCATCCATGCATCTTTGCTTGTCATGTTTAAATTCTATTAACGGTACGCAAATATCTGTTCATGTCATTGCATAGTGATTATTCATCGTGATTGCGTAGCACACGCTACAATACTTATATTCCTGGCTCGTGTTCCAGAAGCGAGCCCTGTAGTTGGAAACCCCAACGCTCGATAAATAAGGCTAGGTGCACCCCTATGCCAAGTGAAATACACTTCCTGGCTCGTGTTCCAGAAGCGAGCCCTGTAGTTGGAAACCCCAACGCTCGATACACATGGGTGGGGTAAGAGATAAGCGGACTGAGCCCCGAGTTGGCCTGATCCGCCACTCCGGCCAGCAGGTGGACTCTCTAGTGATAAGTGATGAATAGTGATAGAGATAAGCGGACTGAGCCACGAGTGGCCAGCAGGTGGACTCTCTATGCACTAAGTGATAAGTGTTAAATGATAAGTGTTGAATAGTGATAGAGATAAGCGGACTGAGCCACGAGTGGCCAGCAGGTGGACTCTCTATGCACTAAGTGATAAGTGTTAAATGATAAGTGATTAGTGATTTGGTAGCTTTTGCTACATTGTGCATGCTTGCCTCTTTTAAACTGTTGCATCATACTTAACCGCCATGTCATTGCTTAATATTACAAGTGCTAGGTTGCTAGTTACTTTCAGTTTTCTTGTCCAAGTCTTTTAGACTTGCTGACATGTGCCCCTTTTCTCTTTTGGGTGTCACATGTTAGATTTTGAGCCAGAGTTGGTCGTTGAGGACGAGCAGGTTGCAGGTGTTGAGTTCGAGGACATAGGAGACCAGTCCTAGAGCTCCTTCTAGCTGTTGTTGTTTTCTGCTTAGTCGTTGTTAGGCTGTCGGTGCGTAGCACCTCTCTTTTCTTGTTGATGTTATGTATTATGTTGGCCATGCCTTAGGCCTCTTTTCAGTCTCTTGTACTTTTCTTTTCGTTTCTTCTTTTAGCCTGGTGGCTTTTTTGGGATGTGTGGATTTATTTTTGGACGTTCTGAGATAATTTTATCTGTCTCTCCCTTTATTATTATTGTTGTTCTGTTCGCACTTGCAAGGACCTGCCATTTGTAGTTCTATTTGACGCTTATCGAACTTGCGGCTTTTCAGCTTCAAGTCTGAGCGGACCTTCTAACGTCTCGCCTCCACATTTTTGGGAAGCGGGGCGTGACACATCGTGACAACGGGAGGTAGGACATGACATAAGGGAATAACCTATCATACGTCATGACAGTGGGGAAAAGGCGAATGCCCTTAGGTCATACGACCTCTCCCGAGTCCCAATGAACCTGACAACCGGTTGATTACTAGTTTAACCCTAACCCTACTTCAATGGCGAGGATTCCCCTTGCCCTAGATCTTTTATCCCTTGATTACATTCTTTCTACCATTCACCAACTAATCACCGACACTATCGCGTAGCTTTCATTCAAAGACCCTTAAAATCTATACGCATTGACCGCCTCCTCGTGTTCGACCCATAAGCGAATACACATGACCCGTGTGCTGCGGTTTTAGTAGCATCGACCCTTCGTGGGGCGATCACTCACCTAGAATTATTACACTCTGTCAACTTACGTACTTTGACACACAGACGCCTGTAGAAGGTTTCTCAATCGCCTGTTGGTTTTCAGGCGCCTGTCCAACCTTCATCAGTCAATTGTCCTATGTGGTAAGTTACCGTTTGAATTCTCACCTACCCTCTGACATAGTGCAGCAGGTGACTGTCCGTTCTTCATCAGTCGCTTGTCATGGCTATAAAATTTATCCGTTGGGATTTTCCACACGAATTTCAAAGTGGGTTTTGGGTATTCTGTTTGAGGGTTTTAGGGAACCTATAAAGATAGCTTCTAGTTTTCCATTGAGAGTCTCATATCTATTCAAGAATTCATCTATAAGCTCTCAATCTCTCATTTTCTCAAAGCCCTAGAATTCCAATCATATTCTCCTTGCTTTCCAACCTAGAATCAAAGTTCATATCTTCTAGGCATTTGGTGGTGACAAGAGAAAGGGCTTCTCTCTCTTCTTGGAAGAGATCAACACTCACATAACTTTGCTCCTTCAAGTTCTACTTTAAGGCATAGGTGATTTGTAAGTGTATTTCATAATTTCATAACTTTCGTTATTTGGCTTTACTCTTGGTTGTGAGAGTGGTTTGCTTGGTCCCAAGTTGTGGGATTCAAGGACATCAATTGTGTATTGTTTACACTTGTAGGGTTGCTACAAGTGGGTTGAAAAGAAACCTCAAGTTAGGGTTTTAACTTGAGTATCCGGGTGGTATCCCGGGAGGAAGGGACGTATGATTACCGGGAACAAGTCGAGTTTAACTTGGGTAATCCGAACCCTTGAAACATCTTTGTGTTAGCATTGATTATTTGTTGTTCCGTTTAATTCTGCATCTTTGTTGAATTAGGATTTTAAATAGGCGTAATTTTTTAATTAATTTTATAAACACTATTCAAACCCCCTTCTAGTGTTTTCCTCATAGCCATGGTCCTTATACTTCTGTAAGACACACTCACATATCTTAAGTAATAGTGCATAGACCGAAAGTTACCATTATCAACATATTAAGCTGTCGTATTCCATCTCATATTTTCCATTATTCTTCGCATCATTCTTATATTCTTTACCTTTGAATTTTGAGATAGTAGGGGATAGTTGGACATATATGGTATTACACAAATTTAAAGAGAAGTCCATTATTTTTAGTCCCACAATAGAAGTGAACACACCCTAGATGAGCTTATATTCGTACTCCCTTCATTGTTCTATTGGGCTTCTAGTATGAGCTGGAAATAAAGGGCTTGCGTGCACACGAACCCGGTTCGAAGCAAAATCTGGATGGGCGAGGCAAAATCTAGATGGCTGATCTGAAACCCCATTAGCCAGGTGTGTGTGCACATGACACACCTATGCAAGCGGTTCATGGGTGCATGCGTGAATTAGCCATTGTTATTGTAACGACTGGTTTTCATGTATCTGGATTTATTATATTATATTATATATTTTGGTGGATTTTCTCCTTATATGTGGTTTTCGACTCCGTAACTTTCATTTTCGATCGTATCGTCGTGTTTTCTAGCTTCTTTCTTAGAATCGTCGATTTCGGAGTAAGTCATTCGTGACGGGCTTCGTATCGGTCATATCTTATTGTTAGATCAAGCCTAGGAGTCCTAGAAATCGATCCCGGAGCTCCGCGCTCCATATCGGAACTTTTGGTGCTAATTAGCCGGTGTAAGAAGGGGCACCGACCGACTAGATGACGATCCAGTCGGTCGGCAAGCCTTCTTGAACCGACTACTTGGCTTTCTAAATTATTCAGGAGTTACTGTTTATCGTTAGTCGGTCTAAGAACGTTGGTTGATCGACTAGATTGCAAACTAGTCGGTCGGCAATGCTTCTTTAACCGACTAACACATCATCTAAATTTTGGTATCAGTACTGTTCATTCTTAGTCGGTCTAAGTTCATATCTCAACCGACTAGATGTCAAACTAGTCGGTCAGCAGTTGTTCTTTGACCGACTAAATCTAAATCCTAATTCTGTACAGGAGTTACTGTTTACACTTAGTCGGTCTGCGTTGGTCAACCGACCGACTAGTTCCCAAACTAGTCGGTCAGTGGTTGCTCTTTGACCGACTAATCTGTGTTAAAACCCTAATTTCTGGGCAGCCGCCAGCCCATCCTATTTAAACCCCTCCCAAACGTTTTCTTCTTCCTCCACTCGACCAAAAACCCTAGTTTCTCCCCCATTGAGCCCCCATCTTCCTCAAACCCTTATTCCTTCATCCCAAGTCCAAGATCCATCATCCAAACTCTCCCTCAACTCATTCTACCTCTCATCTTCCCCAAAATCTCACCAAATCCCCAAAATCCCCCAAAAACCCTAGTTCTCCAAACTTTTCCATCCATTCCAGATCTGATCCATAGGTTCTCCGGAGTGCTTCTTCCGCTTCCTCCCGGTAATAAATCGATCTCTTGATGTTTTCATAACACGTCGTGTTTTGTGGAACCCTAATGAAATTTCTTGTTGTTTTGATGATTGTTTCTACATAACAGCGACTTTCCCGTAGATTAGCGTCCGTGGGATGAACCCTCGTTGATCGTCATCCTCGGTGCTAGGCAAGTGAAACTTGCCACTTAGGGTTTTAGGCCATTTGCTTGTTGTAGGCGTAAAAGAGGCTAGGCGACGAAATGATACTCACCTAGGCGCAAATTTAGGAACTAGCTTGACAACGAAGCTAGATCCGACAATTATCATGTTGCACAATTACCATGTCATGTTTAAATTCCATTAACTGTACGCAAATTAATTGTCATGTCATTGCATTCTTTAAGTGATCCCGTGATTGCGTAGCATCGCTACAATACTTGTGTTTCCTGGCTCGTGACCAGAAGCGAGCATAATGAGTTGCTAACCCCAACGCTCGATATTGAATTGTGAACTATGAAAACAAGCTCCCGTGCGGGGCAACCCTGGCTCATTTACTGGGCTCATGTACAGGAACCCTGGCTTGTTTACGTGTGGGATGGGGTAAGAGTTAAGAGGTCATTCAACTGGGGGTCTGCCTGATC
This sequence comes from Scilla litardierei, assembly GCA_030789695.1. Taxonomy (NCBI): domain Eukaryota; kingdom Viridiplantae; phylum Streptophyta; class Magnoliopsida; order Asparagales; family Asparagaceae; genus Scilla; species Scilla litardierei. The sequence goes on along the minus strand of CM061142.1, from coordinate 791,958,895 downwards.
AGCAACTGCAGTTGTAAGGCGTAAACTCTGGGTTTTGGGGTAGTGTTAAGCGGCCAATCAGTGTGAATGCCAAACCATTCAGCTGTAATGCGTAAACATCTACAAAACAACTTGAAACGTGGCTAGTGAATTGATTGAGATTGTTAGTAGCTTGGCTACTCTTGTCTTGTCCCGAAAATTGCTCTCTTGTACTTATTGTCTCGACATGTCTTGCTTGTGCACTCATGTTATAACTGCTATGTCATACATACTATAACTGCTAGGTTGCTAGTTGCCTTACTTTCAGTTTCCTTGCCCAAGTCTTTTAGACTTGCTGACATGTGCCACCTTTACTCTTTTGGGTGACACATGTTAGATCCTGAGCCTGAGTACCTTGTTGAGGACGAGGTGTTTGCTGACGCCGAGCCCGAGCTTGTGTTTGACGGGGAGTACGTGGACACTGGGGACCAGTCCTAGCGTCTTCGTTGAGCTTTTCCCTTTGTTTAGACTGCTGTTTTGTTGTCGGTGCGTAGCACCTATACTTTGTTATGTTGTTGCTTTTGTTGGCCTTGTTCTGGGCCTTTAGACTCTTTCGTTTAGCCTGGTGGCTTTTCTGGATGTTGAACTTATCTTCATGTTGGACAATTTATGAGATATGAGAATTTTATTTCTGTCTCCCCTTGTGTTATTATTGTTGTTCCGTTGTGGTTACAGGGACCTGCTTATGTCTTATCGACGCTTATCGGGTTTGGGGCTTCACAGCTCCACTCTCGTGCGGACCTTCTCACGTCTCGCCTCCATTTTAGGGAAGCGGGGCATGACAGTTATGCATCTCCTTATTATTATTTTTTATCACATTATGTTGCAAACCAAAACCAATTTTCATTACCTTACAGCTTTTCAGGACCTGACTAATCAAAGTATTGATTTGATTTGATTCATCTTTGTCTAACTTGATTTGATTAAACAATAATTTGATTCACTCTACCTTAATTACCAGTCTCCGGCTTACTCAGAACCCTGACTTGAATTGACTAGTCATTGTCAAAAACCAATCTCTGCTCTGTCCAAGATCTTGATGTGAAATTTCCTAATTGCTAGTTTCAAAATGCTACTCTTCCTTTTGATAATACAGAGACCAGTGAGAAAAATACAACATATCCTAAACATCATCTTCTTTCCAAAAAAACCCCTCTCTATTCTTTGTTCTTCTTCTACCTAAGTGCATGCGTATAGGGCTGGAGGTCGTTATATTCAGAAGGGTAGTCTGCCAATCCAGCCATAAATCTACATTTAAGAACAGTGCTCAGCATGCCTCAACCACTGGAATTCTCTTCTTCTTGATTCAAAAGTGTAGCTTCATCCTAGTTATTGTTCGATCCCCCAAAAATACACCAGCATGTGGTAGGGATGAGCAAGGGTAGCACTTTCTTCTTGCAATGAGAGCTTATAGAGCTATTTGATAATGCATGCAGTGCCTCAAAAGTATTTAGCCATGTAATTACAATGGATAATTTAGAAAAGAAGAAATCTAAAATGTCATTGGCCAAAGAGCAATGCAAGAATTGATTCTTTAGAGTATCATGCACAACAAGACATAGAATACAATTTGTAGGACCTTGCCTACACTTCATGCTTAGCATGTCTTTAATGTGAAGACCAATCTTCATTAGGATCTAGAAGAAGACATTAACTATTTTAATTAGATGAAGTTACTAATTTGCGGTCACGTCGATTCTACTCAAAGGATAGCCTCAAAACCCTTTAGAAGATCAAGAACTACACGGTCGCGTAGAATATCACCCGACCGTGTCGGTGCAGAGCTCCAACACAGATTTTTGTGTTTTTTCAGTGTAGAGAACTACATAGTCACGTCGCTGGTCACGTGCACCAATTCTACACTGTAGCCTCGTCTTCCAGAAAATGTATAAAATCACTTCGATCTCATAAAAATACAAATAAATATGTGTTGGAATCATCATGAGATGCTCTTCGACTGACAAATAAAAGAAAGTGAAGATAACCACAAAATCATAAGCAGATCTTCAGTCTTTTCAAGGCTATGCATTTCTTGTGGCATCTACTCCACGCGGTCGCTGGAGTGTCACACGCGACCGTGTGGCTTCTCTTCTCTTTGGCTTGGGATGAGTCTTGTACACGACCTTGTGTGTTATCATGCACGGTGGTGTAGGGGATGTTTCCTCTTCGGATCAACTTCTTTTAATTCCTTTGATTTGCCTTGCTTGCTCTCTTGATTCTTTGGCTCTAATTGGCCCCGAATAGCATGATATTAAACAGAAACGCACATAAACACATAGAGAGTGAAAGTGAACGAAAATAGAGTGAAATGATAAATACAGTGGAGATTGGTATGATATAATGCATAAATAATCCCCACAAAAAACATATAAAATATCCACTCATCATTTGGGCAGTGAGACAGATGCTTCAATATTGAATTCCAGACATCTGGGAATTTCCCACAGAAATTCCAAAGAGTTGCATTTTCTTAACCTTTAGTGTTCGATCGTCTAATGCTCAATGGCCAGACGTCTAAACAGTCTGCCAGACGTCTATGAACCCTTCATCAGATGCCTGACTAACTAGTCATTTGACTGCATTGTAAGTATAGTGCACCAGACACCTGACGATCCTTCTCCAGACACTTGGTGACTCAGAATTCTGCCCGTTACAAACTATTCCAGCATTTAATGCTACAATCTCTTTAAGGGATTTGGTGGGACTCTTTGTGCATTATATAAAGGGAATGTTTGCAGTCAATTTAGAACTCTTGGTACCCATCTAAATTTATTGAAGTGCATTCAAATCTCATTCAAATCTCGCAAGCTCTCATTCTCTCTTTGTCCAACTGAAGCTCTATAGCTCACACTCTTGGCGTTGATTTCCTTCTTCAGTTGGACAAGTTTAGTAAGTACTCCATCTTATTAATTAGAGTACACATTATATACTTTAGCCTTCACTTCTATTAAGTATCATCCAAGGCATATGTTTTATGTATTTATTTCAAATTGATATCTCAATTTTCACTCTTTATTTGTTGAGAAACAATCTCAGTTTGTGAGAGGGCTTATTCCCAGGTTGTGGGAATAAGGATATCGTTGTATTTGATTTACTCTTACCGGGATTTGGTAAGAGGATTATTAGTGGAAACTAATCACTAGTCGGATTTACTAGTGGGTTGTTGGAGTAGGATTCCAGGGAGTCAGGAATTGACGCAATGGAATCTGAACCAGGGTACATACTTAGTTTTTGTTTGCAATTATGTGGTAGTTGTCTCATTTATTATTATTCTGCACTCTTTGGTTTTTTAATTAGGTGTAATTTCCCTTTTAATTATCATAAAACACTATTCACCCCTGCATCCTCTAGTGTTTTTCACTATATTTGCAGGTCCTACACGAACCCCTTATGGAAGTTGTAGAATTTGGACCTATTTTCCCTACGGTTTTCGTGCATATCATGTGGATGATCAAACTCTATTACCGCTCTGACCAGTATTTCTCACGGCTTGGCTGACAGAGTGGTGTTGACCTACACATCGTGGGACCTGAGTTACCTGAGGGCGCTTAGCTTGATCGAAGGGTCTCTTGAGCCTAAGATGCTTGCTAGAAGGGGCATGGTCGGAGTTTGCCCCCTTGCGAGAGGACCCATAGTCATCGGTTAATTACCAACAGGCCTTCTCGCTGGCTATGTACTTGTTGACTTGGCCCACAAGGTTAGCGAAGGTCAAGGACCTTTACTTATAGATCTGGAACTTCAGGCTAGACCCTTTGTAGATGCCTACTTGAAATGCCACCCTGGTGATGTCATCGGGGTAGACGTCGATTACCATATGAGCTCTGGTGAAACAAGCAATGGTATCTTGGTGGGTCGCATCTGGCCCCTTCTTGATGGAAGACAGTGACTTGAGATACCTCTTTTTCCTCTCTAGGGCAACAAAGTGTGAGAGAAACTTCTTTTAGAGGTCGGTGAAAGAGGTGACTGACCCCCTTGGAAGGTTCCTAAACCACTGATGGGCTACCCCACCAGGCAACTCAGGAAGGCTCAGCACATAAGATCTGGAGAGTAACCACTCAACTACAGTACTCCCATAGGTTTCCAACTACTCGTCTAGGTCTCCAGAACCATTGTACCTCGGGAATTAATCGCATGAGGAGGCTTGTACTTCCATGGGCATGGTGTGTTAAGGATGGCCGAGGCAAAGAGCGAAGCATCAAGGAAGCTTGTGTCCTCAGGAGGGTCAATGTTTCCACCCTGGAGCCGATTGAGTTACCGCCTCAAGTGGGCAATCTTATCTGCTACAATCGGAGTATGAGACCTCGCCCCTCATTAAGCCTCTGTTTGCGGTCGACCGAGCATCCCTTCTCAGTAAGCAGATGAGAACTAAGGCTTTGCTCAGAACGGGCGAAGGGTTTCTGGTCCATCTGCTGGTGATATCATTTCCCTTGTGATTTCAGTGCACCTGGTTGCTGCTCCTTGACACTCAAGTGCTGCTAGTGACGTGTGCCTCCCTACCGTCCTTTCTCCAACGCACTCCATATTAAGGGGATGCATATCATGTTTGGAAGTTGACCAGGCACTAGGGGTTGCCCAGAGCAGTTTCATGTACATGCCCTCTAGTACCATGTTTCTATTGCCTTTACAGGCACGGGCCTCCTGCATCTCCTGAAGCTCTGCCATAAGAGACTGAGAGTCGACCATTGGAGGAGCGGTAGGTTGTGGAGGCCGGCCGACAACGAGTTGAATGTCCTACGTGGGACGGGCTCCCACCACACCACTAGGCTCGTCGCATGTGGTCTTCCTAGCTTCGCCATATAGGTAGAGATGGAGGTGATGACGTTACTGAAGAGAATTTTGTGGTGAGCGCCTATGTGACAAGAGTTGTCACAAGGCCCTCCTTCTAGCACTAACTGTTGATGCCTAGAATCTCGTGGAGCTCGTACGCAGGTATCGAAACAAGTATTCATGCAATTGTAAGCACAGATAGGTTGGTTTGTCGGACCAGTGAAGACTCTTTCATCACCACCTGAAACAGAGAGAAAATAAGTCAGAGGAAATGAAAGGGATGGCATTTCGATTCAACTCCGATTCTTAAGTTAGTAGCAAGTAGAGGCAGGAGGTAGCGTGGCTGTATGTAGCCACCGCTAGGGTTTGTGAGTGAGTTAAGGACTTGAAGTAAGTTTTCTTGATATCCCAATGTACTTGATGAAGGAGACGTTGGTTGGGTTTTAAAGGATTGGGAGAGGGTCGTTATGTCATGTTGGATAGCTCCCAATTCCTCTTTGCCACTAACATGTCAATTGTTGATCGAACGTAGTGATATCGACCGTTTGCCATAAATGCACTGCTATGACAAAGCCATTAACCTGGCGTACCTGACGCCAACGTGCCTCCCGATTGAACTGTTTGTCTGGAGTGCGCCGAGTGGGCATTTAATGTTGGGATTAAATGCTAACAACGGCCTAGAGGGGACGGTGCCCATCTCCCGGTGATCACATCGCTGCTGACGTGCAGGTTTGTATAGGCCACGTGGCTAAGGAAGCCGACCTCGCGGAGGTTTCCCAGTAAGAGCGGAGGGAGCCGACCTCGTGGAGATCATCCTGATTTAAACTATGATGAGTCCGTGTCCAGCAGGCCTCCTCAATCGAAACCGTCAAGCTCGGTTGGGCCCATATTAGACATGCCCTAGTTGATTAACGGTATCTACAATGAGGAAACCAATTAAATTTGAGATTATATATGGGTACTAGTCATAACCCGTGCCCTAAGGGCACGGTTCAGTTAAAATATTTCTCCCTCAAAATCTTGGATCCACTAATTTTAAACGAACAAAAATAATTGAAGCGCAATCATTGTTATTTTGTTCACCAAAATTTTTAGTCCCCCCCCCCAGTTTACAAAAATCGTAGTTCACCCTAGAGAATTTAGTTCCCCTAAAATATCTTAATCTCCCCAAATTCAGAAAAGTGCGTAGAGTAAATAAATTTTGAAAATATGTTGTAGATATCCCAATAGAAATGGTTGAACCATACAACTATTGCACTTTGTTCTTCAAGATCAGATGCAGCAATCCCTTCAACTGACGGTTTCAAAAAGCAAGCAACACAGGCATGTAAAAGTGCCTGAAATCCCAAGTAAAATAAACTTATTAACCTTGACCAAAATTTTCAACTACTATAAATATTTGCAACAGAATTCATCTCATTATAACATTAGCCATGCATCACATTTTCTTCATAAGTCATGTCCACCCCCACAAAAATTTAAAAAAAGAAAAAGAAAAGAAATTTTTTGATGTTCTCCTCCACTCAACAATTCAACCGCATCTGCCTACTCCTAAACAACAATGTGTAAAAAGCAAAAAATCCAACATTTAGATCTCTCCACATCAACATTTAGGACTTCTTATTCTCCTCGCCCTCGAGCTGGTTCGCTAGCTTGTCCTTGATATTGATAGTGTTCTTCATGTTGTACACGTTGACTCCAGCTAATCAACAACATGCATACCACCCATCAACGTTCTCGAAACCTGAAGAATTAAGAAGAGCACACCCGAATTTAGCTAACTGACTCCAAATTCTTCTTCAAAAACCCACCAAGTTCTCAAATAAACACCCAATTACTTGTCGAGCGTGCTCGGTGACCCAAAAGATTAAATTTGGTGAAAAAGTAATCTTTGTATAAACAAAATTTGTGAAAGATTTGCATGTGAGATTATCGAAGGTGAAGTCGCCTTAAACAAAGATTCAAATGCCCACAAATAAACCCCGAACAACATGCATACCACCAATCAACATTCTCGAAACCTGAAGAATAAAAAAAGCGCACCCAAAGACTTTAAATTTAGCTAACTAACTCCAAATTCTCCAGCAAAAACCCACCAAATTCTTAAATAATCACCCCTTTAGTTGTCAAGCTTGCTCGACGACCCAAAAATAAAATTTGGTGAAAAAGAAATCTTTGCATAAAAAAAATTTGTGAAAGATTTACCGACAAGATTATAGAAGGTGAAGTTGCCTTAAACAAAGAATCAGATGTCCAGAAATAAAACACAACAACATACATACCACCCATCAATATGCATACACCCAAAGAGAGGTGCATTGTCGTACCATTATGTTGTTTCTTTACTTCCACTAAAGAACTCATCACTGAGAAAAGCCTCATAGAATGCATCACATGCAAACAAAAACTTTAGCAGTCAAATATCTCAAACTAAAATGTCCATGAATCCATTAAAAGTAATGATGTCAGCATACTGTATAGTGATTTCATCGATAATAACACATTTTGTAGGAAGATATGTGCCATCGAGGCAATTTATCGAGAGAACATCTTGTTCGAATTTAAATGGTACTGAGTATCCTAGTATGAATAAACTGGTTTTAAAAACTTAGATAATTTCCTTAGACTTGAAAGTAAGGTCATACACATATTTAGATGGAGATCTCGATTATGGGAAGTGAATGACTAATATGAACTTAAGTCTTAAAATGTTCATGGTCATAGATGTGTTGAGAATAGGATATAGGCACATCGGACAGACCATTGTGTCCTTGTATTAACCTGAAGGGTGATGATGATCTCAAAATCATTCGACCTGGCGAAGTCAGAAACAAGACAAATGTGCTCATTGGAGAATGAGTCCACTGAACGACCCAATAAAGAGTTATCAAATGGTTAACATTAACTATAATGTCATTGATAACTCTCTAATGATGATAGGCAAGTTGGTCCTTAAAACTTGATGTCATTGTATGAACTTGTGTATGAACGGTATCACTTAGATCTATGATCTAGACTTGAGCCTTCACTCAATGAAAGGTGTTAGGCTGGGTGACACTTGAAATGTACGAGGTAAGTAGTGATCAAAAAGGATTCGTCTCTTCCGTTCATGGGAAGTTAGTGTCACAGGCTCAGTACGGTTCTTGGTCCAAAACCTCGGCCGGGGTATGTTGTAGGAAGTACAATATGAATATACCAAAGACTGGAGCATACTGACCAGTGCTAGCTAGTAAGGTTGACAGTTTACCATACCCTAGGCTATGAAGTGACATAGTTTTAACGAAGGGATTAAAACTGCGGTATTCTCACGGACACAGTCAGAGTGATCCCGACGACACTTTTGTCAATGGATCAATCACATAATTACATGGACGACACCTGCTGCTCATGGTCATTGTCGTCTAAGAGTTTCGAGCCCCACCCTGTGTAAGGACCGTCTATGACTTGCAATACTAATAACAAACACTTTAAAGGGCGGTGAATAGAGTAATGGAGATAATTGTGAACTTATAATGGTGAATTATAAGTGCAAGAGGAATTTAAACAACACTTCATTATGATCCTACACAATGTAGTGAATACAATCCCTACATAAGGGATACCATACACAAGGGATTTGTCCTTCACAAAGACTCAACCTACCCTACACAAGCGTCTAACTCTCACACAGAGAGAAACTAATTCCTACACAGAGAATTAGAGTTATCCTACACAAGGACACAATCACCCTTACAAGGGTTAAACTCTAACAAAGAGAGTGACCAACTCCCACAAAGAGAGTAACTAATTTCCGCTAAGAAAATTAGGGTTTCACTTTACAAACATGAAATAAATACTCTTGCATATGCCTTGAGATGAACTTACTCAATATGAAGAAGAAGGCATGGAAGAGGATCTCCAAGTAATGAGATGAACTTGATTGCACTTGGATGATTTCCCTTAAGCTAGCTTCAATGATGCATGAAGAGGAATGTGCTAATGAAGAGGAAAATGAGAGATTAGAAGTGTGGCTTAATGATCCTTAATGATCTAAATGAAGTAATCCCATTATATACATAGGAAGCCCCAAAAACCCCATAAAACCCAAGGAAAAACCCAAGAGAGAAAAGCTGCAATGGCTAGAATCTGTGATTTTTCGACATCGACAGGTGACTGTAAACGGATTGACGGTCGACTGATTAACGGCTAGATTTATCGCAACGGCTATAATCTGAGCCAGGACAGGCGACTGTAGAAGACTACACAGGCACATGTACTATGTGCAGGTGCCTGTAAAGACTTCATCAGGTGACTGTCACATGGGATGGACATGAGCTGAGAAAATGTAACTTACGCACTTGTGCATTCAGACGACTGACGAGCAAAGTCCAGGCGCCTGAATAATAACAGACGACTGTAAACTCTACAGCAGTCGACTGACACAGAAGCTAGAGAGATTTGCACTTTGGTACACGGACGACTGAAGAACAATATCCAGGTGCCCGATGATAGACATGCACATGTCAAATAAACTTCGTTGCTTGCTCCAAAGGCTCAAGAAGGATTCAAGAATTATATGACTTGAGCTGTGCATAACAGTCACCTGTAGAAGGCTGGCCAGATGCCTGATGATTACCAGTCGCCTGTTCTACCTTCAACAGTCGGCTGTTGGAAAGCCAGAGGCTCCAATTGGAGTTCATGGCATGAGGAATCTATTGAGATGGACTCTACGATAATCCTAAGGCTCACTAAGATGGTTTATCCATATGCATGTATGAGTAGACCATCTATCAAGGCATTACAATATCCTATGACTCAAAAAGAGAAAAGCAATTAAATGAAATAATACATGGATTACAATTGCTTTCCTTAGAGTCTAATCTTCAAGCTCTTGATGCCTTGATGATGTCTGTTATCTTTCAAGCTTTGGCACCTCTTGATGAGCTTCCCTTCATCAAGATCTAAGCTTTGGAAATGCGCCCCTTGATGTCCATCCTTGCACCAAGCTATTAGTCTCCAGAAATGATATTCTTCATTTGATTAAACATAAGACTAAAACATGAGAGTCATTAGCAACGACATAATGTTGTGATCATCATCAAAACTATATTGGTCTAAAACACCAATACCTAACAATCCCCCTTTTTGATGATGACACACATTACGTAAAACATAAACAATTAAAGCACAATGCTAATGAGCTCCCCTACTTATATACACCAATTGAACATAGTTAACCAATTGTAAATATACTTATATTACCAATTGTAAGTAAACTACGATTATGTAAATAATCTAATTATGATCAATAGTGACATATAATAGGCATGGATAACATAAATATCTCCCCATAAATGATATGATATATATCTCCCCCTAGAAGATATGATTTACATAATCCATATCTCTCTCCCCATTGGCATTGTCAAAAAGGTGGACATCAAACATACAAGAATTAACTCTTGTCATTGATACCAATTTTTAAAAAATGACTAATAACCAAAAGTTTAAGAGGTGTATGATACCCAAGTGTAAATTTAAAGTGTGTATCAATTACTATCTCATGCTCCTCCTAGTTCATAGAAAGGTCAAAAAGTTGACTTCTAGGATCTAATGTCAATTGTAAAAGAAAGAAGATCTTTACAATTGAAAATAATAATACTTGGAGCTATGGGCCATAATTGTATCATTGCATTGATATAGTAAAATCAAGCAACAATGATACAAATGACATTGCCAATATAAAGTATAACATGAAACATGTTGTCAATATCAATGGGTTGAGTTTGAGACCTTAATAACCAATTGTAAAAAGATATCTCAAAAATTTCCCAAAATGAGAGTTAAATTATGTTTTAAAATAATTTTAAACATACTTCACATATTTAACTCCCCCACTGTAATTCATATAAATCAATAAATGCATCTATGACAATGAATTCCCCAAGGTCCCCATTTTCATGAAAAAATAAGTTTGAAAATATTTTCAAAATTATGAAACATCACACCTAGTCAATTGGTATGCTTAAGAATAATCATTAAAGCAAAATACACATGCAATATGCATATGTGTGAGAGACCTAAACATATGCAAAAATGGGAGTAAGAAATACACTCACATAATAGGGGTACAAAATGTAGACATACAAGCTTAGTACTCAAGCAATGAATAACAAAGTGAGTGAGCTAGCAAGATGGAAACCAAACAAAAGTGGAGTTTGGTTTTCGTAGATAGTCATATGAAAATATAGCATGACGAACATATGATTCTATATACGCATTCCTATCAAGTTTAGAAACATTCTTATGAATCCACAACGAAAGTGATTTGGGATTCTTAAGAAGTGGTTTAGATAAGGCATGAGTAGGAGGTGATGGTGCACGCTTATGAGGTGGAACATAAAGATTGGCGTGCCCCGTGTGTGGAACATGCAATTTAGCATTAGTAACATTCACATAAGCACTTCGACCATGCAAAGGAACAAATGTAGCATGCAAAGGATTGTCATTAATTCTAGCATGCAAGCAATGTAAATTATTTATATGTGTAGAATGATCATGCATATTAACATATGAAGAAGCATTCACACCAAAATGATTTTGAATGGGCTTCTTATGTAATGAAGTATACATATATGCATGATTCTTCTTTGGCTTAGTAATCTACTTTGATGTTTGGCCAAAAGAAGAATTGATTGTGACACACCTCTTAGAAAGCTCCACCGAAAAATTTGTTTTGGGTGCTTCTAGAGATAGAGCTTTGTTTGGTTACCTTCAAAGTTGACGTTCCCAAAGCCATGAGACTCTCAAGGTGAGTGGACAAGAGCTCACATTTCTTCAAAAGAGAAGAAATGTCATCATCCCTAATGGATAGAGGTGAGCTAAGCTCAAGACATTGAGATTTGAGAGCCATTGTCTCATTTCTCAAGATATCACAATCGGAAATGTGAGTACGTTTAAATGAAGCATTTTCTTCACGTAATTCATGAATTTGAGAAAGAAAAATTTCTTTCTCAGCATGCAAAGAATCAATCATAGCAATATGAGAAGCATGCAAAGAAGTGCAATTATGAGATTTATCATGCAAAGTATGTGCACTACACTTATGAGCAATCAAAGAATTTTTAGCACTAATGTCATTACCCTCATAAGTAGATTGAGTTTGAGATACCTCATTATCACTTGACTCAATCTCATCACCTTCGGTGTACTTGGTCTCAAGATAGCTCTATATTTCATGTTTCGTCTCCATTCCTCCAACTTCATTATATTCATGAGCCCAAGTGGAGATGCACAAAGCCCTTTTGGCATGGACGTCCATTAAGAAATTTGAGTCTGAGACATCCGAAGTCACCGCATCCAATAGATTATTATTCTTGAGGTGATTGATCATCTTGCTCCTCCAAATTAGGTAGTCCGTTCCATCGAAGAGCGACCGAGTGCGTTGAATGCCATCTTGTTGTATGCTTCAACCTCGCTCTGATACCAATTGTAAGAACCATTTATGCCTTGCAATATTAACAACAAACAATCTAGAGTGATGGTGAATAGAGTAGTAGCAATAATCGTGTTATTAAAAATTAAACTTGCAAATGTAGAATTATAAGTGTAAGAGGAATTTAAACAAACACAATCAAGCAAAAGCTAACACAAAGATTTTACACTGGTTTCCCAACTTGTGCACATCCAGCTACACCCAATATTCAATATGATCCTACACAAGGTAATGAATACAATCCTTACACAAGGGATACCCTACACAATGGATTTGTCCTTCACAAGGACTCAACCTACCCTACACAAGGGTCTAACTCCCACACAGAGAGAAACTAATTCCCACACCGAGAATTAGCATTATCCAACACAAGGACACAATCACCCTTACAAGGGTTAAACTCTCACAAAGAGAGTGACCAGCTCCCACAAAGAGAGTAACTAATTCCGAGTAAGAGAATTAGGGTTTCACTTCACAAAGATGAAATAAATACTCTTACCTATGCCTTGAGATGAACTTACTCAAAATGAAGAAGAAGGCACGGAAGAGGATCTCCAAGTGATGATATGAACTTGATTGCACTTGGATGATTTCCCTTGAGCTAGCTTCAATACATGAAGAGAAATGTGCTCATGAAGAGGGAAATGAGAGATTAGAAGTGTGGCTTAATGATCCTTAATGATCTTCAATAGTGTCAAGAGTTCTAAATGGACTAAGCCCACTTCTATATACAGGAAGCCCCAAAACCCTCATAAAACCCAAGGAAAAATCAAATAGAGAAAAGCTGCAACGGCTAGAATCTGGGATTTTTCGACATCGATAGGCGACGGTAAAAGGTTCAACAGTCAACTGATCAATGGCTAGATTTTTTTCCAACGGCTATAATCTGAGCTAGGACAGGCGACTATAGAAGACTACACAGGTGCCTGTACTATGTGCAGGCGCTTGTAAAGACTTCGTCAGGCACCTGTCACATGGGATGGATATGAGCTGAGAAAATGCAGCTTACGCACTTATGCATTCAGACGATTGAGGAGCAAAGTCCAGGTGCCTGAATAATGACAGTCGACTGTAAACTCTACATCAGTTGACTAACACACAAGCTGGAGAGATGCCCAAAAATGATAAGTTATGCAATTTGGAACAACAGACGACTTATGAACAATATCCAGGCGCCTGATGATAGACATGCATCTATCAAATGAACTTTGGTCGCTTGCTCTAAAAGCTCAATAAAGAGTCAAGAATTATTTAACTTGACATGGGCACAATAGTTGCCTGTAGAAGGCTGGCCAGGCACCTGGTGATCACCAGTTGCATGTCCTACTTTCAGCAGTCAGTTGTTGGAAAGCCAGAGACTCCAATTGGAGTTCATGGCATAAGGAACCTACTGGGTTGGATTCTATGATAATCCTAAGGCTCACTAAGATGGTTAATACATATGCATATATGAGTAGACCATCTATCAAGGCATTACAATATCCTAGGACTCAAAAAGAAAAAATAAATTAAATGAAACAATACATGGATTACAATTACTTCCCTTGAGTCTAATCTTCAAGCTCTTGATTCCTTGATACCCTACATCATCTTCCAAGCTTTGGCACCTCTTGATGAGCTTCCCTTCATCAAGATCCAAGCTTTTGTAATGCTCCCTTTGATGTCAATCCTTGCACCAGGCTATTAGTCTCCAGAAATGATATTCTTCATTTGATTAAGCATGAGACTAAAACATGAGAGACATTAGCAACAACATAATGTTGTGATCATCATCATAACAATAATGGTCTAAAACACCAATACCTAACAACATGTAGTAGGGTCAGGTTGTAGGGTCGAGTTGGATTTGCGTCTAAGTAATAGGAAAAATTAAAGAGGAGTGCACTTGGGTGCACGGGAATATATAATTAAAGTCACAAAGAGTTTGTGACATTAAGTCTATATTAATTGAAAATTAATAGTGTCGCAAAATGTTTCTGATATAAGCATTATGAGAATGCTATAAGGGATTATTACATATGATGCAAAATGATGTAAAATATATCGTAAATTGTTTGCGAGAATATTTTAAATGATAAAAGCATAGAAATTGTTTACATAGGTTTTGGGATAGTCCAGGTCAAAATCTGTGTATCAAACGGATCTGAAATGGGCGCAAACGGAGCTCAAAAGCTCAAGATATAGTTCAAATGGGCCAGAACTGGCCAGAACCAGCCCGACCCAGTTGTGATGGGCTAGCCCACCCAGCCTGGATGGACGGGTCGAACCCGCCCAAGCGGGCGGGTCCAGCCCGCCCAGGTTGGGCGAGTCGAGAGGAGCCCACCCGCATGAGCGGCAGTGTCGAGCCCGCTCGCGTGCGCGGGCTCCTGCGTGTAAGGCGGGTCAAGCCCACCCGCCCAAGCGGGCAGGTCAAGGCCCTCCCATGTGGGCGGGCTCACCCAGATTGTTGGCATGCCCATTAGGCGTGCCCAGCCAGCAAATGGGCCACACAATTGGGGCACATGTTTAATCAAACCTTAAATTATAACGGCGGCTGCGTTTTGCTTCGAAATTGTGGTTTTTGCCCAACTTTGAGCTATCATTTGAGGTGTCAAACGAAGTCGGATTGGAGCGCAGTTTGTTTATATGCGTTCACCATTCGGTGCTCTTCGATTTGATAGGTTGTATCACTTGCGAAGCTCAACGGTGGGGGATGAAAAATTAGTTAAAGGTTAGCCTTAGTGTATGGCAAACTAACTTAATTTTTTCCCTAAACTTGTTTAGTCCCACATTGCTCGTGAGACGAGTAAGGGGTCCGGCTTCTTATATAAATAGGGGGCTAACCCCCTGGAAAATTCGTCCCAAGTCTCCGATTCGGGTAGCTCCTAAAAGTTTTGAGCATGCTCGAACCGAGACTTAAATTATCCCCTCCTCCTTAATATCTTCTTATCTCCATTTGCGTCCTAGCAAGACGATGCAGATGTTTGGATTAGATCCAAAGTCTTTGACGTGGATCGTACTCAAGTGAAACTTTCTTCGATGCGTGATTAGCTCGGAGGCATGGTGTTGACACGCTTCAGGGGTTCCAGTCTTGGATGTGCAGAATCGGCTCGCTGGGGGGAACACAGAAGGTTGCTGAAAAAGACGCTTCGTGTTTTGCAAAAACAAAGTTTTGGGTATGTTTTCTGTTTTTCCTTTGCTTTCATATATTGTTGCGGTTGTTTAGATCTATCTTTAAGGTTGGTCAGACCCACCCCAAGATAGTAGATTTTCTGACTAGGGTCAATGATATCCTTAGGGCTCATTAAATAGTTTAATGATTCATTCTGATATTTATTTTTCTGCTTCTATCGTCCATCCGACGTATGACGGGCATAGATGTTATATCCTAAGGGTCCCTCGAAACCCATCACATTTTTCACCCAATATGCATCACATTTATAAACAAAGTGTTTTTGCTACATCCTCAAGCAAACAAAGTAGCAAATAAAACATGTGATCATTTCAGTTTAAAAGATAAACGAAAGACCAGCTCAAATGTCTATGGAGTGAGGCTCAAGGGATTTGACGCTGGTGGGATGTTCTTTTTCCTCTCAATCCCAAATACCGAATTTCACATCTTTGTCGAAACCCCTGCAAACAAAAACAATTGGATGTATCATTGGAGCATTACATCAAACACTATTCTTACTCAAGTCAGTCTCCAAATTTAAATCTCCAAATTGAAGGCAATCTCCAAATTTTCGAGCGTTAAAGGCTACAAAAGGTAAGCACGATGATGGATGTATTCCAACATGAACCCAAGTAACAAAATTAATCTTTAACATGAAAAATACTACCTTTGTGAGAATCAAAGAGGAGACGGAAGCAGAGACGAAGAACTTGCAGTTTCTAGCGATGTCGGGCCTAAATTGATGGTGGCTACTGAACTAGAGGAGGAGTGGCCTGCGCTTGAGGAGGATGTGGGTTTGAGGCCATACCAAAATGATGATGCGAAGAGGGTTTTAGGGTTTGAGGCTGTGAAAAGGTGTGTGCTCCAGGGTTGAGGATTTAAGGGATGAGGAGGATTTGAGGAAGTGATATTGCATTGTCCCCCGGCAATTTTGAGCTTCCCCCCAACGCGAGGGATGAAGAGGTGTTGTTCTATTCTCCAAACGTGCGTGGAAAAGTGGAGGGGAGAGTTGGAGAACATGTGCTAGTTTTTGAGTTTCCCCTTGTTTTTCGGAAAGTGGGAAAGTGCGTAGGAAAGTTGGAGAACGTATGAAAGTGCGTGGGAAAGTGCGGTTCTTTTCTCCAAAGAGCTTCCCCTTGTTTTTTTGGTTTTAATAAGAAAATGAAAAAGACCATGTCCAAGTCACACATCACAGTTAGCATTTTCGTCATAGTCATATTTTAGGTGCCACGTAGGACAAAATTTAAAAAAGGTCGTCAATTGTATAATAGATGTTTCCTTTTTCCAAAGAAATTGAAAGTGCTATTTAATACTAACTTATCCTTTGTCTTTGTTATTTTAATATGCTTGATTTACCTTGTAGAGAAAATATAGTTTTATGTGAATTATTCTTCATTGTTTAACATGTTTTTTGAACATAACGAAATTTTAGTTTATTATTAAATTTCAGTAGATAGTTTCAAAAATTACCAGATTGTCCCAAGAAAGTGAGAAGGAAACATGACTTTTGTCTGTCTCTCCATGGTTCAGACCTCAACAGAGTCAGCCAGAAATTCAACATCGGCAGTGCAGTGCCGTCCATCCTTTTCAGTGTAAAAATAAAAATATCAGCGAATAATGGGAAACATACCACGCTTGTCGCGTATAAGTTCCCACTTTAATCTTTTTTCAAGGGATTGGTTCCGTTAATTTTGATTTCATATTTTAAAGCCACAAACCACGAAATTCTAAGTGAACTCAACTGTTTTTTGGTAAAAGTTAGGAAAAAAGTTAATTTTACGCCGATAAGATTGATTTTACACCTAATTTCTCATGTTTCTAAAATTCATGAATAAATATAAGGGGATAATGGGAAACATACCACATGTTTACGGGTGTTTTCTCACCACTGAATCGTTGACCGACACCTGGACGGTCAACGTGGTCAAGGGTTCAGTTGAGATCCCTTGGGCACGCCAAGCACACGTGCGCTCAGCATGGGTCAGAGGTGGAGTCGAGGTCGAGCGTGAGATCCAGGCAGAATATCGGTCCTCGGCTGAAGAAGAGCGGGGGAAGCTTCGGTTCTACGAGATGGACTCGGCCTCGGTCTCGGTTGGACATACGTTGAGGGGTATCCTCGGCACTTCATTTGCTGCTCGGTCTTCGGTCGGTTGCCACGCCAGCAAGAAGCAGGGGTGGTCATCTGGCGCTGAGGGGTAGCCTCGGCGCCTTGGTCAGCTTCGTCCTGAATAGACAAGAAACTCGTCAGGGTGGCTGGACCTTAGTTCCGGCCGAATCCCCTCCGATGCCTAAGTCAGATCAGGGTCTGAATAGTACTCGACGGGGTAGGTATGACTCAAGAGGAGATCGATATGCTGACCCTCGGCATGAGCAGGGGGAGGGAGAGAAATGGCGGAAACCAAAGTCGTTGATGGAATACCTCCGATCTGGATACCTGGGATTCGATCCCCCTTTCGGTTGCCACTGCCATATCCTTATAGGGTCTCCGCCACGATTGCCCTCGATCCACGTCCTTCCGCCTCCTTTCACGCCCCCACGATCCGCCTCCTTCCCGGCCCCTACGTGCGTCGTGGGGGGCGTTTATTAACGGGCTCCTTAATGGTCATTAAGGGGCCACGGATTCAAGGGAATGGCTATTTCTGGGGAGCACGAGCTGATCGTGGATCCCCAGGGGTAGACCGGTCCGGCTCCGAGTTTTATCCATGGGCCTCGTCAGGCGGGCCCAATCTCGCTCGTGGGCTTCCCGTTCATGGTTGGGCCTCGGGTCTCTGCTTCTTGGGCTTCTCCAACACAGTCGTATTAATTTCTCCCAGCATCCGGGCCGTTCAGTTTCAGTCGGTTCGGTTCGAACGATGTGACTATTAGGGATCTGACAGGCGCGTCAGTCGAGGTCAGCCCATTAAATCGGGGTCATCATGACACGGCCCGTTTGATCTTCTCTTGGTGCGGGTTTTGAAATGCCGCCGATCCTCT
Source organism: Scilla litardierei (assembly GCA_030789695.1). Classification (NCBI taxonomy): domain Eukaryota; kingdom Viridiplantae; phylum Streptophyta; class Magnoliopsida; order Asparagales; family Asparagaceae; genus Scilla; species Scilla litardierei. Next base: position 791,940,512 of record CM061142.1, on the reverse strand, counting down.
GATGCTTCCACGTGCTCTCTTCCGGACGGTTTGAATTCCTCGATTGCCTTGCATATAAAGACACCAGCCTCCAAAGTTTCGATTCTTTCGCGCCCTTCACTCTGATCTTGGTTTTGCAAGCTCCTTCTCTCCATCGTTTGTCTTCCTTCAGCTCCTTCTCAAGGTAACCCCTTTTCTTCTTTTGCCCCATGGCTATGCTTAGAATAGGCGATTCGGCGTCAGGATTAAGGGACCCCACGGCGCCCGAGTCTGGCAATGCCCGACCTTTGGGACCTGGAGTCCCTTCGGGGACTCGTCCTATTCAGGACAAGGGGAAAAGAAAGCTTTTCACGGACCCCGTCGACAACGATGTGGCTCGGGCCGTCCATAGGTTTGACGTTCCCCCTGCGGTCCTTGGGTCACCATCTAATGCCCCTTTCCTGGCGGTTGCGGAGATTCGGGAGAATTATTTATGTCATCCGTATGACGTCCGGATTCCCTTTAGCGATGAGCGGATCTGCTTCCCACGGAGTAATGAGGTCGACGCCTACATCGAGATGTTTTGCTTGGGCCTCCGTTTCTCCCTTCATCCCTTCATCATCCAGGTCATGGAACTCCTGATGGTGTCATTATGCCAGTTGACCCCGTACTCCGTCGCGGTGCTGACCGGGTTCATTATGCTCTGTCGTGCCCATGGCCTAGAGCCGTCTCTTCCTCTTCTTTTTCATTACTATCGGGTTCAGACGGTCGGCCAAGGGTCATGGCAGCACCTCCAGGTCCGCACGGAGAGGGAGTGTTTGCTCGGTCTACCCCGCTGGGTGGGGGATTGGAGCTCGAGCTATGTCTTTGTTGTCTTTCCTGAGGACGCCAAGATCTTGACAGGTTGGGGAGGGTTATGTCAATACAACTTGACGCTGACCCTCTCCGAGGCTGACCAGGCAGCGGTCCGGCTGCTGTCGTCTCTTTCCCTAGAGGAGAGGTCGATCTGGCCTCTGCTGGATGACCTGCTTCTCAAGACCGTTCTGTGGTCTCCCGGTAGGCCCTTCATTTCTTTCTGTTTTCCTCTCGCTTACCCTGATTTTCCTTCCTTCTGCAGAGATGGTCGAGCGTGAATTTACTCGTAATGTCAACGAACTCATTCGGAGGGGTTCCAGCCGAAGCCGAGGGAACCCCTCAGGCCAGGCGCCCCGTCGCACCATTGACGAAGAGGTGCGTCAGGCCGAGCCTACCGTGGGGAGAGTGGAGCCCTCGGTCATGGTGACGCCTCCCCCTTGGCCGTGGAGAACCTCCCCGAAGGTGAGGCCTCAGTGGCCGAACTCTCTCACTCTGCCCAAGCCGAGGGAGGTGACGCGGGAGCCGAGCCGGCCCCTCGGGCGACCGTGGGCAGTCGGGATGCGGGGCGTAAGCGTTCCCCCCTAACCTCCGCCGGCCCCAGCGAGAGGAAAAGGAGGAAGGAGGGTGGGGAGTCCCGCATTCCAGTGACCCCCGAGGTGCCGACGGCCTGCGACGAGACTCTGTTGGAATTTCATAATTCCATATTTCTATTTCCATATGATTTTGATGTGACAAACACATTCAGTGCTACTAACTCTATGTATGCAGATACATATCAATGCTGATTTTCACACAAATGAGATATCTTCATGCATACTCAATCAGATATATCAATCATGAAGTTGGAAAGACAAAGGCACCTAATCCACGACTTGGATATATAATCATTTGATAAGGATCTCCTGCAAAGAAGCTTCTCAGATTCAGTTGCAGATGCAGTCCTATCTACGGCTTTATGTAATCAATGTAAAATTTACTTTATTAGAGTCACAAAGCCTTGTGATAATATATCTTAGTCATCTAGGTTCCATTCCTCAGAGATCTACACTTCCCAATTTCGAAAATTCACAACTTTGAAAATTGGTAGCCAATAACCCCATTTTGGTCGACCAATTTTAAACCTTCGAATTTGGTTATGGGATTGCATATGCAAACTCCCCTAACCATGTAGATTCTAGAAATGTCCTCCAACGGTCGAAATTCTCTCTCTAAATTTTGGTCGACCAATATGGTCATTTTGGTCGACCAATTTCAAAACTAGCCGTTTTGATCCCAAATTTTCAGGGACGGTTCTTGCCTGTTTTCTAACGTTAACTACAGTCCCCAACCGTCCCTAAACACTATAAATAAAGGGGTAGACCCTCTCTTTTCATTCACACACTTTCCTCTTTCCTTACTCTCTTATTTGTTGGAATCAAGTCTTCTTTCTAAAGCTTTAGGCCATTAGTTATTCTTTTCTTATTTGTAAGAAGAAATCATTAGATTTCCTTCTTTGTTTGAGAACGGAAGAACTTGGTTTTTCAACATCATTTTGGAAAGTTGTTTGTGTTCATAATTGAAGAAGAAATCGATTGATCTCTCTCTCTTCTTTTATGAACCAGAGAACTTCAAGTGTTGCGCTTCATTACATATCTTTTACATCTTGAAGTTCTTCTTCTAAAACACCATCCTTGAATTCATTCTCTGAAATTTATAACAAGGCTATAGGTGTTTTTTCTATTTCATTATTTTACAGGTTTGAATCTCTGTTAGAGATTGTACAAAGTTTGGGACACGGGGAGTGTCGCCATTTTTGTAAGTTGGTGCTTGCGGGGCAAGTGCTTATAGTGGATTGAAAATCTCTACGGGGTAGAGGACTGGAGTAGGATCACAAGGATCCGAACCACGATAAATCTCTGTGTTTGCGATTGATTTAATTTCAGTACTTGTCTTTTTATTTCTGTGCCATCTTTGCAAATATTACTAACATTTTATTTGCGACATTTTTTAATATACACTATTCACCCCCCTCTAGTGTATTGATCCTTACAGGCTAAAATTACATTTGGTATCAGAGCAAGGTTAAGATGGCAGCAAGTTCCTCAAACATGAACGCAGTTCCACACAACTACAATCAGCATCCTGAAGGGCACTCTCAAACTCGTCCTCCTCTATTTGATGGTTCAAATTATTCATATTGGAAAATACGAATGGAGATTCATCTCCAAAGTATGAATTATGAAATTTGGGACATCGTAGAGTCAGGATACGAAAAGCCAACAACTCCTGTTGCTGATTGGACCACCAACGACAAAACTGCAAAAACCAACAACTCAAAGGCCATGAATGCTTTATTTTGTGCTATGGATAAACATGAGTTTAATCGAGTATCTCAGGCCAAAAGTGCTAAGGAGATTTGGCATATACTTGAGGTAACTCATGAAGGAACCAGTAAAGTGAAGGAAACTAAGATTTCCATTTTGGTTCACAAATTCGAGTTGTTCAAGATGAAGGACCAAGAGACAATTGGAGAAATGAACACCAGGTTTACTAATATTATAAATTCTTTAAGTGCTCTTGGAAAAACTTACACTTCTCTTGAACAGGTTCGCAAAATTCTTAAAGCTTTAACTCCAGTATGGCGTCCAAAGATCACTGCTATTGAGGAAGCCAATGATCTTTCCACATTATCTATGGAAGATCTTATTGGTAACTTAATGGCCCATGAAGTTACACTTCAAGATGAGAAAGAAGAATCAGATCAAAAGAAGAAAGTACTTGCCTTCAACGCAACATCAGATAATGAAGATTCAGATGATGATATGGCATTTTTTGCCAAAAACTTCAGAAAATTCTTTCAGAAAGGTAAGTATAATAATTTTAAATCTAAGAATACTGATTCTTCTCTTTGCTTTAATTGCAATAAGCCAGGACATATGAAGAAAGATTGTCCTCTTCTCAAAGCAAAGTTCAAAACTTCCAATAATGATCAATCCAGAAGAGAAAGGAAGTTTGACAAAATGAAAAAGGCATTTGCAGCAACATGGGATGATTCTTCAGATGATGAAGATGATGATCTAAATGAAAGTGCTAACATGTGCTTTATGGCACAAGAAGATGAAGATGAGGTAAGTTCTTTTAATAATGAAGAATTACTTGATGCATTAAAAGATCTCTATTCTTGTTTCAAAAAATTGAATAATCAACATAAATCTTTGAAACAGAATAATGATGATCTTCTTATTAAATATCAAGAATTATCTTCTTCTAAGAACACTACATCTATTGAGAATACATCTTCTCAAAATTTAAATCTTAGTAAAGAGAATGATATTCTCAAAATTAAGAATCTAGAACTACACTTTCAAATATCCGAAATGGATAAAAATATTTCATCACTAAAGATGAAAAACGACGAGATGTCTTCCAATATTAATAAATTTAATAAAGGAAAGACTAATCTTGATGATTTACTAAAAATACAATATCCTGCAAATCATAGACAAGGTCTGGAATATTCTCATAAGGATGCACCCAAATCTTGTAACACTTCTTCTTCTTGTGGAATAACTACTTTTGTTAAACATCAAAAGAAGAATCACGCATTTATTTACACAAAGAAAGTAAACATTTCTACTACTTCTTCTTCACAAAGAAATGTTTCTAACATTTCAAAACCATCTTCTAGGAAACCTACTACAGTGAGTATATGGGTTCCTAAGAATTCATGCTTAGAAGATAGAAATGATTATATTTCTCATTATATACATGCTATAGTTCATTCTAATGATTATATTAAAAAGCCAAATTCCACTTGGGTTTGGCTTCCAAAAATCTAATCCCAAGGACCCTCAAGAAGGGGTACCAATGCTTAATGTTTTATCTTTCAGGTACCTAGGAAAGAAAGATGGATTTTGGATAGTGGATGTTCAAAACATATGACAGGAAATGTCAAACTACTTTCAAACGTCAAGTACAAACAAGGAGGCACAGTTACCTTTGGTGACAACAAGAAAGGAAAAATCATAGGCACTGGAACAGTTGGCAATACTAATCAGCCTATCATTGAGAATGTTCACCTGATTGACGGTTTGAAACATAATTTACTTTCCATTAGTCAATTATGCGATAAAAATTACAAAATAGTTTTTGAACAAAATGATTGTATTATTTATGATTCAGATATGTCATCTGTTTTGTTTCGTGGTAAGCGTAAAAATAACATTTATATTTTATGCATGTCTGTTACCACAAATAATCATTGTTTAATAATTATATCTGATGATACACTTTTATGGCATAAACGTTTTGGACACACTAATTTCAAAAATCTTGCACACATTTCAAAACACAAATTAGTAAATGGAATGCCAAATATTTCTTTCAAACATAAACATTTTTGTGATGATTGTCAACAAGGAAAAATGCACAAATCTTCTTTTAAATCAAAGGATGTTATCTCAACAAAGAGACCATTAGAACTCTTACATTTAGATTTGTTTGGTCCTTCTAGAGTAGCCTCTTTAAATAGAAGTAGATATGCATTTGTCATTGTTGATGATTATTCAAGATATACTTGGGTTATATTCTTACAAAACAAGAATGATGCTTTTGAAGAATTTTCAATATTTTGTAAAAAGATACAAAAAATCAAATCCTCTAACATTGTCACTATTCGTAGTGATCATGGAGGAGAATTTGAAAATGAATCGTTTACCAAATTTTGTAATGAAAATGGCATTACTCACAATTTTTCTTTTCCTCGTGCTCCTCCTCAAAATGGAGTAGTTGAAAGGAAAAATAGAACCTTACAAGAATGTGCAAGAACAATGCTTTGTGATAGTAATTTACCGAAATATTTTTGGGCTGAAGCTGTCGCAACTGCATGTTACATTATGAATAAAATTCTCATAAGGCCATTTCTTAATAAAACTTGTTTTGAATTATTCTTTGATCGCATTCCACGTGTATCATATTTTAAAGTGTTTGGATGTAAATGTTTTATTCTAAATACTAAAGATGCACTTGATAAATTTGATTCTAAATCTGATGAAGGTATTTTTGTTGGACACTCAACACGTAGCAAAGCCTACAGAGTATATAACAAAAGAACTTCAACAGTTGAAGAGTCACTACATGTCACATTTGATGAGAATCCCTCATCTAAATCTCCCATTGTTGATGATGAAGAAATATTACCTTTATCTAATTCCTTAGATAATATCAAACTTGATGAAATTGATGCTACTAATCATTCTGTTGAGTCTATTTCAGATAATACAGATCTTCCCAAGGCTTTTGCACAAGTTCCAAATCATCCATCAGAATTAATTATTGGAGATATTACAGATGGAGTTAGAACTCGTCGTCAAATTGAACAAATGGCGCATTGTGCTTTTCTTTCATCCATTGAACCAAAGAACATCAAAGATGCATGTGAAGACAGTTCATGGATTATCGCTATGCAGGAAGAACTCAATCAATTTCAAAGAAATGATGTTTGGGAATTAGTTCCCAGACCAACAGATCATTCAATTATTGGTACCAAGTGGGTATTCAAAAATAAATTGGATGAATCTGGTCAGGTAATTAGAAACAAGGCACGATTGGTTGCACAAGGTTATAATCAAGAAGAAGGTATTGATTACGATGAAACCTATGCACCAGTTGCTCGTCTTGAATCTATTCGCATGTTGTTATCATTTGCATGTTTTAAAGATTTTAAATTATTTCAAATGGATGTCAAAAGTGCTTTTTTAAATGGATTTCTTAAGGAGGAAGTTTATGTTGAACAACCTCCTGGTTTTCATCATGAAAATTTTGAAAATCATGTTTTCAAATTAAAGAAAGCTCTTTATGGTCTCAAACAAGCACATCGTGCTTGGTATGAAAGACTTAAAAGCTATCTTTTAAATTCTGGTTATAATATTGGTAAAATAGATTCCACTCTTTTTATTAAAAATATTAAATCTGACATAATCATTATTCAAATATACGTTGATGATATTATTTTTGGTTCTACTAATGAATCTCTTTGTCAAGATTTTTCTAAGATTATGCAGAAAGAATTTGAGATGAGTCACATGGGTGAACTCAATTACTTCCTCGGTCTTCAAATTAAACAATTGAAGGAAGGAATCTTCATTCACCAAAGCAAGTACTCTAAAGAACTCATCAATCGTTTTGGTTTAGAAAGTTCTGCAGAAAAACGTACTCCAATGAGTACATCTACATCTCTCGACAAAGACTTAAATGGTAAGAGTGTTGATCAACGTCTTTACAGAGGTATGATTGGCTCGCTACTCTATTTAACTGCTAGTAGACCAGACATTATGTTTTCAGTATGTTTATGTGCACGTTTTCAGGCAGACCCTAAAGTTTCACACTTAACTGTCGTAAAAAGGATTATTAGATATGTTAAGCACACTTCTGATTTTGGTTTATTTTATCCCAAGTCAAGCACATTTGATTTATTATCCTATAGTGATGCAGACTTTGCTGGTTGCAAATCAGATCGTAAAAGTACCAGTGGTACTTGCCACTTTTTAGGTCATGCTTTAGTATCTTGGTTTAGCAAAAAGCAAAACTCCGTTTCATTATCTACAACCGAGGCAGAATATATTGCCGCCGGTTTAGCATGTGCTCAAATCTTATGGATGAAACAAACTATATCTGACTATGGTATTGATTGCTCTACTTGTCCTATTATGTGTGATAATACTAGTGCTATTAATCTTTCTAAAAATCATGTGCATCATTCTCGTACAAAACATATTGATGTACGTCATCATTTTCTAGATGATCATGTTCAGAAAGGAGATATAGTTCTTAAATTTATAGCTACTGAACATCAGACAGCTGATATTTTAACCAAACCATTGAAAGAAGATACTTTTATTAAACTTCGTAGGAATTTAGGGATTATTAGTGAATCGGACTTATGACACATTCTTATTTTTATTTTTTAGAATTTTTCCAAATTTTTTCAAATTTTTCTGGGTATTTTTGAAATTGGTCGACCAATTCACCAATATTGGTCGCCAATATTCGAATTTTTTATTATTTTTTAATTTTTCAGTAACCACTTCGTCTTCCCGCTTATTCTCGTTATACGTTCCCTCCATTTTCAGTTTCCGAAACTGAACCCATCCATTCGTTTTTGAATTTTGGGTGGGATTCGTTACTCAAACTTCTCTGTCGATTGGAATTTGACAGTTCCAACAACTTCCTATAACTATTTTCTCTTATTTAAATTCGTGCCTAGGCACTATCATTTTTCACAAAATATCTCTGACATTTCTTCTTCTCCCAACGCCCCCTTTCCATTTCCCCAAGTCAATAACCACGAAACCCCCGCCGGTCTCCTCCCTCTCTCCTCCAATCGCTGGCCTCCACCCTCTCCATCCTCTGGCGCCTCCCTCCTTTCCTCGCCCGTGGTCGATCCTCCACCGAATCGGTCCCTCATCGCCCTCCTCGCCCGCCTGCTCCACGGTTTCGCCCGATCAACCCCGTTTTCACCGGATCCGCCCACGATTCGCCGGCGACCGCCTTCAAACGACGGTTCCTCGCTTTTGTTCGGCTCGACTTCCTTCCTCGCTACCCTCGGATCTCGATGGCTCAGCCCCCTGCGGATTTCGTTGCGACCCCAGCGCCGGCCTACTTCCGTTCTCCGGCGGCTTCTCAGCAATTTCGTCTCCTGGAGCGACTCCCGTTTCATCCTGAGCGTCATGTCGACTTCAATGACCATGGATTCTCTCGGATCTTGGCCCCTCTGCATTCCGCCGGCCTTGTTGGTCTTTGGTCCACGGCAAACCGCACCCCCTACTTTCCGGCCCTCGTTCGTGAGTTCTACGCGAACTTGGATTCTTCCAAACAGGCGGGTATGCTCTCTATTTCCACTATCGTCAATGGTTTCTTCTTCAGTCTTAATGGCCCTATGTTATCTTCCTTACTCCACCTGCCTGCTAACAATGTTCAGCCCCTTCCAACCAACCTCACCGACCCCTCCATTAAACAGCTTCTGGCGACTGATTTTCGTCCCAAGCGGTCTGCAGCCACCCTACACCCACCTTCTAGGATGATGGTCAAACTCATTCTTACAAACCTAGCACCTAAGATAGGATCTCTGAACTATGTTAGTAGCAATACTGCCCGTTGTCTCTATGCATTAATGGGTGAACTACCCGTATGCTGGGGCTCTGTCTTCCTTGACACTTTGGCCAAGCCTGTTAGGTCTCATATCTTTTTGCCTTCACTGATCACCCGAATTTTAGAGGCCTTTCAGATTCCATTTGCAAACTCAGTTGCTATTTACAATCATGTTGATTTTACCTCTGCCACACTCACTCACATGCAATTGGTCATTTCTGATACTTCTGCTTCTGATGATGGTTCTGATTCTGCTGATGCCGCTGACGCTGACACCTCTCCCGCTCCCTCTCGTCCCGTCACTCGTTCCATGTCTCGCTCTCCCCGTACACGTACTCGTTCTCCTCGCTCTCGACCCACTCCTACTTCCCATACGCCAGGTTCTTCTAGCACTCGTGGCCGTGTTCCTGTTCGGAAACGGTACTCGGCTTCTGCTGCTTCCCCTTCCACACCCGTTACTCCTTCCTCCGGACATGATGTTGTTCTTGGTGAGCTTCGTGCTCTTCGCCATTCCATGACTCGTGGTTTCCAGGATATCCAGGCTGAAATGCATGACGGTTTTCGTGGGATTCAGACCCACATGAGTTCTGGTGACATTACCTTACAGGAGCATAACCGGCGGATGGACGATCTTACTACTTCTGTTGCCTCTCTGGCAAACCACTTCGAGTCCCTCCACTTTCGCGCGGTTCGTCGTTCGTCTGATGATCTTCCTTCCGGACCAGGCACCTCCTCTCGGCAGTAGTCACTAGTTGGTTCATACTCCTCTCGCGCGGTTCGTCGTCATTCGTTTGATGTTTCATACTCCCGTTGATGATGTCTGATGATGTGTAGTTGCTAGGCTTTTTGGACACATTCTGTAGGTTGGCTGATGTTGGGTAGTTGCTAAGGCTCTTTGCTTTGTTTCGCTTGTTGTCTTTAGGTTGGTTGTTGTATGGTTTGTGTGATATGTGGGCTATCTATGTAGTGTTGTCGTTCCAGTTTCATGTACTTTCGCATTGATATGTCTATGTTTCTATGCATGTTTTGTCACTGGCTGTTGTATTGTCACTAGATACTCTGTTGCTAAAGCTGTATGGTTCTTTACTATTTTCACTAATTGTTTCCTCTGTTCTTTTTGTTATTTCTGATATTATGTGCGTGTTTGTTGTTCTTCTCTGTAACTTTGGCATTCCAATATTCTGGTCCTTTGTATTGATCATTCCAATATTCTGCTTTGTTACTTTGGAAATTGAAGGCTCCTTTGTACCTTCTGTTCCTATTTTATGCTTTCATGCTATATCCTATTTTTATGCTATAGCCATTTTTATGCCCATGTCCTGTCGAATACTTTACAGGAGCAACCTATTTTGTTTCTGTAGCTTGCACATATAAATGTTGATTTTGTTTCTGTAGCTTGATTTTGTTTCTGTAGCTTGCACATATAAATGTTGATTTTGTTTCTGTAGCTTGCACATATAAATCATTGCTACATTCAGATCTACTTCATACATCTATATTTTTTTTAGACACAATGGCCTGCAACCTATTTTGGCTATGTTGATTTTGTTTCTTTTGTTCCTATTTTTTACTATATCTTTTTCCACTATACTACTACAGTACTTGGCTCACTCCTTTCAGGCAACATTCGGCCTATACCTCCTTCTGTCATTTCGGCCTGCACTCATTAATATTTTTTTTAGGCCTACACACATATTATTTTATGATCTGCAACTTTGTTTTATCATACCTCACTGTGGCCTTCTCACTAATATTTTTTAATGCTTTGTCCTTTATTTTTTTTTTAACTTGGCCTTCACCCTATTCAACTATATTATATTCGGCCTACATACTCTTTTTGGCCTACAACTCATTTTCACACACAAGCCACATTCTGTTCAAATTTTTCAATGGGATATACACTCCTTCTTTTACAGCCATTTTTTTTCCTAATGTTATCTCACTTATTTTTTACTAACTATTATTTCCCTCTTTTTGAGAATTCCAAAGGGGGAGAATATCTTTCATCTACTCAGGGGGAGTTTTCACTAACTCCACATATTCAGGGGGAGTATATCTGATTTTAACTTTATATATTTTTCATGTTTGTCATCATCAAAAAGGGGGAGAATGTTGGAATTTCATAATTCCATATTTCTATTTCCATATGATTTTGATGTGACAAACACATTCAATGCTACTAACTCTATGTATGCAGATACATATCAATGCTGAGTTCCACACAAATGAGATATCTTCATGCATACTCAATCAGATATATCAATCATGAAGTTGGAAAGACAAAGGCACCTAATCCACGACTTGGATATATAATCACTTGATAAGGATCTCCTGCAAAGAAGCTTCTCAGATTCAGTTGCAGATGCAGTCCTATCTACGGTTTTATGTAATCAATGTAAAATTTACTTTATTAGAGTCACAAAGCCTTGTGATAATATATCTTAGTCATCTAGGTTCCATTCCTCAGAGATCTACACTTCCCAATTTCGAAAATTCACAACTTTGAAAATTGGCAGCCAATAACCCCATTTTGGTCGACCAATTTTAAACCTTCAAATTTGGTTATGGGATTGCATATGCAAACTCCCCTAACCGTGTAGATTCTAGAAATGTCCTCCAACGGTCGAAATTCTCTCTCTAAATTTTGGTCGACCAATATGGTCATTTTGGTCGACCAATTTCAAACCTAGCCGTTTTGATCCCAAATTTTCAGGGACAGTTCTTGCCCGTTTTCTAACGTTAACTACAGTCCCCAACCGTCCCTAAACACTATAAATAAAGGGGTAGACCCTCTCTTTTCATTCACACACTTTCCTCTTTCCTTACTCTCTTATTTGTTGGAATCAAGTCTTCTTTCTAAAGCTTTAGGCCATTAGTTATTCTTTTCTTATTTGTAAGAAGAAATCATTAGATTTCCTTCTTCGTTTAAGAACGGAAGAACTTGGTTTTTCAACATCATTTTGGAAAGTTGTTTGTGTTCATAATTGAAGAAGAAATCGATTGATCTCTCTCTCTTCTTTTATGAACCAGAGAACTTCAAGTGTTGCGCTTCATTACATATCTTTTACATCTTGAAGTTCTTCTTCTAAAACACCATCCTTGAATTCATTCTCTGAAATTTATAACAAGGCTATAGGTGTTTTTTCTATTTCATTATTTTACAGGTTTGAATCTCTGTTAGAGATTGTACAAAGTTTGGGACACGGGGAGTGTCACCATTTTTGTAAGTTGGTGCTTGCGGGGCAAGTGATTATAGTGGATTGAAAATCTCTACGGGGTAGAGGACTGGAGTAGGATCACAAGGATCCGAACCAGGATAAATCTCTGTGTTTGCGATTGATTTAATTTCAGTACTTGTCTTTTTATTTCTGTGCCATCTTTGCAAATATTACTAACATTTTATTTGCGACATTTTTAAATATACACTATTCACCCCCCCCCCCCTCTAGTGTATTGATCCTTACAGGCTAAAATTACAGACTCTCCCACTGACCCTGGTGGCCACTCCCGCAGCCTCGGCCGAGCCTTCCCTGGTGGGAGCCGGTGGTGTGTTGGCAAATGTCCTGGCGGGCCCCGAGGTTACCCGGGAACTCGGTCTTCGTCGATCGGACCGTGGCCAACCAGTTGGCGCACGGCTCCGTCCTCTTGAGGGACCGATCTCTCCTAGAGAGAGCCCCCACCGACACGCTGTCGGACTCCTTAGTCTGGCAGCTTCAACAGGTTTGGCCGCATTGCTGCTCTTAGACTTGTCTTCTGATCTTTCCTTGCATAACTCCTTCCTTTTTGCAGGCCACTTTGATGGCCGTCGAGGCGCAGCGTCGGGCGGCCCGGGCGAGGGAGCTCGAGGAGTCCTCTGCCCGGGAGCACACAAGGGCCGGGGCGGCCGAGGTGGCCATCCAAGAGGCACGCATGGAAGCTCGGCATCTTCGACGCCGGGTATACGAGCTTGCTGCCCAAGTGATGGACCTCCAGGGGGAACTGGTCGACGCTCAGAGGTCGGCCCGAGAGGCGGAAGAGGCGTTCCGCCAGGAGAGGGGCGATCTCCAGAGCGAGCTGGTGGACCTACGTCAGATGACCCGGTTCGTCAAGGAGGTGGAGAGGGGCATCGACAGGGTCCTAGGGGCAAGGATCGCGGAGGTTCTTAGGGAGGCCTTCAGCTCTTATGAGGACCTTCTTGCTCCTCGGATCATTGACGTCGTCCAAAACTCATTCCGACGGTTCTCGGAGCATGCCCAGCAGCCTCTCGCACCCGCAGATCCCCCGCTCTCCAAGCAGGGCGAGGTGCCCGAGGATGCTTCCACCTGTGCCCCGGGGCCTTAGGCCTCTGTATCTTATTCCCTCCCCTTCTTTTTTGGCTTGTAATTCTGAACAATTTTATTTATATAGCTTCTTTGTCGTTGAGGGTTTTCCACCTTGCGGGGACCCTCGGTCTTTTTGATCCTTTATTGCGTTGTGGACTGGCCGTGAACTCCACATTTCGCTGGCGTCCTTTTATTGCCTGTGGTAAGGCCGAAGGGTCTTCAGAACTCCGGACCCGCTGGCACCCTGGATTGGGACCTTATTGGCACCCTCGTCCGACCCGTCATAGCTCTTCCTCCATTCGCGATACTCGGTTTGCTTTGGTAATCGCCTTGTATGCGGCTGGGTTGCTCCCCGTCTCGCAGTCAGTTGGGTCGGAGAGAGGGGTTGCCCCTCAGCTTGTAACCGGTCGATGCCCCCGTCCGCTGAGGGGTTGCCCCCAGCCTTACGAGCAGGCAGATCGTTCGGTTGGCGAGGGGGCTGCCCCTCGGCTTGTAACCGACCGACGTTTCCGTCTGCTGGGAGTGTTGCCCCCAAACTTACAAGCGGGTGGATTGGTCGGTCGGCGAGGGGAGCTATCCCTCGGCTTATAACAGACCGATGTCCCCATCTGCTGGGGGAGTTGCCCCCAGCCCTACGAGCGGACGGATTGGTCGGTCGACGAGTGGATCTATCCATCGGCTTATAACCGATCGATGTCCCCGTCTGCTGGGGGAGTTGCCCCCAGCCTTACGAGCGGGCGGATCGTTCGGTCGGGGAGGGGAGCTATCCCTCGGTTTATAACCGACCGATGTCCCCGTCTGCTGGGGGAGTTTCCCCAGCCCTACGAGTAGGTGGATTGGTCGATCGACGAGGGGAGATATCCCTCGGCTTATAACCGACCGATGTCCCCATCTGCGGGGGAATTGCCCCCAGCCTTACGAGCAGGCGGATCGTTCGGTCGACGAGGGGAGCTATCCCTCGGCTTATAACCGACCGATGTCCCCGTCTACTGGGGGAGTTGCCCCCAGCCTTACAAGCGGGGGGATCGTTCGGTCTGCGAGGGGAGCTATCCCTCGGCTTATAACCGTCTGATGTCCCCGTCTGCTGGGGGAGTTGCCCACAGCCTTACGAGCGGGCGGATCGTTCGGTCTGTGAGGGGAGCTATCCCTCGGCTTATAACTGTCCGATGTCCCCGTCTGCTGGGGGAGTTGCCCCAGCCTTACGAGCGGGTGGATTGGTCGGTATGCGAGGGGAGCTATCCCTCGGTTTATAACCGTCCGATGTCCCCGTCTGCTAGGGGAGTTGCCCCAGCCTTACAATTGGACGGATTGGTCGGTCGGCGAGGGGAGCTATCCCTCGGCTTATAACCGTCTGATGTCCCCGTCTGCTGGAGGAGTTACCCCCAGCCTTACGAGCGGGCGGATTGGTTGGTCAGTGAGGGGAGCTATCCCTCGGCTTATAACCGATCGATGTCCCCGTCTGCTGGGGGAGTTGCCCCAGCCTTATGTGAGCGGGTTTGAGGATCGACTTGCTAGGGGAGTTTCCCCCAGCCTTACGGTCGATCGGTTCGGTGGGCCTGTGGAGGGTTGCTCTCCAGCTTAAGGGCGACTGCAGGACCCGTCCGCTAGGGGGTTTGCCACCTGGCTTATGGATGGGTTTGTTGGCCTCCCCTCGCTTGGGGAATAGCTTCTCACCTCCGACCTGTTGAGCGAAGGCAGTCATCCGGGAGAGGACATTGAGTTCTCTTCGGTTTCGTCAAATGGCCATTCAGCTAGATGTGGAAAAAAGGGATTGCATTCGTACTAACAAGGTCCTCCTTTCTTTCCATAGACAAGTACATTTGGAGGAAAAAACAAAAGACGGAGGAGGTCAGGGCTAGATAGCCCTCCCCCGACGAGGCTGCATGACCGCCTGGACCACGTTTACCTTCTTCCCCTTGTCCGGCTGCCTGGATGTCCCCTCCCCAGGAGCGTGATCATCGGTGAAGTTCTTCAAGTGTCGCCGACTCACTAGCTTCTATATGTCTTTCTTCAGATGCCAGCAGTCGTCGGTGTTGTAGCCGTTATCTTTGTGATATTTGCAATATTTATCTTCGTCTCTCCCACCTATCTTCATCCTCGGAGGAGGCCGGTTCATGTGCCCCTCCTTCTGGGCATGTGCAAGGACAATGTCTGGGGCAACATTCAGCTGGGTGTGCTGTGGTTCTTCCCTCCGCTGCTTTCCTCTGGCCTTCTTCTCCTGCCGATGGTCCTCCGGGCCGCGACGTTCACTCTCGTTGCACTTGGATCCTCGCTTGGTCCTTCTGTCGTCGATGGCCAAGGCCTCTTCCGTCAGCATGAAGCGCTCGGCCCGTGCCATGACCCCGGAGAGGTCCTTCGGAGGATCGTTGTGTAATGATTTCTTCAGACCCATGTGCCGTAATCCTTTCTTCAGGGCCGTTTTAACGACCAGCTCGGGACAGCTCTCCACGTTCAGTCGGTCCGTGCTAAAGCGGCGCATGAAGTGCCTCAGGAGTTCCTCGGAACCCTGCACCACATTGAATAGGAGTTCTGAGTCCGGTTTTACCTATCGCCCGGCCATGAACTGCTTGTAGAACAACTGGGTGAGCTCCTCGAAGCTATCAATGGAGCGGTTGGGCAAGCTGTGGTACCAAGTTCTCGCTGCTTTCCGGAGGGTGGAATAGAAACCCCTGCAGAGCAGGGTATAGTCGGCCCCCTGAAATGCCATGACCCCCTCATAATCCATCACGTGGTCCACGGGATCACCCGTGCCGTCATACTTGTCCAACGTCGGCACCTTGAAACTTGAGGGCACACGTGCCTCAGTTATCCTCCGGGTTAGGGGACATCGGTCGCCATTAACGCCCCCCGGCTGCCCTCCTTCGCTTGCCTCGTGATTGTCCGGTCGCAATGGGGGGGCAGGTTCATGCTTGGCTATCCCTCGTGTCCCCGCCAAACTGGGGGCTGGGCTCGATCGGCGCGCGTCCCCTTTCTCGTTTTGGTATTCTCGCTCGTCCCGCTTCACTCGGCGGACACTTCCGCTCCGCTGAGAGCGATCCCCTGCTGCCCGACGATCGTCACGTCGGTGCTTGGACAAGCCCGGTCCTCGGGACGAGGCGGTCACCGACTCATCCTCCGCTTGCTCAAAGCCCCTCCTGTTTCCCTCGCGAAACAAGGTGGGGGTGGGGGACCGCGTCGTGTTGAAGCCCGGCATGGTAAATCGCCGCTCCAGGTTGGGCACCCCGTTCCCGTGGTCGGTGACTACGGCGGACCGCAGGGGTTGGTGGTCCCCTCCCCAACGACGGGCCTCATCTAACTCATCTCCCTATATGGGCATGTTGCCGACGAGTTGTTGAATTGTTGCGACCAACGTCTGGATGTTAGCGTTGGTCTCTTGGGCAAAGATGCGGAGCTGTTCCTAGGTGAACGATTGGGACTCGCCTGTCCCCTCGGTGGTGTGGTTGTGCTGGTTCTCGAGGGGGGATGTAATCTCATTCCTCTTGGATGGGAGGCATGCGCCCCGCACCATTGTAGATTGGTTCCATTCTGGTGGTTCGATGTGGGCTTGCCTCGGTTCCCACAGACGGCGCCAGATGTTTACGGGTGTTTTCTCACCCCTGAATCGTTGACCGACGACTGGATGGTCAACGTGGTCAAGGGGTCGGTTGAGATCCCTTAGACACGCCAAGCACACGTGCGCTCAACGTGGGTCGGAGGTGGAGTCGAGGTCGAGCGTGAGATCCGGGCAGAGTATCGGTCCTCGGCTGAAGCAGAGCAGAGGGGAAGCCTTGGTTCTGCGAGATGGACTCGGTCTCGGTTGGACGTACGCCGAGGGGTAGCCTCGGCACTTCGTTTGCTGCTCGGTCTTCGGTCGGTTGCCACGCCAGCAAGAAGCGGGGGTGATCGTCTGGCGCTGAGGGGTAGCCTCGGTGCCTCGGTCAGCTTCGTCCTTAATAGACGAGAAACTCGTTAGGGTGGCCGGACCTTGGTTCCGGCCGAATCCCCTCCGATGCCTAAGTCAGATCAGGGTCTGAAGAGTACTCGGCTGGGTAGGTATGACCCGAGAGGAGATCGATACGCTAACCCTCGGCACGAGCAGGGGGGAGGGAGAGAAATGGCGGAAACCAAAGTCGTTAATGGAATACCTCCGATCTGGATACCTGTGATTCGATCCCCTTTCGATTACCCCCGCCATCTCCTTATAGGGTCTCCGCCACGATTGCCCTCGATCCACATCCTTCGTCCGCCTCCTTTCACGCCCCGCGATCCGCCTCCTTCCCGGCCCCTGCGTGCGTTGTGAGGGGTGGCGTTTATTAACGGGCCCCTTAATGGTCATTAAGGGGGCCGCGGTTTCAGGCAAACGGCTATTTCTGAGGAGCACGAGCTGATCGTGGGTCCCGGGGGCAGACCGGCCCGGCTCCAAGTTTTATCCGTGGCCCTCGTCAAGCGGGCCCAATCTCGCTCGTGGGCTTCCCGTTCATGGTTGGGCCTCGGGTCTCCGCTTCTTGGGCTTCTCCAAAACAATCGTATCACCACACATGTCACGTTTAAAAGCTCTCTCTTTAATCTTTTTTTTAAAGGATTGGATCCGTAAAGTTTGATTTCATATTCCAAAACCATAAAAACACAAAATTCTAGATGAACCCAACTGTTTTTGCTTGTCGAATTAAAAGTGGTAAAAGTTTCATTCCTGTTAAGAAATTAAAAAAAAAGCGTAAAAATTGAAAAGTGTTGAAGGAATGTAGAGAAAAGTAAAATTGTCTCAAATCCTGAGTAACCATGGCACTAGCCATGGCTCTCTATATATTCATTTCCTTAATAGATTAGGAGTCCAAGGGACTCCCCACTAAGTTAGTGGGGAGTAAATGGTGAGATGAAGAGAGGGGAGGGAGGCCAAAGGCCTCCATCAACTCACAACACTCCCCCTCATCTCTCCATTACCTTGGTTTAAGCATATGAATACTTCAGGATTCAGTATGCTAATGGGGTGGATACTTCTGGATCCAGAGCCACTGTGGTTGCCTCATTAAAACCTTAGCTGTGGAAAACCCAGTAGGAAAAACCAACAGCTCAAGGGAAAAGAGTACAACTATCGAGGGACTCCCCCTGATCTATACAAGCTTTAGGCTTGTAGATCTCCTATGTATCTATACAATAATCTCCTATTCGTCTATACATCCATCATATTCTGAAAGAAAATACAATCATCACTCATCTATACAAGTTTCACTCATCTAGCGACTATTGGAAAGTAGTGGCGCTCTAGAGTGGAACGCTTTTTGAAGTTGGTAGATGACCCCACTGAAGTATTATTTGAATCAGTCTTCACTGTGTTTGCAAGGTACTGCTGGACCTGGCTGAGCGTTTTCAATACTTGCTTCTTGGATGATGAGCTTCTCAGAAGATGTAGGCATTGGAGGATGATGTGTAGATATTTAGGAGGTGGCCGGCCAATTGTGTTGCAGTCATCGCGTTGATCTTTAAACCTGCATATGCGATATATATTCCTTGACCCTTGGAAGTTGCGCAGAAGCAGCTTATCCTTGGTCTAGTGTTGCTCTCCAGGGCAACACTGTATCTGGTTAACAACTTTACTGGAGACGTTCTATCAAAGATATGTGTAGTTGGCCAGATAAAGAAGTGTAACAAGTACACTAGAGCTAGGCTCTTCGGGACCTAGGATGTCCTCCCCCTCTTCCAGCTACTGGAAGGTGTCAACATAAGTATCCATTTTTAATAGGATGCAAGTGGACATCATTCTTCATAAACTCCAGGTGTATGAAAGATATTAAAGGGTTCCACCACGAAGGGGTTCAATATATAAGCCGAAATAATACCTTGTTATACCTAGGTTTTTCATTTACATGGTCTGCTTAAAGCTATCTGTTATCTAAATGGTCTCTGCAGGAGATCCTATTAGCTTTAAGTCGACCACATCTACGGCGAATAATTACAAATCCTGTCAACGATCTTTCGAAAAAGATACACATGCAGAATATTGCTAAGATCAACTAATGATCGTTATAGCCTTTATGGAGAAGACGTTTCTACGTCTCTCTTTCATCTCTGGGGGTAGAGTATACCCTTCTGGAAGTTTTATATAGATCTCTATATCTATATTGCCGTATATATATGCAGTCACAACGTCCATGAGCTGCATGTATTGGCTTTTTCATAGAAGTGTAGGCTTAGTAGGAAAATGATCACATTTCCTTCATTTCAATTTCTTTATGAAATCCGAATTATATTCCACAGGTTTTTACACATTCAGGTGTATGGACTACTGGTCCAAAGACTTTGCTTTTCAAGAGTGAGTCCAGCTCTACTCTTATTGCCTCGTCCCACTTTGGCCATTCTATGCGTTACGCTATAGAAAAGTGGGTAGACGTCATCGTCGTATTCAGCGACGTGAACAGCAATAGCGAAAGCAAAACCGTCGCCGACGACTATGCTATATATGTCCAGTACCTCTCCAGTACGTACGTAATATAATGATGTTTCTCATGTTATTTCCTCTGCCTGGGAAATTAGGAGGGTAGAGGTTGCTGGTCTGAGCTCAGCACCCTGTGGTTGGATCATTTTGATATATCCAGGAATCTTCCTATTTTGAGGAATTTTATATTTTGAACCTGGCAGGCGTCCTCTTTTAAATTGAGGTACAGCCAATTCTGCTGCCGGTGGATTGCATCCATCTTTGGGAATGTCAATCCTAGCTGGTGTGTTGGCAGCAGGGACGTGTGAACGAACAATCTTCTGGTTGTCTGTAATTTTATCCGGCAATTGATGTACTTTAGTCTGAATGTGAAGGATCTTCTGGATCTCAACTTCACACAGAAAAAGTATGCGGATCATAACGAGATGAGGACTTTTGTGTCCCACGATATGGTCTCAGAAGCTTCAGGCTTCTTTGGACTGCGTGCCTATTTCAAAGAGATTTTGCTCATCAAATTCACATTTATCAAGATTTGGTGGTAAACCATAAGCAAGCAACATCAGCAATAAGATATGGCAACAAGCGGGTCGTATCGTGATAAGCGATGCGGAATGCAGTGTAATGGTCCCTAAACATCAACAGGCAACTGCAATTTTACAATGGACATGAAATCCATTGGAGTCTCTTTACCAGAGACTTTGCTAACCCGTTATGAGGTTGAACATGCTGCAGGATGTTCAATTTTAATGCCAGTTGCTTGGCAGAAGTCTTGAATGATATGTGTAGTAAATTCACACACATTATAAGCTTTTGAGAAAGCTAGGTTGCGAGTGAATATAAATGCACACATAAGACCATCTAGTAGATGCATATTTCAGTACAGTAATGAAGTACCGAAAATGGGTCATTTGCGGGGTGAATAGGCCCGAAAAAGGTCACCATGTATTCTCTCAATGAAGCCAGGAGACTCTAAACCCACTTTCAGGAGGGAATGTCTCTATATTAGTTTTCCCTTATGACAAGGGGGACAAGGAAACTCAACCTTTTGAAGAATCTTCAGGTTCTCCAAAGGATTCATTTGATGATGCGTCCATCATCGCTGATCCAGGATGACCAAGTCCATTTTGTCAGAGTTTAAAATTATGGCAAAAAAGGCACTTCTGGTGCTCAGTCGAGTTGGCTTTCTATAGGATGAATATCTGTAATTATAGGGGCCCGACGGGGGTCCAATGAAATCGTAAGTAGATGGTCTTCTGGCCATTCTCTTGACGAGTTACATATTGATATTCAATATATATTATCCACAATTTTCAAGTTATTTTCTTTAAAAGAAATATCCTTGAAAATTGGAGATTTCCTATATGTTTAAGAGGAGAATTTGCATCTTATAGTCTCGTTGTATGTGGGAACAATATCAATGCTACACCAGTGCAACGAGGCACTGTCCACAATATTCCATACTTCATCTATAAGTAAAACGAAATTTTATTTAAGTCAATGAAAAAGACATTCAAAATAAAAGTTCGTACTTAAGCAAATTAAAGATGAAGCAACATTGAATTTTAAATGCATAGATAAAAGATGAAGATTAATCGAGCAGGTCGTCGTTCTCGAAGTCATTTGCAGTGAACATCATTGGTGGCTGAACAGCCGCCAAGTTTGTTTCAGGCAGAGACTTCTGGCTCGCCTGATATAGTTCCTGAAGGTGGCGAGGAGTGCGGCAGATTCTGGACCAATGGCCAGTCATGCCGCATCTATGGCATTTATCCTCCCAGTTCTTCTTAGGAAGTGACACTTGGTCAGTGTTCTTTTGCTTCCATGTGAAGTTACTCTTTCATGTATTGTTGTTGTTGGACGGGGTTGATGCTCCTCGTCCATTCTTCATCACAGCTTTCCCTTTGTTATTATTAGCCTTATTCTTGTTTTTCCACTTCCGGGGAGAAACGTGGTGGGCTTCAGGGATAGGTGCAGTGCCAGCTGGACGTAAATTATGAGTGGCTAGCAGTAAATCTCGATTCTGCTCTGCCCTAAGTAGGCATGAGATCAGATCAGAGAATTTCGTGAAGTTGCGTTCACGATACTGCTGCATGACGATTGCATCTTTCTCGTGAAACGAGATAAATGTCTTTTCCATCATGCGTTGTTCTGTCACTTCTTCACAGCACAACTTCAGGTGTGAGGTGATATTATGAAGTGCAGAATTATACTCAGCGACGGACTTATAGTCCTGAAGTCTGAGATTTTCCCACTCATAACTGGCACGCGGTAATATTACATCAATTTGATGTTTATACTGTGCCTCCAGCGCTGTCCACGGCTCCATTGGGTCCTCTACCGTTAGGTATTCGGCCTTTAAGGTCCGATCTATATGTTTCCTAATATAGATTATGGCTTTCGCCTTATCCACGTCGGAGACGGTGGTAGGAGTGCTACTGCTAGATGTAGCAGAAGCATCGGTCGCTGCTGGGGCCGATGAAGGAGCCAAAATGGAACCAAGGAGGGCCATCGAACGCAAGTGGAACTTCAGGTTTACTCGCCAACTCAGGTAATTTTTTTTCTGCAGAGTTAAGGACTTCGAAATTGACGCTTGCCAATTTTTGTCATTTTATCTACGCAATTTAAAATAAGCATGAATTAATTAAAATTGAAATTCAAGCATTAAAAAATAAGTAAAATGTGGGGATCGGCCAGATACCCAAATAAATACAAAGTCCAAAGTCCGAATATACAGTCCGTAAATAAAAATACAATTTGGAAACCCAGAATGGGTCCCTATATTTTCCAATTTATACCGCCGTCTTCAGTTGTCGGTACACCGGTTTTTGAATAAATACATATAATCCTCACTTACAAATTCTCTCAAAAAGAAAATAAAATTGCAAGGAATATGAAGGGTATCAAATTAGCCGATCCCAAAAATCACATTTTAGCTTATACAAACATCCACGCAGTTTATAAATGCTACAGGCACAAAAGAAACAACCACGCATGTATATAACACAGGCATATATTAAATGGAAAAAATAGACTATAAAATATAATAATCTCTCGGACCACGGGGAGACGTCATACACCGTTGGGTTAGTTGACTAACGGCAGAGCGGTCGCAGGATCCTTAAGAGAATTATATTTTGAAAAATCCTAATATTCCATAATGCAAGAATGTTATAATTTTAGCAATAGGACGCGACAAGCTAATAACAAAGAATTAAAATAAATTAATATTTTTAATGGGGTTGCAGGCCCATAAATATTAATCATTTTAATATATTATGTATATTTGGGCTGCAGGCCCATATGCCAAAAATTAACAAATTAATTATAGCAATTTGAATTAACATGACATCAGGCCCAATTTGTCAAATTAAAATATTGTTAATATTTGGGCTTCAGGCCCTGTTTCAAAATTCTAATTGATACATGAAAAATCGCAATCGGATTTACTGGGCTTCAAGCCCAATTTTGGAAGGCTTAAAAATTTATTAAGTACACAAAAATTTACTGGGCTGCTGGCCCATAGAATATATGTGCATTTGTGACAAATGGGCTGCAAGCCCAACAAACAGGCTATCTATTTTATTTAAATTAAACAAAATTAGTCTTTAAGCCTATTAATAACAAGAAATTAAAATAAATTAATATTTTGATTGGGGCTGCAGGCCAATAAGTAAAATATTAATCATTTTAATAAGCAGTTTTATTAACTTGGCTTCTGGCCCAAAAGGAGAAAAATAGCTAAATTAATTTGCTATTGGTATTTGGGCTGCAGGCCCATTTGCAAAAATTTAATTAACATATTAATTTTGCAATAGGATTAACTGGGCTTCTGGCCCAATTTAGAAGTCAAAATTAATTATTGATCTGATTCGGGCTTCGTGCCCATACGAAATAGAAAACTAATTTTCATTGTTATAAACTGGGCTTCAGGCCCATTAAACAACCCAACTAATATATTATTTAGAATTGGGCTGCATGCCCATGGGCTGTAATGTTTAAAAATTTTGAATGAAAAGAAGCCTTCAAACAAATTTTTAAGGGAATGTGAAAAGTCCCCCAAACCAAGAATTTTACAGTTCTGTTTCTCCCCCTTTTCGCTCGGGGGCACACAAAGAGCCCCCCGAGCGAAAAGGGGGAGAAACAGAACTGTAAAAATCTCTAAATTCCTTCAACACGTCATGTGATTTTAGGATTGGTTTCTTTTCCAAATTCCTTCAACACGTTATCAGCACGAAAGCTCTAAATTTTCTTGAGCTTCTCCTAATAATCCCCTCAAATTATCATCGTTGCGCGTTGGAATCTTTTGTTGCAGCGAATCGTTGTGGTGTTTTCCACAGGGCATCAGAAGTAAGGGATTCATTCTAATCTTTTTCGACGATCGTCGCTAGATCTATCGGATCTAGAGGTAAATTTTAAGAAACCCCTAGATTAATCTTTACATGCGCATGCTGTTAAATCTGAGATACATGATCTATAGTAATATCTATAGCTATAAAATGAATTTTTCAAACAAAAAAGAATAATAATATAGAGACTTACCAAGAAGCAAAACAATGCGGCATGTGTGACTTGAGATTCTGTAAAGGCAAAGAAAATAGTTTTAGGCCTATGCTTTAGGTTTTTAGAGGGGAGATGATCTTTGGGAACCTGGAGTTTATAATTCCAAGTCAAAGCTTTCGGCTTGTTCTTTGGGACTTGCACAAGAAAAAAAAGAGGCTCTTGGGATTTTTTTCCGTGTAACAAATTTGTGCAGCTGCCTTTAGACTTTGAGAATTAAGACTTTGAGAATTTTTCCATGTACCAATTTTTTTTTTGAGACACTGGACCCCCTGGAAGGGGGTGCTCCCACCGCCGTAACCCCCGGAAGGGGTGCTCTCACCGCCAGAATCCCCCCGGAAGGGGGATGCTTCCCATCGCCGGAGCCCATTAGAAGGGGGTTTAAGCAATCGGTCGCCCCCCCCTGTCGAGGGGGCGCCGCCCTGTTTCGCTGCCACAATCCACCCCCCTGTCGAGAGGGCACCGCCCCGAATCACCGGCCTCCAACCCACCGCCTGTCGGATCTCTGTCCCGAAGACGGATCTCCGCCTCAATTCAAATGAATTGACTATAGCTTCTTGGGGGATGGATGAACGAACGAGGTATCCATCAGATTCATCCAACCTCAAAGATTCTTTAAAAAGCTAGCTAGAGTGGAGGTGATGTCATGGGTCAAGGTTTGTCAGTAAACAATGGAGGCTGCCTGGCTTATATCGATTAATAATTGGATGCTCTGGATTCTTGACTAAAAGAGTTGAGCCACACGTTGATATATACAGGTTGAGAACGATATCATTGTCGTGGGGGCTCTGTGCTGTTTTGCCCGCTCCCCCCCCCCCCCCCCCGTCGGGGGTTGCCTCCTTCCACGCTCGGATCCCCCCTGTTGGGGGCCGTTCGGTTGACTAGCCGCGATTACAAAGGGGGAGCTCTGTTCCCCCCTCCCGTCGCTTCATAGTGGAAGGGTAAAGGGTGGTCTTTTCCACTCCCCTGGCGGTTGTTTTTCCCAACACCCTAATTTTTTCTCTTAAAGCCCTAATTAGGGTAAGGGGAAGAAGAGGGGTGGGCCTCTCCTGATGGGCCTGAAGCCCAATAATTAACAAAATTGATAATATAAAAGAGTATTTTGTTTTATCTAATGGGCCTGCAGCCTAAATATTAACAATATTTTAATTTGACAAATTGGGCCTGATGCCATGTTAATGCAAATTGCTATAATTAATTTATTAATTTTTGGCAAATGGTCCTGCAGCCCAAATGTTAATAATACATTAAAATGATTAATATTTTTGGGCATGCAGTCCCATTCAAACTATTTATTTATTTTAATTCCTTGTCATGGGCCTGTCGTCCAGTCTTTCATATTGCTAAATTTATAACATTATTACATTATTATTACATTATGGAATATTAGGATTTTTTCAAAATATAATTATCTTAAGGATCCTGCGACCGTTCTGCCGTTAGTAATCTAACCTAACGGTGCATGACGTCTCCCCGTGGTCCGAGAGATTATTATATTTTATAGTCTATTTTTCCATATTTTGTATGCATGTGTTATATACATGCGTGGTTGTTTATTTTGTGCCTGTAGCATTTATAAACTGCGTGGATGTTTATGTAAGCTAAAATGTGATTTTTGGGATCGGCCAATTTGATACCCTTTAAATTCCTTGCAATTTAATTTTATTTTTTGAGAGAATTTGTAAGTGAGGATTATATGTATTTTTGCCAACGACCGGTGTATCGACAAAATGAAGACGGTGTCGTAAATTTGAAAATATATGGACCCATTCTTGGTTTCCAAGTTGTATTTTTCTTTTCTTTATGGACTGTATATTCGGACTTTGGACTTTATACATTTTTGGGTATCTGGCCGATCCCCACATTTTGCTTACTTTATTTGTTATGCGTGAATTTCAATTTTAATCAATTCATACTTATTTTAAATTGCGTAGTTAAAATGGTAAAATTGGCAAGCGTCGATTTCGAAGTCCTTGACTCTGCAGGGAAGAATTACCTGAGTTGGCGAGTGGACCTGAAGTTCCACTTGCGTTCGCCCTCCTTGGGTCCATTTTGGCTCCTTCCTTGGCCCCAGCAGCGGCCGATGCTTCTGCTGCATCCAGCAGCGGCACTTCAACCACTGTATCCGATGTAGATAAGGCGAAAGCCATAATCTACATTAGGAAACATATAGATCGGACCTTAAAGGCCGAATACTTAATGGTTGAGGACCCAAAGGACCTGTGGACAGCGCTGGAGGCACGGTATAAACATCAAATTGATGTTATATTACCGCGTGCCAGTTATGAGTGGGAAAAACCTCAGACTTCAGGACTATAAGTCTGTCGCTGAGTATAATTCTGCACTTCATAATATCACCTCACGCCTGAAGTTGTGCGGTGAAGAAGTGACAGAACATCGCATGTTGGAAAAGACATTTACCTCGTTTCACGAGAAAGATGCAATCCTCATGCGGCAGTATCGTGAATGCAACTTCACGAAATTCTCTGATCTGATCTCATGCCTACTTAGGGCAGAGCAGAATCGAGACTTACTGCTAGTCACTCATAATTTACTTCCAGCCGGCACTGCCCCTATCCCTGAAGCCCACCACGTTTCTCCCCAGAAGTGGAAAAACAAGAGGAAGGTTAATAATAACAAAGGGAAAGCTGTGATGAAGAATGGACGAGGAGCAGCACCTCCGTCCAACAACAACAATACAGGAAAGAGTAACTTCATATGGAAGCAAAAGAACACTGACCACGTGTCACTTCCTAAGAAGAACTGGGAGGATAAATGTCATAGATGCGGCATGACTGGCCATTGGTCCAGAATCTGCCGCACTCCTCGCCACCTCCAGGAACTATATCAGGCGAGCCAGAAGTCTCTGCCTGAAACAAACTTGGCGGCTGTTCAGCCACCAATGATGTTCACTGTAAATGACTTCGAGAACGACGACCTGCTCGATTAAGCTTCATCTTTTATCTATGCATTTAAAAATTCAATGTTGCTTCATCTTTAATTTACTTAAGTACGAACTTTTATTTTGAATGTCTTTTGCATTGACTTAAATAAAATTTCGTTTTACTTATAGATGAAGTATGGAATATTGTGGACAGTGCCTCGTTGCACTGGTGTATCATTGATATTGCTCCCACATACAACGAGACTATAAGATGCAAATTCTCCTCTTAAACATATAGGAAATCTCCAATTTTCAAGGATATTTCTTTTAAAGAAAATAACTTGAAAATTGTGGTTAATATATATCGAATATCAATATGTAACTCATCAAGAGAATGGCCAGAAGACCATCTACTTACGAGTTCATTGGACCCCCGTCGGGCCCCTATAATTTACAGATATTCCTCCTATAGAAAGCCAACTCGACTGAGCACCAGAAGTGCCTTTCTTTGCCATAGTTTTTAACTCTGGCAAAAAGGACTTGGTCATCCTGGATCAGCGATGATGGACGCATCATCAAATGAATCCATTGGAGAACCTGAAGATTCTTCAAAAGGTTGAGTTTCCTTGTCCCCCTTTGTCATAAGGGATAAATAATAGAGAGACCTTCCCTCCTGAAAGTGGGTTTTGAGTCTCCTGGCTTCATTGAGAGATACATGGTGACCTTTTACGGGCCTATTCACCCCACAAATGGCCCATTTTCGGTACTTCATTATTGTACTGATATATGCATCTACTAGATGGTCTTATCTGTGCCTTTATATTCACAAGCAATCTAGCTTTCTCAAAAGCTTATAATGTGGGTGAATTTACTACACATATCATTCAAGACTTCTGCCAAGCAACTGGCATTAAAATTGAACATCCTGCAGCATGTTCAAAATCATAACGGGTTAGAAGAGTCTCTGGTAAAGAAACTCCAATGGATTTCACGTCCATTGTAAAATCGCAGTTGCCTGATGAAGTTTTGGGACCATCACACTGCATTCCGTATCGCTTATCACGATACGGCCCGCTTGTTGCCATATCTTATCGCCGATGCTGCTTGCTTATGGTTTACCACCAAGTCTTGATAAATGTGAATTTAATGAGCAAAATCTCATTGAAATAGGCACGCAGTCTAAAGAAGCCTGAAGCTTCTGAGACCATATCATGGGACACAAAAGTCCTCATCTCGTTATGATCCGCATACTTTTTCTGTGTGAAGTTGAGATCCAGAAGATCCTTCACATTCAGACTAAAGTACATCAATTGACGGATAAATTTGCGGATAACCAGAAGATTGTTCGTTCACACGTCCCTGCTGCCAACACGCCAGCTAGGATTGACATTCCCAAAGATGGATGCAATCCACCGGCAGCAGAATTGGCTGTACCTCAATTGAAAAGAGGACGCCTGCCAGGTTCAAACTATATAAATTCCTCATAATAGGAAGATTCCTGGATATATCAAAATGATCCAACCACAGGATGCTGAGCTCAGACCAGCAACCTCTCCCCTCCTAATTTCCCCTGCAGAGGAAATAACAGGAGAAACATCATTATATTACGTACGTACTGGAGAGGTACTGGACAAATATAGCACAGTCGTCGTCGACGGTTTTGCTTTCGCTATTGCCGTTCACGTCGCTGAATATGACGATGACGTCTACCCACTTTTCTATAGCGTTAAGGCATAGATTGGCCAAAGTGGGACGAGGCAATAAGAGTAGAGCTGGACTCACTCTTGAAAAGCAAAGTCTTTGGACCAGTAGTCCATACACCTGAATGTGTAAAAACCTGTGGAATATAATTCGGATTTCATAAAGAAATTGAAATGAAGGAAATGTGATCATTTTCCTCCTAATCCTACACTTCTCTGAAAAAGCCAATACATGCAGCTCATGGACGTTGTGACTGCATATATATATGGCAATATAGATATAGAGATCTATATAAAACTTCCAGAAGGGTATACTCTACCCCCAGAGATGGAAGAGAGACGTAGAAACATCTTCTCCATAAAGGCTACAAAGATCATTAGTTGATCTTAGCAATATTCTGCCTGTGTATCTTTTTCGAAAGATCGATGACAGAATTTGTAATATTCGCCTTATATGTGGTCGACTTAAAGCTAATAGGATCTCCTGCAGAGACCATTTAGAAATCAGATAGCTTTAAGCATACTTTGGAAATGAAAAACCTAGGTATAATAAGGTATTATCTCGGCTTATATATTTAACCCCTTCGTGGTGGAACCCTTTAATATCCTTCATACACCTAGAGTTTATGAAGAATGATGTCCACTTGCATCCTATTAAAAATGGATACTTATGTATGACACCTTCTAGTAGCTGGAAGAGGAGGAGAACATCCTAGGTCCCGAAGAGCCTAGCTCTAGTGTACTTGTTACACTTATTTATCTGGCCAACTGCACGTATCTTTGATAGAACGTCTCCAGTAAAGTTGTGAACCAGATACAGTGTTGCCCTGGAGAGCAACACTAGACCAAGGATAAGCTGCTTCTGCGCAACTTCCAAGGGTCAAGGAATATATATCGCATATGCAGGTTTAAAGATCATCGCGATGACTACAACACAATTGGCCGGCCACCTCCTAAATATCTACACATCATCCTCCAGTGTCTACATCTTCTGAGAAGCTCATCATCCAAGAAGCAAGTATTGAAAACGCTCAGCCAGGTCCAGCAGTACCTTACAGACACACAGAAAACTGATTCAGTGAATACTTTAGTGGCGTCATCTACCAACTTCGAAGAGCATTCCACTCCAGAACGCCACTGCTTTACTATAGCCGCTAGATGAGTGAAACTTGTATAAGAAGAGTGATGATTGTATTTTCTTTCAAAACATGATGGATGTATAGACGAATATGAGATGATTGTATAGATACATAGGAGATCTGTAAGCCTGAAGCTCGTACAGATCAGGGGGAGTCCCTCGATAGTTGTACTCTTTTCCCTTAAGCTGCTGGTTTTTCCCACTGGGTTTTCCACAGCTAAGGTTTTAACGAGGCAACCACAGCTAAGGTTTTAACACGTTATCAGCACGTGTTCTTCCTTGAGTAAGAAACCAATCCTAAAATCCCCACTGAATTGATCCCATACGCGTAAGGAATCTTTGGTTGCTGCGTCGATTTGTCGGAGCTTTGCGGCATTCTCAAAGTTTTCGGGAGCTCGGATTCTTTTTTTTTTCTACGGTTCTATTCTACGGTCGTCCCTAGATCATCGATCTAGAGGTATACTTTTTATTCACGTAGATAAACAATTTATATTTTAGCAATGATATTTTTATGATTGAACACCAGACGTTATCAATGGATCAGAGATTTTGCACCGCGTGTGATTATTATTTCGCTAATTGATATAGAAGATGTCGGTTGTTGAGTGATAATAATACAGGACATTATTATTTCTCTAATACACATGTCATAAGAATGGATTATTATTTCGCTAATACACATTCAGTGATTATTACAATAGTGGATCACTCAATAAGATTAATTATTATTATTATTTCGCTAATAACGTCCTGAATTTTGTTTCAAGAGTGAATCCAGGACATTATTATTTCGCTACTTGATATAGAAGATGTCCCTAGATTCCTTCGCTAATTGATATTTAAATTATTTATTTATTCTTAATTTCATCACTTTCCAGTGTTGCGGCCTGAATTATACCTCAATGTGCTGTTGGTTATGCACTTATTTAATCATCCGCACACTCTCAAATGCAACGCCTGGCTGCAAAATTCATCACTTACAAGAATAGCAGCATAACGATTTTAAAATTAGACTTTCCTTTCATGTTCAAAATTCATTTGAGTGGGCTTAGCTTTATCTAGATCTAATCTCACCTTAACTTTGTTTTCATGCCATGGACCATCCAAATCAATCTAGTGTATGCACCATTCATTATGGTCTTGCCTAGATGAATGCATATTAAAATGCATGAGTTCTGCAACTTCATATGATGCATCAATATTCTATTTTAATGGTTATAGCTGAACTAATGCATCAAGTGAAAACAAATAAATCGATTTATTGTGTTTATTTTAAAATCGATTATATGTTATGACAATGCACATGTCCTGATTCGGCTCATTTCAATTAATATTGAATGTTTTTTGTTGTTGGGCCTGCAGCTCATTTGTGCCTATCAATAACTAAATAAATTAATTGGGCATGCAGCCCCTATTACCTAACGGTATATATTTTAGCATACTAATTAATGGCCTGATGTCAATTACTTACATGGACTCTCCTCTATGTAATATCACAAATATTTTCTATAGTCCATGTTGACAAATTTAAACATCGCTCTTGCATACTATTATCTATGGTTTACTAGGACTCTATTTTTCAAAATATAACTATCTTAAAGATCCTGAGACCGCTCTGCCGTTAGTCAACTAACCTAACGGTGTATGACGTTTCCACGTGGTCTACAAGATATTTATATTTTCTAGTTTCCCTAACCATATGTTTTGTTTGAGATATATGCGTGGTTGTTTACTTTTATGCCCGTAGCATATTTAGAACTGCGTGGATGTTTAAATCAGTAAAAATGTGTTTTTCGGGATCGGCCATTGTATACCTATTTACTTTCCTTGCACTTTTATTTTCTTTTGAGAGAATTTGTAAGTGAGGAAATTTGTATTTTAAAGCCAAAGCTCGATGCAACAGCACATAGAATTGATGAAAACTCCTTCAATGGATCATGATGTCGGTCAATGTGCTTGGCTAAGTTTGCTGGACCAACCTAGCTTGACTGGGTAACAAGTGGTCCTGGCTTAGTCAATTCCCTGGCCGCGTCCGCTGGACCGCAAGGAGTCGATTCATGACTGTGTACGCCAAAGCTCGATGCAACAACATATGAAGACGGAGATATAGGGACCCAGTTCAGTTTGGGTTTCCGCAGTTGTATTTTTCTTTCCTTTTATGGACTGTAAACGAACTTTGGACTGTTTATTTTTGGGTATCTGGCCGATCCCCGCATTTTTACTTGTTTATTTCTTTATGCATGGATTTTGAATTTTAATTAATTCACGCTCATTTTAAATTGCGTAGACAAATGGCAAAATTGGCAAGCGTCGATTTCGAAGTCCTTGACTCTGCAGGGACAAATTACCTGAGTTGGCGAGTGGACCTGAAGTTCCACTTGCGTTCGATGGCCCTCTTTGGGTCCATTTTGGCTCCTTCCTCAGCCCCAGCAGCGGCCGAAGCCTCTGCTACAACTAGCAGCAGCCCTACAACCACTGTATCCGATGTAGATAGGGCAAAAGCCATAATCTACATTAGGAAACATATAGATCGGACCTTAAAGGCCGAATACTTAACGGTTGAGGATCCAAAGGACCTGTGAAGAACTGGGAGGATAAATGCCATAGATGCGGCATGACTGGCCATTGGTCCAGAAACTGCCGCACTCCTCGCCACCTCCAGGATCTATACCAGGCGAGCCAGAAGTCTCTACCTGATACAAACTTGGCGGCTGTTCAGCCGCCAACAATGTTTACTGCAAAAGACTTCGAAAACGACTACCTTCTCGATTGAGCATCATCTTTTATCTATGATTTTATATTTCAATGTATATTCATCTTTATTTGCTTAAGTACGAACTTTTATTTTCGAATGAATGTTTACATTGTCGCTCAAATAAAATTTCGTTTTTGCTTATATAGATGATTTCTGAGTGCCTAGTGGACAGTGCCTCAACGCACACAATCCTTCGCGATCATTGCTATTTTAATAGCGTAAATAAATATGACGGTCCTGTTATCACAATTTCAGGACTGTCCCAAATAATCGAAGGATCTGGTACAGCAATTATATTGCTTCCAAATAACACAAGACTTCAAATAAAAAATGCATTATTCTCTCCTAAATCAAATAGGAATCTCGTAAGTTTCAAAGATTTCCGTTTAAACGGATATCACTTAGAAACCAGAGATGAAAATACGGTTGAATATCTGTATGTAACTCGTCAGAAAGATGACCGGAAGATCATCTGCGAACGATTCAAGGGACTCCCGTCGGGTCTCTACCAAACATACATTCAACCAATAGAAGCCAATATGACTGAGCACCAGACGTGCCAATCCTTGCCAGAGTTCGAACTCTGGCACAATAGACTTGGTCACCCTGGAACAGCAATGATGCGACGCATCATTTCTGAATCCCGTGGACACAAATTGAAGAACCTGAAGATTCTTCAAAAGGGTGAATTTCCATGTCTCCCTTGTTTCAAGGGAAAACTTATAACGAGACCATCCCTCCTGAAAGTGGGATTAGAGTCTACTGGTTTCCTTGAGAGAATTCATGGTGACATTTGCGGGCCTATTCACCCCGCAAGTGGCCCATTTCGGTACTTCATGGTACTGATTGATGCATCAACCAAATGGTCTTATGTGTGCCTCTTGTCCACCCGCAACCTAGCTTTTCCAAAGCTATTGGCACAAATAATAAGATTGCGTGCTCATTTCCCTGATAACCATATCAAGAAACTACGTCTTGATAATGCGGGAGAATTTACTTCACAAGTCTTCAAAGACTATTGCCGGGCAACGGGTATTGAAGTTGAACATCCGGTAGCACATGTTCACACCCAAAACGGATTAGCCGAGGCTCTTATAAAGAGACTCCAATGGATTGCACGTCCATTGCTTATGCAATCCCAGTTGCCTGTGGATGCTTGGGGGCATGCTATTTTACATGCCGCATCACTTATTAGGATAAGACCCTCTGGAGGTCACACTTTATCCCCGATGCAACTAGCATACGGCGCACCTCCGGATATCTCTCATTTGAGAGTGTTTGGTTGTGCGGTATATGTCCCAATAGCACCACCGCAGAGGACCAAAATGGGTCCTCAGCGTCGTCTAGGTATATATATTGGGTTTGATTCGCCCTCTATTATCAGATACCTTGAACCCCTGACGGGTGACGCATTCAAGGCACGTTTTGCTGACTGTGAATTTAATGAGAAAATTTTTCCTAAACTGGGCACACAGTCTAAGAAGCCAGAAGCTTCTGAGACCATTAGTTGAGACCAGAAGTCTTTGTCCCTATATGATCCGCGTACTAATCTGTGTGAAGATGAGATCCTGAAGATCCTTCACATCCAGAATACAGTACATCTTTTACCGGATAAATTCACGGACAAC
Source organism: Scilla litardierei (assembly GCA_030789695.1). Lineage (NCBI taxonomy): Eukaryota > Viridiplantae > Streptophyta > Magnoliopsida > Asparagales > Asparagaceae > Scilla > Scilla litardierei. The sequence goes on along the minus strand of CM061142.1, from coordinate 791,906,200 downwards.
CAGAAGATTGTCCGATCACACGTCCCTGCTGCCAATACGCCAGCTAGGATTGACATCCCCATAGATGGATGCAGCCCACCGGCAGCAGAATTGGTTGTACCTCAAATGAAAAGAGGACGCCCACCAGGTTCAAAAGATAAAGTTCCTCGAAAGAGGAAGACTCCTGGCGATACTAAGATTATCCCTCCACAGGATGCTGAGCTCAGACCAGCTACTTCTCCCCTCCTGATTTCCCCAGCAGAGGAAACAATAGGAGAAACATCATTAAATTTTGTACGTACTGGAGAAGTACTGGACAGAAATAGCATAGTCGTCGACAACGATTTTGCGTTCGATATTGCCGTTCACGTCACTGAATATGATGATGACGTCGAACCACGATCTCTGGCGAAATGTAAACGCCGAGATGATTGGCCAAAGTGGGACGAGGCAATAAGAGTAGAGCTGGACTCACTCTTGAAACGCAAAGTCTTTGGACCAGTAGTCCAAACACTAGTAGGTGTAAAACCTGTGGGATATAAGTGGGGTTTAATAAGAAAAAGATATGAAAATAATGTGATCGTTCGCTATAAGGCACGCCTTGTAGCCCAGGGATTTTCCCAAAGACCGGGGATTGATTACGAAGATACGTATTCCCCGGTCATGGATTCGATCACCTTCCGATTTTTAATCAGCCTAACTTCTCTGGAAAGCCTAGAAATGCAGCTCATGGACGTTGTGACTGCATATCTATATGGCGATATAGATAAAAATATCTATATGAGACTTCCTGATGGGTTTAATCTACCCTCAGAGATGAAAGAGATACCTCGGGACGTATTCTCTGTAAGGCTACATAGATCATTATATGGTCTAAAACAATCGGGCAAGATGTGGTATAACAGACTAAGTGATTTCCTTGCACAGCAAGGATTCACGAATAATGAAGTTTGCCCGTGTATCTTTATAAAAAGAACGGGAAAAGGATTCGTCATCATAGCTGTATATGTAGATGACTTAAATCTCATAGGATCTCCTGCAGAGATCTATGAGATATCTGAAAGCCTTAAATATACTTTTGAAATGAAAGACCTAGGCAAAACAAAGTATTGTCTTGGCTTACAGATAGAACACCTAAGAGGTGGAATCCTATTACACCAATCTAATTATACAAAGAAACTTCTACGCAAGTTTCATATGGATAAATGTCATCCTTTAGGTACTCCTATGGTCGTAAGATCACTAGATGTACATAAGGACCCCTTCCGGCCACTGGAAGAGGGGGAGGAGATACTGGGTCCTGAAGTACCCTACCTCAGTGCCATTGGAGCACTTCTATATCTGGCTAACTGTACGCGTCCCGATATAGCGTTTACAGTTAATCTTCTAGCCAGACACAGTGCAGCGCCCACAAAGCGCCACTGGAATGGAGTAAAGCATCTTCTGCGATACCTCCAGGGTTCCATTGATCTTGGACTTTACTACCAGAGAGGTGCCTCCCCCAAATTATTTGGTTATGCTGATGCAGGTTATCTCTCAGATCCGCACACGGCAAAATCCCAAACAGGTTTTGTTTTTACCTACGGAGGTACTGCTATCTCCTGGAGATCGGTAAAGCAAACCACAACAGCTACATCATTCAACCATTCGGAGCTCATTGCGATCCATGAAGCAAGCAGAGAGTGTTATTGGCTACGATCCGTCGTCCAACACATTCTTCAATCTACTGGCCTGAAGACCGGTGATTTGGAGCCTACCGTCCTGTTTGAAGACAACGCTGTATGCATTGCTCAACTTCAAAAGTGCTACATCAAGGGCGACAGGACGAAGCACATATCTCCCAAATTTTTCTGGACACATGAGCTAAAGGAGGACAAGCAAATCGAAGTTCAGCAGATACAGTCCTGCAACAACTTAGCTGATATTTTTACTAAGTCTTTGCCAAGATGTACTTTTGTAAAGCTTGTAAAGAACATTGGTATGCGACAATTAAAAGACCTGCAAGCCTGAAGCTTGTACGGATCAGGGGGAGTAACCTGTGGGTTGCACTCTTTTTCCTTAAGCTGTTGGGTTTTTCCCACTGGGTTTCCCACAGCTAAGGTTTTAACGAGGCAAACACACTTACTCTGGATCCAGAAGTATCCACCCCTCTTTGCCTCAGATACTGAGACCAAAGTGATGAATGTGTAAGGGGGAGTGTTATGAATGAGGGAGGCTTTTAGTCTCCCCTCCTTCATTACCCATTCATTAGTCCCATTACTATGGGTAATGGGGACTCTTGGTCTCCTAGAGGCCCTTCATCTCCCTCACTAAAGTTAATATATAGAGAACCAAAGCTCAAAAAATTTAGAGTAATCGTGCTGATAACGTGTTGAAGGAATGTAGAGAAAAGTAAAATTGTCTCAAATCCTGAGTAACCATGGCACTAGCCATGGCTCTCTATATATTCATTTCCTTAATAGATTAGGAGTCCAAGAGACTCCCCACTAAGTTAGTGGGGAGTAAATGGTGAGATGAAGAGAGGGGAGGGAGGCCAAAGGCCTCCATCAACTCACAACAAAAAGGAAATACTGATTCAGTTAGGAGCCTTTTTCTTAGTAGATCGAAAACTATTTTAAAGCACAAGCTAGATCTCGACCCCAAAGAACCCCACGAGAAAGGGGAAGAAAATGTGCCGACCGAGCCATCGATCTGTTCCAAGCCTTGAGAATTAGCAATTGTGGGTTATTTCTATGGTGGGTCACCAAGTCCAAATTTTATTTAAAGCAGTGGGCCCCACCAACCCCAGCCCCGAAACCCCTATAAATACCCACCCCATCCCATCCCCCTTTTCTCCTCCATCGCCGCTTCACTGCCCATCTCAGCCCCTATCCACCAATAAACGAACACAGCCCAAACCGAACCAAACCGGTTCCTAAACCCAAGCCTCTCAAGGCTCACCCGGAACTGGCTCGCCATAACCAACCCCAGACCAACCCCGCCCCAACCCCCGAAATTCTGGAGGAAACCGAGGCCGGCGAACCGGAAGGGGAACGCGAGAAGTGGGCGGTCCGCGCCCTCTATGAGGCCCTGAACCACCGAGACGTCGACCGGGTCCACCAGCTCCTAGCCCCGGACATCGAGTGGTGGTTCCATGGCCCGCCGGTCCACCAGCACATGATGCGCTTGCTGACCGGCGCATCACCGGAAGCCACCTTCGAGTTCGTCCCGCTCTCCATCGAAGCCATCGGACCGACCGTCTTGGTCGAGGGAAGCGACAGGACCCGGTCCGTCTACTGGGTTCACGCCTGGACCGTCAACGCGGATGGGATAATCACCCAGGTCCGCGAGTACTTCAACACGTCGCTTACGGTCACCCGTGTGGGCGGCAAGCGGTCAGCCACCCCCTGCCTGCCCGTTTGGCAGAGCAAGCTGCCCGATCGCTCGGGCAAGTCGCTGCCCGGCCTCGTCCTCGCTATTTAGATCCTAATCAGCTTCAAGGGTGGAAAAATAAATCAAGGCTGAGGCCTTTGATTAGTCGCTAGCGTGTTTGCTGTTTGGTTTCTGTTTGCTTGATTGTCTGTGATAAGATGAAGGCGGGACCGAGGCTTTTTCGGTTTCGCCCTTGCAATTTGCTTGTTTTACGGTTTGACGAAGCTTGGTTTATTAATAAAATGTGTCTCTCGTTTAATAATCGTCTTGCTTAGTAAAATATTTTGAATTAAGCCGACTGTGCAATTTGTGAATGTGATAGGAGCGAGACGTAAAAAAGTAGACAAATGACATGGTGGATGTTTGCGTAAGAGTTTGTTTGAGATGGGGCCATGAGAAGAAGTCCAAACAAATACATCGTTTTCGGGAAATAAGGGTCCGTTCTTTTCCACGAATTGGAAAAATGGAATAGAGGGAAAGGTTGTATTCTTAGGAGAGAGAAATTGTAGTTTTGTGTTATTTTGGTTGGAATAGAGTATGAAATGAGGGTTTGGAATAGAAAGTGAGGTCCACTTTTTATTCTTGTGTTCTTTTGGGATTAGAGAGTTTGAATAAAAAAGGGAAAAGGCATGAGTTGGAGGGGAGAGAAAGAGAGAGATGAGAGAGTGGGGCCCACCATTCCAAGTATTCCGTTGTATTCCAAGCAAAAAGCTTGGAATACAAAAGTGCTCATCATTACCAAATTGGAATAGCCACGTAGGATTCTATTCCACGCCCAAAAGAACAACCGCTTGGAATACAAACTTGGAATAGGGTGAATAGTGCAGGAATAGTGTCCATATTCCCATTCCAGCCCCTATTCTTGGCAAAAGAACAGGCCCTAAGAGAAAAGTCGGGAAATACCGAGAAAGTGAAAAAGGTGCCGAAGGGAACGTGACGGCAATTGCATGTTAAATCTGTGGAGAATGAGTAGTCTTAATCGATCGGTCTTCTGTGAGTGTCACTCGATTGGCAAAAGGGGAAATAAGACATGAATGGGAAACGTATTATATAAAAAAGCGGATAAAAGGACAACTCTTCTTTGTTTTTCTTTATGATGTGGGCTGTGTAAATTGATTTGCATGCTTTAAAGACCAAATATATGGTTTGTATAACGAGTAAACTATAGGAGTAAACTATAGATGTTAGAATCCTTAACAGTTTTTTTCTTTTGAGAGGAAAGATGGGGCATTAGCCCAACTAACTATGTATATACCAAACATGTCGTAAAAAAGCACAGCTCACAACCTTCAGCTGAACCAATAGAAAAGCAAAAAGTCAAAAAACCAAACTAGCATCAAAATACCAAAGTATCATCTAAAACAGAGTCAACAGATACCAAAAGTCTAAGACATCTACGGATATTATTCTAAAAACACAAAATCAGCTCCTTCAGGGGTACGATAGTTAAGCGGCTGAATCTCTAAAACCTCATGAACAAAATCATCAGCTCTCTTTCGGTAATCGCACCCCTATCAGCCCCCGCATTCACACCAGCAGTCATCTCCTCACCATTGTTCCGATTTTGTCTCCTATCAACAGCCTCAGTAGATCCTCCAGTTGCAGCCTCAGTAGATCCTCAAGTTGCAGCAGCAATAGCTCTCCTACCTGCAACTCCATGTGGTCCTCTCCTTTGCAAAAAGTACTCCCAATGCTTGCGAGTAGCCTGTCCTAGCCTGAGTGAGAGAGAGAGAGAGAGAGAGAGAGAGAGAGAGAGAGAGAGAGAGAGAGAGAGAGAGATTGGCTAAGCAAAGATAGTGCATGCCAATGTTTGTTTTTAAAAATTCTCATATTTCGTTCTCTCTATATTAGCCAGATAGTTGTAGCACAGCAGATATCACATTCCAAAAACACTTCTGGAAGGACATTTTTAAATCTTCAGTCAGTTAACGTATCAGCTATATAATCCCCCTCATAAGAAATCAATAAATTGCTCTGTAATGAGTTCCAAATATTTTTCACATAGGACGTAATAAAAACAAGTGGTCGTGAGATTCAGCATTGCTAAAGCATAAGACACAACAATTGACATTAACCACTCCTTTTCTTTGTAAAATATCTATAGTATTCAACCTCACCTGAATCACTAACCAACTAGTGATTTTTACTTTCAGTGAGACATGGTTATTCCAGATATAATCAAAACAAAGTATAATATCACCATTATTCAAAAGTCATAACAAGATTTCACCGAGAACATACCAGTAGTCTCCCACCTCCAAATTCTATTATCACCATTTCGACTCAACATAACAGCATTCACCATACTCATTAATTGCATAGAATCTTGAACCCATTCCCCTGCCAAAGTCGTGTTAAAACTTAATTTCCAGACCAAGTGATCCTCCATCCAGAAGGCAACATCACTAAGCCATTCCCCTGCCAAAGTCCTGTTAATAGTTTTACATTAATAATAGTTTTGTCATGTATAGATCGTTGAACAAAATGGTATTTTATCTGTTTGGTTATAGAATATGAAAAAAAATCTCGAATGGTACCGATTGTCAAAAAATTGTATAAGATGGTGGACTTTTTGACGTCTAGACAGCTTACATATAGTATTCTCTATCTAAGAGAGTTGGACTATATACATCTCAGTTGAGGTGTATGGATAGGATATTTTGCCAAAATTGGCAAAATAAATCCCATCATAGGTCATCTCTCTCTCCCTCCCTTTCAAGTTTTTATCAAATTTGGCAAAGTATCACATCCATACACCTCATTTTGAGGTGTGTGGAGCAATTCTCATCTAAGAAACCCTATCTTTTATTTCATGCGTGTGTGCGTTTAGATTTGGCATGAGACATACTCCCTTCTAATCGGTACCTTACTGTATTTGGGCTAAACCCCCACCCATATTTTTGGTTCTGCACTTGATAGATTTGTATCCAAAATTGTTGATGGGTATTTTAAGATCACCGCAACAGCTGTTTTCTCTCTATATGAATGAATGTACTCCTCATAAGGAACATTTTGATGAATTAAATACAATTCTTATGAATTAGAAAAATGTTGAAGTGAAAAACTAAATATAAAGATGATTGTTATAAACGGGCTTTTTGGTGGGCCTACCCGTTAGTGGGTATCCACCCATTATGTAACCCTACTACTATAAATACAGGGCTATGGACTCCATAGCCACCACGTTTACAACACGTTATCAGCACGCTCGAGGCTGAGCCGAACCCCTGCCGACGGACGGACGCGACGCGAACGGGCTTCCTTGACCGAACATCGCTAGATCAGGCGGGTAGGATCTAAGGTAACTTTTTCCCTAAATCTAAATTCATGTGCGCATATGTCTAAATCCAAATTATTGGATCAATTATTGAAATGAAAAATCATCATTTTTATTGTTAAAAATCAACTTTTTTACAATAAAAAAATGCTTTTTTGGAAGATTAAAATTGGTTTTTTCCACTAAAAATCGGATTTTTACCATCTTTTTCCCAAAAAACGCATAAACCCTAGGGGGCTTCTCCCTCGCCGGCGCGGCCCGTAGCCGCACGGCGACCCCCCCCACCCCGTGACCCCACCGCCCGCAGCGACGGGAGCCCCCGCCGCCCGCGACGGCGGGGCTCCCCCGCCGCTCGCAGCGGCGGGATCCCCCGCCGCCCGCGACGGCGGGGCTCCCCCGCCGCTCCCAGGGGCGGGGCACCCCCGCCGCCTGCAGCGGCGGGATCCCCGCCGCCTGTGACGGCGGGCCCCCGCGGCCGCCCGCAGCGGACCCCCCCGGTGCGCGCACATGTCCTGGAACCCTAGCCGCCTGAAGCGGCAATTCGCGCGACCAAAAAAAACCCTAACTAGGGTTTCACCCCGAAAATTCACTATTTTCAAACGTTTTTAGATTTAATTCGTTTTTTTCGTTAAAATCTGGACAAATTACATGTGATTTCATTCATCGCATTTTATTCGGATTATATGATTTTTAAACGTTTAAAAATTAGGAAGATCATGCGACCGCTCTGCCGTTAGTCAACTAACCTAACAGTGTATGACGTTGCCTAGTGGTCCAATAATTTTTAAACGAAATATCTTCATTTTCCATTATAAACTGCATGTGATGATTAAATTGCCTGTAATGAATAAACTGCCTGTGTTGATTAAATACCTGCTGCATTTTATCTGCATGTGACGAATGTTAATATTTGCTGTGGTTTTGGATCGGCTAGGTATCACCATTTTCTTTTTCATGCATTATTTCCTTTTTGAGAGAAAAAAATGTAGTGAGGATAATTTTGTAATATTACAAGATCGGCGGACGCCTCAAGAAGATGAAGGACCATTCCAGAAGAATAGGGGCCCCACGGGTGTTCCCGAGTTGTACTTTCATTTCTTTTTGGGACTGTAAGGACTGTAATTAATTTGGTGATTAGCCGATCCACGCAGCAAATATTTGTGTCTGAAGTGCTTAATTATTTATTTTTCTGTGAAAATATCTAATTATTGCCTACCTTTTAACAAGCTAGAGTGATAAATGGCCAAAATTGAGAGCGTCGATTTCGACGTTTTGGATGCTTCAGGCAAGAACTACTTAAGCTGGCAGTTGGACATAAAATTCCATCTGCGAGCACAGGGATTGAGCCACGCCATCGCTGTAGGCGATAAGGTTTCTGATATAGATAAAGCGAAATCAATTATCTATATCAGACGCCATATCGATCGGACCTTGAAGGCCGAGTACCGGAAGACTCGTATGAGTTATGGACCGCCCTCGAGGATAGGTATAAACATCAAAGAGATATTATACTTCCCCGAGCGCGATATGAATGGGAGAACCCCCGTCTCCAAGACTTTAAGTCTATTGCCGAGTACAACTTGACACTCTTTAGCATCACCTCACGCCTGAAGTTGTGTGGTGAAAAGGTGACGGAGGAGCGCATGTTAGAGAAGACGTATACATCCTTCCATGAGAAGGATGTCATACTAATGCAACAATATCGTGAACGAAAGTTCACGAAATACTCAGAGCTTCTCTCATGCCTTCTGGTGGCAGAGCAGAATCGTGACCTTCTTCTGGCCACCCATAACTCACGCCCTATGTAACGGCCTGTTTTCTTCAACACAACTATTTGCGTGTTAACCTTTTTCCAAATTTTTTAAACTATTTTATAATGGTTTGTTAGGAGTTTCACTGAGTTCAAAATTTTCTTATAAAAATATTTTGATGCACCAGACTAGTTATGGAGTATTTTAGCAAGATCGGGTTTCATCAAATACCTCTAAAAGATCTGATAAAAATTCCTTTTAAGATATTACAGTTTTGACTCAATGAATTTATTTTCTATTCAAACGTCTTTAAAACGTTTTCAAACTTCTGCAGTAGCATCCTATGATCATTTAGGGCTCCCCACATTAATTTCGTAATTTTTTTGATATCATTTCAATAGAGAACCCGCAAACCCGCTTTCTAAACGTTTTGGCCAAAAACTAGTATTTTCGTAGCGCAAACCCTGGAACGGTCTTCGTATTCACGATCCTTGTGACGATACGATCCCGTGGGTATGTTTTCGTAATTTTTCGGACACGTTTACTAGTAGGGGCATTTTCGTAATTTTCGCTTTTGTATTTTCACTAATGACTTTCGTTAATAGAGTTTTACCTTAATTAACTTCTTACCTAACCTAACCCGTGGCTAACCCTCACACACTCATCTACCCCCTTCATCTACCCACATCTCTCTCAGCTAACCGAACCCCCCCCCCCCCCCCCACTACCTTTTTTTTCTTGGTTATTTATTGATTTCTACCCTATATAAACTCCCTCCCACAACTTAACCCTTCATCTTCACTATGAACCCACACCCCCGTCATCTTTCTTCTCTCCTAGGAGCAAACCCATCTACCAAGGCAAACCATCGCAAAACACTGCCTCAACCCATCATCATAATCATCATATTATTACTTTTCTTCAACCCCAAACCCTCGTTCGAATTCACTAAGCCTGAACGAGGGCGTAACCCAAACAAACCCCCTCACCAGCTTCTTCAACCCAGACACACCCTCGTTTTCTCTCTCAGTCTCTCTTCTCCTTTCAAGAGGCTCGACCCCCGCTATTGTTCTCTCTAATCTTAAACACCCCAGGCCCCGCTGATCTCTCTCTCCCTCCTATACTCTCTCGCCCGCTCTCATTCTCTCTCTTTCCCCGTGCTTCACCTTCGACCCAGGGGGAAAGCTCGCCGCTGAGCACGCCGAACGTCACCCTCGTCGGAGCACACGCGAGGCCACTGCCCTCCTCGCCTCCGCCACCCCCCGAGAGCAGCCCGCACGCCGCCATGCTTGTTTCCACGTCCGACGCCAAGCGGAGCTCCGCCTAGCCCGCCAACGACGAGCACGAGGCCGCAGCGCCTCACCGGAGCACCACCTCGGAGCAACGCCGCCTCCGTCGTCGCCTCGCCGTCGGCATCCCCTCCGCTCGCCGTCGTCCGCTACGCCGCTCCCCTCCGGCCACCGCCACGACGTCTCCCCCGCCGCTGCTGCACGAAGTGAAGCGAGGGTGCGTGAGTATATTTCAATGGCAATCTCGTAAATACGGAGAATATTTCGTATTTCGTATTTTTAAATAATTAATAAATAGGGTTTTATAGTTTTAAATTGATAACTTAAAATATAGGGCCCAGAAAAATATGAGGCTAGCTCCAGAAAATCAGAAATAATATTCTGGACCCAATGGCGCTAGTTTAATCTCAATCCGATGCTTAGTTTTTCCAGAATTAATTTTTAAGCCTAAAAGTTAAATCCGTTATTTTCATTTAAAAATCCGTATCTTCTGATTTTAACGTAAACTAATATGTGATAAAAATATATGTTATAATACTCTTCGAGACGGTCATTTTGACACCTCATTTGCAACTTTCCGATGTAGATTGCACCAAGAATAAATTCCTGAATAAATACGTTACTAATTGAAAAATGGGTTTTAAATTGTTTTTGAGCTTTTAAAAATTCTAAAAATTACTATAAGCCTCAGAAAAATATTCCCTCTTGCAGTAAAACTATTTTCATCATATATAGCCTATAGAAAAATTTAGAATGCTTTTCGACAATGTTTCAACCAGTTTTAAGAATCAAAACGATCAAATTATTTAAATAGAAATGTAGCGTTCATTAACCAAGTATTTTTGTGATTGCAGGTACCAAATCTCGTGCACCAGCTCTTCTAGCTCCAACCTCATCTTGCCACGACGAGCTCGAAATTAGTAAGTCACGACATATTCTAACTTTAGAAAACTAGACTTCTGTACTTGTATGAACTTGTGACACTTCACCACTTATAGCCTCGAACGGCTATTTGACTTGAACCAAACTAGAGAACTAAAATGAAAGTAATCTACCAAAGATTACTTTGCCAACTTTCAACTTTGGTGGTTTTAGCACACAACTACCAACTTGGGTAAATTGTGTGCTAGCCACACTACCACGTGCTCAAAGTACGGAAGTAACAGCTTTTGGTGTTGGACTTGTCTTTATCCTACTTGCTGGTTTTCAATGAGGAAGTCAACCAGTTGACCTGGTGTGACTAACATGTGGAACATCCTGTGGAACAATCCTGTATAGAACTTGTAATTGACACGTCACCGGGGTTTCGGGGTAACTCACAGTTGCGAGAGTACGGGAGTGACTAGAGTTCGATCTACATGTCAAGCTGCATGTGTTTCGACCTCCTGTCTAGCTGCCTGCGTTTCGGCAAACCATCCTGCTACCTGGGTACCGGCATTCGTCTGGGTAGCACCCAGGCAAGAGACGAACTGAACGGTCACATATTGTACTCTCCGACTTGAGTCACGTAGTTCTAGTGTAACTTGCACAGTTACTTTCTTTATAGTACATGCACTTTACTTTCCTTGCCAGTACAGTCACCGCACTTTACTTGCCGTACTTTTACTTTCTACACTTGTACAGACACTGCACCGTACTTTACTTTCACTTTGGTCTGCTTTGTCATACTTGTACAGTACCTCTCTTTCTTTATTTAGAATTGTTGTGACTTACCTACGGTTCCATTTCTGTGGCACCGCAGACAACCTACATATGGAGGCAGATGCTCTAGAGTTAATAGCGCCAGACTTCGACCATGAGACCGCAGCTTCCAGAGCTATTTTCAGTTGTGTACTTTCTTTCTTTCATGTATCATTGTTAGAACATTTGTACAGTATGGAATGTAATAATTGGACACTATTTGGGTATTTTTGTACATCTCTGCATCGTGGCTATTTTGGTTTCACTGGTTAACTGCAGGACCTGCGCAAATATCAAATAAGTAACGGGCCCCCGAGAGCGGGTCGTTACACCCTACCGGCACTGCTCCTGCGCCTGAAGCGCATCACAGCTCCTCCCAGAAGAAGAGGGTCAACTTCAAAGGAAAACCCCAGAAGGGTAAGGCAATGAAGAAGCAGGCTAGAGGACCCCCTCCAAGAACCAACCGTGAGGGAAAGAAGAAAAATGTGTGGAAGAGAAAGGACGACGGCCAGACTTCTGTCCCCAGAAAGGACTGGGAAGATAAGTGCCACAGGTGTGGCATGACTGGACACTGGTCCAGGAATTGTTAGACTCCATGCCACCTACAGGACTTGTACAAAGCGAGCCAGAAGCAAGTTGAGACAAACCTGGTGGTTCAAGAAGACCTGGCACCAATCAGGTTCATTGCTGAGGACTTCTCAAACGATGACCTGCTCGACTGAAGACATTATCTATTTTATATGCATTGTAGCTTTTCTTTTGAGAAACTATTTATCTGCTTGTTTTATTTCTAGCATGTTGGAGTACTTTTTCAGACATTAATTGATTATCAATAGTATATCTTTTTTGTGCCTTATACTGCGATATTTTCTCTCAAAAATAGATGGACTTTAAATGCCTAGTGGACTGTGCCTCTACGCACACGATCCTCCAAGACATCTGCTTTTTTCAAATCATTAATAAATACGATGGAACCGTAAATACAATTTCCGGTCCATCAGGTATCATTGAAGGATCAGTGGAAGCACAATTTATGCTCCCCAACAAAACACAACTACTTATAAAAGATGCTCTTTTCTCCCCTAGCTCGCATAGAAACCTATTAAGCTTTAAAGATATTCGCTTAAACGGATACCACCTTGAAACGGTGAGCAAACAAAACAGAGAATTCCTACATGTAACGTCTCATAAAAACGGTGCTAAAAACACCGTCGAGCGTTTTGAGGGACTCCCATCGGGTCTGTACCACACAAGGATCATAGCAATGGAAGCAAACACACTCGATCACCAGAAGTGCTATAATCAACCAGAATTCAAACTCTGGCACGATAGACTAGGACACCCTGGAAGGAATATGATGCGTCGCATCATATCCCAATCCCGTGGAATTAACCCGAAAAGCCTGAAGCTACTTCGGAAGGGTGCACCTCCTTGTCCCAATTTGTCACAAAGGGAAATTGATTACGAGACCATCCGCCCTGAAGGTGGACTCTGAGTCTCCAAGCTTCCTAGAGAGAATACATGGAGACATTTGCGGGCCTATTCACCCCGCAAGTGGACCACTTCGGTACTACATGGTACTGATTGACGCATCTTCGAAATGGTCGTATGTGTGCCTCCTGTCCACCCGCAACGTAGCCTTTGCAAAGCTACTGGCACAAATTATAAAGTTGCGGGCACATTTCCCAGACAACCAGATCAAGAAATTGCGTCTGGACAATGCTGGGAATTCACATCACAAGTCTTCCTAGACTACTGCCAAGCAACCGGCATAGAAGTTGAACATCCTGTAGCTCATGTTCACACCCAGAACGGGTTTGCCGAATCTCTTATAAAGAGACTACAATGGATCGCTCGACCATTGTTGATGCAATGCCAGTTGCCGGTGAGCGCATGAGGACATGCCATCTTGCACTCTGCATCACTAATAAGATTACGACCGTCAGGTAGTCAATCTTATTCTCCGATACAACTTGCATATGGGAACCCGCCCGATATCTCTCACTTGAGGATATTCGGATGTGCTGTCTATGTCCCCATAGCACCACCGCAGAGAACCAAGATGGGTCCTCAACGGCGTCTTGGTTTCGACTCGCCATCGATCATTAGATACCTAGAACCCCTTACAGGGGACGCCTTCAAAGCATGTCTAGCAGATTGTGAGTTTGATGAAAGCACTTTTCCCAAACTAGGCATTAACACACAGAAGCCAGAAGCTTCAAAGACCATTTCATGGGACACAAAGACTTTATCCCATTTTGATCCGCGTACAAATCAATATGAAGACGAGATCCTGAAGATCCTTCAAATTCAAAACACTGTTCACATTTTACCGGACAAATTCACTGACAACCAGAAGATTGTCAGATCACACGTCCCTGCTGCAAATACGCCAGCTAGGATTGACATACCCAAAGATGGATGCAATCCACCTGCAGCAGAAGCGGCTGTACCTCTACAAAAAAGAAGACAACCCCCAGGGTCCAAAGATAAGAACCCTCAAAAGAGGAAAAATCCTGGAACAATAATAACGATACCACCACAGGATGCTGAGCTCAGCCCAGCTACCTCTCCCCTCCTAACAACCCCTGAAGAGGAAAATATAGGAGAAATATCATTAAATTATGTACGTACTAGGGAGGTACTGGAGAGAAAAAGCACAATCATCGATGATAACTTCGCGCTTATTATTGCCACTCACGTCACTGAATACGACGATGAGACCGATCCACGCTCTCTAGCAGAATGTAAACGCAGAGAGGATTGGCCAAAGTGGAACGAGGCAATAGGAGTAGAGCTGGACTCACTCTCGAAGCGCAAAGTCTTTGGACCTGTAGTCCTAACACCAAAGGGTGTTAAACCTGTGGGATATAAATGGGTATTCGTGAGAAAAAGAAACGAGAATAATGAGATCGTGCGTTATAAAGCGAGCCTTGTTGCGCAAGGCTTTTCCCAACGACCAGGAATAGACTATGACGATACCTATTCCCCGGTCATGGATGCGATCACTTTCCGTTTCATTATTGGCCTATCCATAAAGGAAGGCTTGGATATGCAGCTCATGGACATTGTGACTGCATACCTATATGGAAATATAGATAAGGACATCTATATGAAAATCCCAGATGGATACAAACTACCGAAAAAAATGACAGAAAGACCTTGGGACGTCTACTCTGTCAAACTCCAGAGATCACTGTATGGTCTAAAACAGTCAGGTAGAATGTGGTACAACAGACTCAGTGAATTCCTAGTGCAACAAGGATTCACAACAAATGAAGTCTACCCCTGCATCTTTATAAGAGCAAAGGGAACATGATTCGTAATTATTGCCGTCTACGTAGACGACCTGAACATCATCTGATCTCCTGAAGAGATAGGTGAGATATCCAAAAGCCTCACACAGACTTTTGAGATGAAAGACCTTGGCAAAACGAAGTTCTGCCTAGGCTTACAAATTGAACACTTAAGCGGAGGAATCCTGTTACACCAATCGACATACACAAAGAAAGTGCTGAAAAACTTCCTTATGGACAAATGTCATCCGCTTAGCACATCAATGGTCGTTAGATCATTGGATGTTGACACAGACCCCTTCCGACTGCTGGAAGAGGGGGAGGAAACACTGGGTCCTGAAGTACCCTACTTAAGTGCAATTGGAGCACTCCTATACCTGGCAAACTGCACGCGTCCCGATATAGCATTTGCAGTTAACTTACTAGCCAGATATAGTTCTGCGCCCTCAAAGCGCCACTGAAACGGAGTTAAGCAACTTCTGCGCTACCTCCAAGGGTCTATGGACATGGGACTATACTTCAAGAAAGGTGTATCCTCCGACTTGGTCGGTTATGCAGATGTATGATACAGGTCCGACCCACATACCGCAAAGTCCCAAACCGGTTTCGTGTTCACGTACGGTGGGACGGCCATCTCATGGCGATTCGTGAAGCAGACATCAACAACAACCTCATCCAACCACTCCGAGCTCATTGCGATCCACGAAGCTAGCAGAGAATGCTTTTGGCTTCGATCAGTCATCAACCATATCCTCAAGACCACCGGCCTGAAGACGGGAGATCTTGGACCTACCACCATGTATGAAGACAATGCTGCCTGCATCGCTCAACTACGAGGTGGCTACTGTAGGAAGATATGTGCCCATAAGGCAATTTATCTTGATTATACGTCTTGTTCATACCGTATATGGTACGTATTATTCTAAGTATAAATCATTTGTATTAATATACTTAGATAATATCCATAGACTTAGAGTTAGGTCCTTACACATCTAGATGAGATCTCGATTATGAGTAAGTAAGAGACCGAATAGAAACGTAAGTCTAAAACGGTTCGTGATCGTAGATGTGTCGAGAACTGGATATCGACACATCGGATAGATCACTGTGTCTTCGTCTTACCTTCGGGTAATGATGATCTCATAGTCATTCGACTTGCTGAAGTCGGAGACGAGACACAGGTGCTCATTAGAGAATGAGTTCACTGAACGACCAAGTTAGAGTTATTAAATAGTTAACTTTAATGATCTGTCTTTAATAACTCTAGGGTGATGATAGGTTAGTTGATCCTTAAGACCTGAAGTCATCTGTATAAACCTGTGAACGGACGGTGTAGCTTAGACCCATGATCTAGCTTCGAGGACCAGTCCTGATGAAAGATCTTAGGTTGGGTTGCACCAGAAGCTCTCTAGGTAAGTAAGTGACTAAGATGGGATTCGTCACTTCCATTAAAGGGAAGTTAGTGTTATAGGCTCAGTACGGTCTTTATGTTAATCCTCGGCCGGGGTACGTTGCAAGTTGTACAACGTGTATACAATAAAGACCGCCGTATACTGACCAATGTTGTCTAATAGGGTTGACAGAAAACCATACCCTAGGCCAACATCAAACACAGTCTTGACGAAGGGATTTTAGCTAACTGAATTCATCACTGACACGGCCAATGCAAACCCTATGACACTTTTTGTCAAAGGGTCGATCACGTTATGATGACTCTGAAACAGGGACGACAGCTACTGCTCGTAGTGACCGTCGTCTAGGGGTTTCGAGCCCCAACCTGTAGTAAGGTCAGGCTGTAGGGTCTCACACCGAGTAGTATTCGTGTCTTAGTAATAGGAATATAGAATAGAGAGAAATGTCATTTGATGATATTCACAAGTTAAGTTGTGAAAGTTAGTCGCATTAGCAATAGGGACACAACGTTGCATTAGATGCTAACTTTGACTAAACGTGTTGTAAATTAGTTACAACGAATTTAGTAGGAACAACCTTGTTGGAAAAGGTTACCTGGATGACGGGATAGTCCCGGTCTAAACACAGGTTCAAACCGCGTCCAAATCGGAGCTCAAACGAGCCCAGAAACGCAGAAAGAGTCCAAGGGGAAGTGGGTTAGACCCACTGGGCCAAAAGGCCCATGTGCAAAGGCAAACGGGCGTGACCCGCTGCAGCAGCGGGCATGGCCCGCTATGTGCAGCGGGCGGGCACCCGCTGCACAGCGGGCGTGGCCCGCTGCACAGCGGGCCAGCGCCCGCTGATGCAGCGGGCACGGCCCGCTGCACGCAGCGGGCCAGCGCCCGCTGCTGCAGCGGGCGGGCGGCCCGCCCTTGCCCCCTTGGGCGGGCGCGCCCGCTAAGTCTAGCAGGCGCGCCCGCAACTTAAGTCAAATTAGGGTTTTTGTAAACCCTAATGACGGCTACGAATTTTGTGTAAATTGATAAACTTTGAGCAATTGTTTGAGGGGTCAAACGAAGTCGAAATTCGTCACCGTCAGTTCCTACGCGTTCACCATTCCAAGCTTTTCTGATTGATAGCTTGTTTGGTGTCTGAAGTTTAGTATGTGAGGAGAATTAATTCGTTAAAGTTTGACTTTGTGAAAGGCTAACTTTAAAGTTGAAATTAAGCCAAATGACTTAATTTGTTTTTCTCTTCATGGGGATTGTCCCACATTGCCCGCAACGAGAAGTTGAGTGCTCACTCCCTATATAAATAGGGGTGCACTCTCCTCGTTGAAACACACACCAGTCAACGATCGGGTAGCTCCAAATTATTGAGCAAGCTCGGTCCGCGACTAAATCTCTCTCTCTACTTTCCTATTCTCCGGAGTAGTCCTAGCACGACTACGAAGGGGGTTTGGATCTGATCCGGACGTCTAAGACGCGGGTTTCTTCTCAAGTGAAACTTTCTACCGCGTGTGATCGGCTCGGAGGCGAAAGCGGCTCGGGTGGATCGGTGCGAGGGTGCGATGCGGCTCAGGGAGATCGGGTCAACGCGGCTCGGCTACGAGGAGCTTCTCAAGACGGTGCGGTACATCTTGCCTGCTCCAGGGCCAAGATTCCGGGTATGTGGTTAAGCGTTTTTAGCGTAATTTTAATTAGTCGCTTAGTGTAGATCCTTCTTGGAGTGGTCAGACCCACTCCAAGTCGGCATAGATCGGGCTGGGTTCTGGTTCCCCAGAGCCTAGCTAAATTGTTTAGCTAGTGTAGAAATTTTGATTTCTGGTTTTCCGCTGCGCTTTTGTGCCTCCGTGGTCCGTCCGACTTAGGACGGATACGGATCCGAGCTCTGGGGGTCCGCCAAAACCCCAACAGTGGTATCAGAGCCACGGTTATGCTATAGATCTACTATAACGACTTTTTTAAATAGTTAAAAATGCTTAGCTTTAATACGCAAAACTTTTTTATGTTAAATTAGTTTTGAAAATAATTTTGTGTTTCAAAAATTAATTTTCCAACACGGAAATTTGTTTTAATTTTTGGGACAATTATTTTTATGCGATAATTCTAAAGGTAGTCTCTTTTATTTTAAATACTTTATTAAATTTTTATGAGACATAAAAATTTTTAAGGGTGTTTAAAGTTTATGTAAACTTTAGAAAAGTTTTATTTTTGAAATTTAAGAATTTTTTCTTTAGTTAGAAATCTTTAAACTTTATTTGAAAGCTTATAAAAGGATTTCTAAAAGTTTTAAAAGAGTTTTAAAATCATTTTAATAATAGAAATGTTTTATTTTCATGAGATGAAACATAAATTAATTTCTTTTATTACATAGTTGTTTCTAAAATTTTTATGTGATATTTTAATTTTAGAAATAAGGTTAAAATTTTTTAGGCCTAGGTTTAAAATTATTAGATAATTTTGTACGACTTAGTTTTATGCGATAAAATTTCTGTGAAAGGCTTTAAAATTTTAATCTTTAATTTTAAGTGTTAAAATTTAGATTTGCATGTTTGTATTATATAGATAATTTTTAAAACTTGCAAATACCTTTTATATGTCACTTAAAATGAAACTTTCTTTTATGCGGATAAAGTTAGTTTTCATCTCATGTTGTATAATGTATACACAAACCTTGTTAGGTTAGCCATTAAAACATGATAGTGACATGCTACGTTTGATAAAACAAAACAACATCGAACCTAATACCAGATTAGGGTAGTCCCCTTGTTTGTAAATCATTTCATTAAATCGTTTAATTACTGATTTTCATAAAAGACAAAATGTTGAATTGTTTTATAAATCCTAATTAGATTGGGGTAGTAAGTTGAACGTAGAACCTTATAGTTGATAAGGACTTAATAAAAGATGTTCAACCAATCTGAAAAATTTTGAATTTTAGGATCCACTAGTTGATAAGGATTAACTAGTTGTTTTTATTAAAAGCCATTTAGTTGTTTGGAAAACATAAGATTGATGACAACTCCTTCAATGGATCATGATGTCGGTCAATGTGCTTGGCTAAAGTTTTTGGACCAACCTAGCTAGACTGGGTAACAAGTGGTCCTGGCTTAGTCAATTCCCTGGCCGCGTCCGCTGGACCGCAAGGAGTCGATTCATGACTATGTAAGTCCATCGACTATACCTAAGTCAATACGATAATAATCTTGTTCAAGATAAATCGTAGCCCTCCTTGTTTTAGGAGTTGGCAACTGTAAGAAACATGTTCCGGTTGTTGAGCTACACTCAAGCCGTGACATGTCAATCTTATAGAAACCGATTTCTTGATTGACATCTTAACCTGACTAAAACCGTTGTCTCATCCCTCGAGCTTCGGCGTAAGTCTAACCAAGAATGTAGTCCAAGACCTGACCCAAACCGGCGCGTCGTGCATACACCGAGCAAAGGGGCAAGTCAGGCTAGACACGAAAACAAGGGTCCGACTAGGCTAGCCATTGTGATCCGGTTGAGCACACTCATGATCACAAATGACTAGGGGTAAAAATCGATAGGGAATCATAGTAAATATGATTGACGACGAGTTCGTCTACCGACTGCAGAGTCGGACAACTTGTTGAGATACACTCAAGGTTGTCAGACTCAGGGTAGTCGGATCCCTCTCTCACAAATATTATTTTATAATAAATTGTTTATTATTATGGCTTTAAATAAATTTAGTGGGAGAATATAGTTTTATTAAAACCATTAAAACTATACTACGAACATTTACTAACTATAGTATCTATAAAATACAGAATGGATTCGGGACTTAGATACATGGTTGAGAAGAACATGCTGGATGGAACGAACTACAAAGACTGGCTTAGGAACATCAAGTTGGTCCTTTCCCTAGCCGGAATAGGATACGTACTGTTCGAGGACGCTCCAGATAAGCCGGATGAAGATTCGACCCACGAGGAAAAGGAAGCCTACAAATTGTACCAGAGGGATGCAGAGAAGGCCAGGTGCCTTACTCTGGCTTCGATGACCAACGAGTTACAGAGGAAGCATGAACATATGGATGTTCAAAGCATGCTCCTCAACGCACAAGAGTTGTATGGCAAGCGATCAAGAGCTGCCAAGTTCGAGGCCACTAGCAACCTCTGGGGCACCAAGATGGGGACGGAACCCGTACAAGATCATGTTATCAAGATGATCGGGTACGTGGAGGACGCCGCCCAGTTAGGATTTGTCCTGGACAATGAGATGTCCACGGACATTATCCTAAAGTCTTTGACTCCCGATTTTAAGCCTTTTATAACTGGCTTTATAATGAACAGCCTTGAGACGGATCTTCCGGGTCTCCTCAATATGCTCCGGCAGTTTGAGGAGATTCATAAGAAGCCGGCTGCACTGGTTGTTGGCTCTGCTACTTCCGACCAGCCGAAAGGCAAAGGAAAGAAGAGGCAGGTCCCACAACCTGCGAAGGCTAAGAATGGGAAGAAGAAGAACAAAGGGGCCCCGTCGAAATCTGAGTGCTTCCATTGCCACAAGATTGGCCACTGGAAGAGGAACTGCAAGATCTATCTTGCAGAGAAGAAGAAGGGGCATACTGATGCCTCTACCTCAGGTACAAATTAAAATTCAATTAAATGCAATTATTTCCATTCATATAGTATGAGAAACTTATAGACATCTGTGTACTGTATACAGGTGGCTGATAAGAACTGGAGATTGGAGAAGTACGGAGATCGGTCGGCAATTAAAGCAACAGTTGCTGCTGGGACCGCTCAAAGACTTCTGGAGACGCTGATCGTGATGGAGATGATATTTTTCTTATTTGAATAAAATGTATCATCTTTAAGGATCGAAAACAATGAATGAGTGCTTTGCACTCAAGGTTTATTTTTGATAAACAAATTAAGGTTCCTTTTATGAACCCGTTGTTTTGGAATGGATGTCTCGTTTGTTGCAATTGAAATTGAATTGGCTCAAATTCTGTGGATGTGGCTTTTCTGTGATGGTTGCGTATATTTTCGAATAATGGTGTATTGCTTCGATAATATTGATTTTGGAGCTGACTAAATGCTAGAAGTCAATCAGTAGTTAAGTGTAGGTTCCAGGGGACGTATAAATTGTGTGCGATCACAATAATACGCACATCAAGATTAATTCTTGATCATCTGCATTTAGTTATTAAAAGAGTTAATACTAAATGTGGTTAAAGGAATTTGTACAGTGTAGAACGTTTTGATTGAACGAGTCAATGTCAAGATTCCTTAAAATGATCTTGACTTGACTCATTCGTCAAACCGAATCTGACACTTGTACATTCCATCTAAGGCACTTACCAAATGGTTATTTTTGCTCATAAATCTAAATATGATTTAGATATTATGTTGAAGAAATTTGACCAGGTAATTCTTAAAGTCAGTGGGAGCGTATTAATATACTTAGTTCCGTTTTTCGGACTAAGTAAAAAGGATTTTTCACTTTAATGAATCTTCTATATAAATCATTAAGTCAAAATTGTTTTGATTTAATAGTATATATATAGAGACTTAGGGTGTCAAATATGTAATTGACATATTGACACAATAAAGTGAAGTGAGCTAGAACTGACTTACGGAAATGTTAGACCCCACATCTAAATCGTATAAGCCAACTGTTAGCTATACAAAGTTAGGAAAATTGATCCAGATCATTTTTCCAAAGGATCAACCCTGTGTGATCAAGAGATGTAATTTCAATCCATTAAAATTCGTTGTAGATACTTATTAGTAGAACCACTCTTAGGTTTTGCCATATCAAATGTCAAAGTGACTGATATGCTATAACGGCATGAGATACCGAGATAAATAGCCTAAGTGCAAGTGGGAGATGTAGGAAGATATGTGCCCATAAGGCAATTTATCTTGATTATACGTCTTGTTCATACCGTATATGGTACGTATTATTCTAAGTATAAATCATTTGTATTAATATACTTAGATAATATCCATAGACTTAGAGTTAGGTCCTTACACATCTAGATGAGATCTCGATTATGAATAAGTAAGAGACCGAATAGAAACGTAAGTCTAAAACGGTTCGTGATCGTAGATGTGTCGAGAACTGGATATCGACACATCGGATAGATCACTGTGTCTTCGTCTTACCTTCGGGTAATGATGATCTCATAGTCATTCGACTTGCTGAAGTCGGAGACGAGACACAGGTGCTCATTAGAGAATGAGTTCACTGAACGACCAAGTTAGAGTTATTAAATAGTTAACTTTAATGATCTGTCTTTAATAACTCTAGGGTGATGATAGGTTAGTTGATCCTTAAGACCTGAAGTCATCTGTATAAACCTGTGAACGGACGGTGTAGCTTAGACCCATGATCTAGCTTCGAGGACCAGTCCTGATGAAAGATCTTAGGTTGGGTTGCACCAGAAGCTCTCTAGGTAAGTAAGTGACTAAGATGGGATTCGTCACTTCCATTAAAGGGAAGTTAGTGTTATAGGCTCAGTACGGTCTTTATGTTAATCCTCGGCCGGGGTACGTTGCAAGTTGTACAACGTGTATACAATAAAGACCGCCGTATACTGACCAATGTTGTCTAATAGGGTTGACAGAAAACCATACCCTAGGCCAACATCAAACACAGTCTTGACGAAGGGATTTTAGCTAACGGAATTCATCACTGACACGGCCAATGCAAACCCTATGACACTTTTTGTCAAAGGGTCGATCACGTTATGATGACTCTGAAACAGGGACGACAGCTACTGCTCGTAGTACCGTCGTCTAGGGGTTTCGAGCCCCAACCTGTAGTAAGGTCAGGCTGTAGGGTCTCACACCGAGTAGTATTCGTGTCTTAGTAATAGGAATATAGAATAGAGAGAAATGTCATTTGATGATATTCACAAGTTAAGTTGTGAAAGTTAGTCGCATTAGCAATAGGGACACAACGTTGCATTAGATGCTAACTTTGACTAAACGTGTTGTAAATTAGTTACAACGAATTTAGTAGGAACAAACTTATTGGAAAAGGTTACCTGGATGACGGGATCGTCCCGGTCTAAACACAGGTTCAAACCGCGTCCAAATCGGAGCTCAAACGAGCCCAGAAACGCAGAAAGAGTCCAAGGGGAAGTGGGTTAGACCCACTGGGCCAAAAGGCCAATGTGCAAAGGCAAACGGGCGTGACCCGCTGCAGCAGCGGGCATGGCCCGCTATGTGCAGCGGGCGGGCACCCGCTGCACAGCGGGCGTGGCCCGCTGCACGCAGCGGGCGCCCGCCCGCTGCAGCAGCGGGCGGGCGGCCCGCCCTTGCCCCCTTGGGCGGGCGCGCCCGCTAAGTCTAGCGGGCGCGCCCGCAACTTAAGTCAAATTAGGGTTTTTGTAAACCCTAATGACGGCTACGAATTTTGTGTAAATTGCTAAACTTTGAGCAATTGTTTGAGGGGTCAAACGAAGTCGAAATTCGTCACCGTCAGTTCCTACGCGTTCACCATTCCAAGCTTTTCTGATTGATAGCTTGTTTGGTGTCTGAAGTTTAGTATGTGAGGAGAATTAATTCGTTAAAGTTTGACTTTGTGAAAGGCTAACTTTAAAGTTGAAATTAAGCCAAATGACTTAATTTGTTTTTCTCTTCATGGGGATTGTCCCACATTGCCCGCAACGAGAAGTTGAGTGCTCACTCCCTATATAAATAGGGGTGCACTCTCCTCGTTGAAACACACACCAGTCAACGATCGGGTAGCTCCAAATTATTGAGCAAGCTCGGTCCGCGACTAAATCTCTCTCTCTACTTTCCTATTCTCCGGAGTAGTCCTAGCACGACTACGAAGGGGGTTTGGATCTGATCCGGACGTCTAAGACGCGGGTTTCTTCTCAAGTGAAACTTTCTACCGCGTGTGATCGGCTCGGAGGCGAAAGCGGCTCGGGTGGATCGGTGCGAGGGTGCGAGGCGGCTCAGGGAGATCGGGTCAACGCGGCTCGGCTACGAGGAGCTTCTCAAGACGGTGCGGTACATCTTGCCTGCTCCAGGGCCAAGATTCCGGGTATGTGGTTAAGCGTTTTTAGCGTAATTTTAATTAGTCGCTTAGTGTAGATCCTTCTTGGAGTGGTCAGACCCACTCCAAGTCGGCATAGATCGGGCTGGGTTCTGGTTCCCCAGAGCCTAGCTAAATTGTTTAGCTAGTGTAGAAATTTTGATTTCTGGTTTTCCGCTGCGCTTTTGTGCCTCCGTGGTCCGTCCGACTTAGGACGGATACGGATCCGAGCTCTGGGGGTCCGCCAAAACCCCAACAGCTACATCAAAGGTGACAGGACGAAGCACATTTCCCCCAAGCTCTTCTGGATGCATGAATAGCAAGTGGACAACCAGATCGACATCCAGCAGATCTAGTCCTGCAACAACCTGGCAGACCTATTCACTAAAGCTTTGCCTCGTAGTACCTTTAGAAAACTTGTACTAGGAATTGGGATGAGACAGTTGAGAGATTTACAAGCCTGAAGCTTGTACTTATCAGGGGGAGTTAATGTAGTGCTGTACTCTTTTTCCTTGGCTACTGGTTTTTCCCACTGGGTTTTCCATAGCCAAAGGTTTTAACGAGGCAGCCACATCTACTCTGGAAACAGAAGTATCCACCCCTAATGTTATCCATCGATCATGGGAAGTTACAGAGACTTGTACTCTTTTCCCTTAGCCACTGATTTTTCCCATTGGGTTTTCCTTGGCAAAGGTTTAACGAGGCAAGTACTCTTAAACTTAGAGATCCAGAAGTATCCATAGACCCATGATCAGATAAGCTCTATGAACCCTGAAGCGTTCATCACGGCTTACAACAATGGATGGATAAGGGGAATGGTTATAAACGGGTTTTTGGTGGGCCTACCCCTTAGTGGGTATCCACCCATTATGTAACCCTACTACTATAAATACAGGGCTATGGGCTCCATAGCCACCACATTTACAACAATGATGTCTTAATTTGTTTGTGTTCTCTATCACCTTCCTATGAAAACTCTGTAAGATCATTCATCATTGGCAAGGATACCATATCCCTTGAAAATGCCAGTGTTGCTCTTCTTGCATGAGAGCTTCAGTAGAATGTGTCAATATTATATTGAAGAAGAATCAATTGAAAGACTGGTAGCAAGACCTTCGGATCATGGTCGTGATTGTTTTTTAGAAGAAAGGCAAGTCAAAGCAGAATGGTAAAAATAGATCCAAATTAAAAACCAAAAATGATGAAATCATGTGCCCCTATCCATCCTTACAATTAATCATGTGCCAATCATCTCAGCCAAGCATGCCTCTTCAATACCCTCAACTCCCGTCGGTAACTTACAAGATTTAAAATTTTTACGTTCAATTTACCAAATGTTATTTTCAAATATACATCCCTACAATAAATCACTGGGTTGCATGTTGCTAAAAATGAACGTCCCAAAATAATTGGAGTACTGTTACCAAAATGCAGCCTCTGTATGTCTCGAACGATGAAATCCACTAGGTACTAAAATTTGTCCACTTGGACTAAGACATCTTCCACGCAATCCCTTAGAACTTTCTTTGACATATCTGCCAACTGTAGTACTACGGATGTTAATTTCAGTACCCCCAAACCTAATTGCAAGAAAACATAGTAAGGCAATATATTTACATTAGAACCCAAATCAAGAAAGCATTTCCAAAGCTCTTAGTCCATATAGTGCATGGAATACTAGGAGAACCTAGATCTTTATACTTGGGTGCAGTGTTATGTTGTGCTATGTCACTTTCCTGTTGTGTGAGAAATGCTTTATTTTTTACATTAAAGGTCTGTTTCACAGTGCATAAGTCCTTCAAGAATTTAACATATGCATGTACTTGGTTGATTGCGTAAAGTAAGAGAATATTAGTTTTTACATGCATGAAGATGTCCCTAATTTCTGCCTGATACTTATCTTTTGATGACGGTGCGAGTCTTCATGGAAACGGATCTGGAGGTGTATATCGTTCTAGCTCTGGCTCTTTGACATCCACCTCTTTTAATGTTCTTTTGTCCTCATTGCAAATTTTTTGGGGCTTGTTCATCCTCTTTCTCCTCAACTTCTTGTTCATGCCTAGGCGGTTCTGGATTTTCAATTTCTCGCATGCTATGCAATGTGGTTATCGCTTGGCATGGTTTAATATTGTCACCTAAAAAAAGAAGAATCGTATTAGGATTTGCAAAAGGTTGGGTTCATAATTTACCTTTTTCTAGAGATACTGCAAGTCTTGAAAAATTTTATTAAGTTGCTGAAACAATGGCTACAATTGTTGATTTTGTATCTGCATCATTTGTTGAAGTATGGCAATGACATCATTGCTTTGCTCCTTATTCCCTTGGTAATTTGTGTGATTTTGACGGTTGTAAGGAGTGGTCGTTTGTTGCACCAATTGCTCTGGGGGCCCATCTCAAATTTGGGTGATTTCTCAAATTTAGATTATAAATATTCGGATTGAACCCTTGATTTGACACCCAATTCACTTCAGTTTGAGGGTTTCTTATAGTCTCTTTCATAGTTAGGATCGTTGGAAAAACTGACGTGTCATGAATTGGCTTCTCACATATGGTGCAATATGGCTCAACCTCTATTGCCTTCACTACTCTTAAATCAATGCCATGTATCCTCTATGACAATAATACATCCACGTGTGCCCTCAATGCATCGTTTGGTTTTAATGTTTGCATGCCTCCTCTTGATGGTTGAATTGGCTCTAACATGTCAAACTCTAAATTGGACTCCCATATCCTCACATGCTCTGTGATAGTCTCCATATATTTCCAAGCTTCTGTTGGGGTCTTCTGAAAGAATTCTCTGTTGCACATCATCTCTGCATATTGCTTTGTTGATGGCTACAGTCCATCATAGAAGAATCCAATGGTACGGCCCTTGTCGTATCCATGATGTGGGCAAGCTATCAATAGGTACTTGAATCTTTCACATGCTTGGTCATATGTCTCATTGTCCTTCTGTGAAAAGACATGATTTGCCGCTTTAATGCATGGGCCCTCTGCAAAGAAAAGAATTTTTTATGAATTCAGTTTGTAATTGTAACCAAGTAGAAATAGATCTAGGATGTAATGCATTAAATCAATTTTTAGCCGTATCTTTCAAATAGAATGGAAATAATTTAAGATAAACAACATCATGACTAACGTTTTCATCAATACTTGTGGTGCATACTTCCTCAAAAGTTCTAAGGTGTTAGTAAGGGTTTTTGCTGTCTAAACCGTGGTAAGTTGGTAGGAATTGAATTGTTGCAGGTCTTAACTTTAATGAATGAGTAGTAGAAGCCACCTTAGTAGGCATATATGTCTTGGCAAATGTCTTTCTTGTGCAGGGTTTTCATGATTATTATCTATACGTAGTGACCTAAGTGTGTGTCCTATACTGTGTGTGTATATATATGTTATGTACTAGTGTGTATATGTGTACTAGATACTATAGTGTGTACTTTGTGTTGTATATAGTTTTGTATTGAATGTCGTGGGTGTACTAATATGTGTGTAGTAGTGTGTGCATGTTGTGTATCGTAGTAATGTAGTGTTAGTAGTGTGATAGTGCATCGTTATTAGTAGTATTTTGTTATTAGTGTTATTAGGGTAGTATTTTTGTATTCCTAAGATATTAGTATCGTCTTAATATTGTTAATATGGTAGTGTGGTGTTAATATATTAGTTAGTGTATTATTTGTGTTAGTAGTGTATTAGTGTTAGTATGTTATAGTGGTGTATTATTTATGGATTTGTATTAAGTATGTTACTGATGGTGTATATTTATAAGTATATTAGTATTAGTGGCCTATTCTTTTGGGTTGTTGTAGATGGCATGCCTTTGTAAATAGTTATTTAAGTTTAGGGGGTTTTGTATAGGGATTAGTGGAGTGGCATGGAATGTAATCAACATTCCAAGTTGGAGGGCAATTATGAAATCCCTTAGTGCACTTGGAAATTCTCATTTTGGGTATGAGTATTAGTGTCATTTTAGTGGTTTTGGATAAGGATTAGAGTTTTCTAGAATTAACTTGAATTCTCTCTCTTTCTTTCCTTTTCTCTAATTTTCTTTTTCTTTTCATTTGGCCCGAAAATTTTCTTGGGAAAAAAGAAAGTAAAGAGGAAAAAGAGAAGAAAAAGGGAAAGAAGAAGAAAGAAAAAGGAGAAGAGGAGGAGGATTTTCTCACCCAACACCAAAGGTAGGATTCTAACAAATTTATGGGATTTATGGGATTTTGGGTATGGCCTTCCTCAGCTCCTCTATGGAGCGCTACAACTGGTCATATAGGCCCTCCCTCTCATCCTTCATTCGGTCGACTAGACCATGGAGCCAAGCGTTCTCCACCTTTAAATTCCTAGTCCGTCTCGTACATCGGTGATGGATATGAAAGTGGCGACACAGCTTCGCTGGGTCCTGCACACAAAGAGAAAAAATAAGCCAAAGTAAAAGCACTGAGGTCAACGTCGATAACAAAGATCACCATTCACATGCACCTGAGAACATCGAGAACCTTGGAGATCCTTGGCTCACGTTTATCGATAGCTAATTCACCCGTCGCCTCCAGTATGCGCCTCCATGGTGAGGAGCTCGGTAGCCACCTTGGGGTCATGCTCTAGCCGCACCTCTTGGTTTGCTACCTATTGTCAGACATCAAGTCCTCATCAGGCTGAGGGGTTTGCCTTAGGAGGTGGTAGACTTGATGCTCTTTTAGGGCATGCCACCCTGGCCATGCTATGTGGTGGTGGAGCAGAAGGCCCCTCATCTGTAGGCTTTTTTCCTTTCGTAGGTGCTCAACTTGAGCATCATGGCTAGAGTTTACCTCCTTTGTAACCCCTAGAGGCCTTTACTCGGCCCCAATGACGGTCGAAATTGAAGAAAACCACTCAGCTCGAGCACGCCTGTGTGCCTCGTCTGCAGCCTTTTTCTCTAGAAAAAATCCAATATCTCGTCCTTCGACCAGAGCAGACTGGATGTTCGGTGTCGACTGCGGGGGAACTAATTGCGAGGCCTGAGAATCACTGTGGCCAAAGGAGTTGTTGTGCCTAGACATGGCGTTGTTGTAGAAGAAGATATTGATGAAAAAGAAGCAAGATTACAAGTACGAACCCGTGCTGCCCTCTCTTCCTTTTATAAACCAGAAAATAGTGGGAGACAACAACAGCCGTCAAATTGAAATGTCTTGAACCGTTTGATTCTCGCAATGGAAAAGCTTCGACCAATGGTAAGCCGAGCAACGCCATGTGGACAACCCCTCTAAAGCAGATATGTACACTCAGATTTTGCATTTAATGAGAATCACATCAAACAGTCTCCCGACGCTTCGGTTCCCAATGCCTGACGACTACGATAACGCACCATCATGAGTGCACCTATACCCAAATGAAGCTATCCATTTCCTTGATTTTGAAGCAAGTTAGACTGACCCAATGATGCTGGCACTAGTTGTCCGTTTGGTGTCATCTCCTCGTCTCTCCACTCTTGACCTCATGATGCAGTTTGGGTCTACAGTGACTAGCCAATAAGACATGAGGCCATTATGGATACCGATTTTCACTTGGGCCCACCAGCAGTGGGGCCCAGCCCAGTCTTGTCAGATGGGACATGCTATCAGAGACTTCCTGATCCAGCTCGAGAGGCCAGCGCGACCTAACCTCAGCTCCGCTCAACTCAGCTCTGCACATCTCTGTAGGGATGACCTCGCTCCCCGAGCTCGGCCTCCTCAACCTGAAGACCCGAGCACCTGCCTACTCAGTCAGCTCAGCCCACTCCATGTGGCATAAATCCAGATGGACAATCAGCCCTCTCTGTTGGCCGTTATCAATGGACATTCAATAAATACTCCATGTAGTCATAACCGCATGCCTTATCGGCTGTCGCGGCCCATTACTTTCTGCCATAGCGGCACATATGCTTGGTTGGTAGGAGATGGTTTTGCCAAGGAATCTACATTCCCCATGTACATCTGGCATGGTGTGACCCCCACGGCTTCTATATAAGCGATAGGACGTCTCCGTCACCAGGTACACAAGATTTGGTATGCAAACCCCTAATTATAAACCCTAATGTCTATGTGCACACCTTTGCTCAACCCATATGCCACGATTACACATGGGCTATCTTACGCCCATTACCTCCTTCCCGTTAATCATCTCCTGACTTAGGCATCGAAATCTGCCCCCACCCGGGGGTACACCACGTGGTCCTATGCTGTCTCTGCCTATTTTTTAAGGTACCGGAGAAGGAGGCACAACCCGTCGAAACTGCCCTGTCTGAGCTCAGTTGTTGTGGGATTGCTCATCGCCGAGGTCCGGTCCCGTGCCCGACGGCCCAATCCAGCCCACTGAGAATCCATGCACCAACATGAATGGAAGGAGGTGGAGCTCGTCCGGAAAGAAGAAGCAATGAGGTGAGGGGTTAGAAGAGGAAGAGATGAGATGGATACAAAAATAAAAATTTTGAATGGCAAACTTGTGAATACGGGGTCTGTGTGAAAAGCAATTGGCTCAGTGAGTATCGCAATGGCAACTCCCTAGTCTTATTCATGACAACATGCCAAACGCCCGGGTCGGGGACCCACACCAATAAGGTGTTCGCTGGGTGTATGATGACTTTGGGCATCCTGAGGGGATGGATCCTCCACTTGCCCAAGAAACAAGCAAGCTTGTGATTCGCACTTTACATTTTGGACCACGTGACATCGGCATGCGCGTCAGCTGTCCTGTAGCTGGGCAGGCGGCAACAGCATCGCAACCTCCCACTCCCAGAGGAGAGTCAGCAGACAGCTGGTGGCAGTGTTCGTGAGATAGTCATCAACATCGCGTACACGTGTGTACCGGGGATCCCCCACGCTTGGGATTCAGAGCCAGCGAAGCCCCATGAACAATAATCAGCCAGCCTGCCATCCTGAGAGACTGCGTACCATGACCATTCATGATGAACCGGACTATCTACACCTCAAGTTTGAGGTGTTTAAGGTGTAGGGATGGAAATATAACTAAAAATGACAAAAATAACTTCACATAATGAGTCACATCTTCTCTCTCACATTTTATTTACTTCTTTGGACTAAATTCCCATCTTTGCATCTCAAGGTTGAGGTGCAAAGAGCAATTCTCTTCATGATTCATCCTGTTAATTGGTTCATCGGAAACTGAAATCGGTCGACCGTTGTATGCGACTTTACGTTCTTCGGAAACGTTAATTTTGAGAAGAGAGTTGCTGTCTGCACCTCTATGAATAGGAGTGTATGTTTTGTTTTGTGTCAAAATTAACTAAAAATAGGAAAGAATATGTGGAGAGGGAAGAGAGAGGTTATTGGTTTTCTAATTTTGGATAAATTAAGTCAATGCACCCCTACTCATAAGGGTGCAGACAGCCATTCTCTTTTGAGAATGGCTATAAACATCGGATTTCCAGTGCAGGGAGGGAACAAACTTCCACAATTAGAAAAAAAATCAAATGAAGTGTCACATCATGCACACACTCTCTTAATTTCTTTCTTTCTTTAGTAAAAATGTCACCTCCCTACATCGAGTCAGAGGTGTATGTAGTCGTTCTCTTAATTTTTGGGTCGACTAAATATACCGGAAAGATTCTGGTTTATTCCGGTGTATTTAGTACTTTTGTCACGTCCCGCTTTCCATTATATATGGGAGCGAGGACGTGAGCGGGTCCGCATGGGTTAGAGCGGTGAAACTCGAACTCAATAAGCGTCTGTGAATAATACCTTTCGCAGGAATTAGCATGGAATTCAGAACAATAGAGATACTATGAATTTAAAAGCCAACATCCCGATAGAGTACACAATAATAATAAGGTCATCACGCATGGCCTACAACGATAGTGTAATACAAAGATAAAATGGGTACACACCCTACAAATAACAGCGGTCAAAAAGCAATAAACAGCAGCGGTGAAACTCAGCAGCTAGTCCTCGGTAGAGAGGACTTCAGGATCAACAGAATCCTGGTCTAATGGATCCGACTAGTCAAGCAGCTCGTCCTCAAAGTACTCTGTCTCGTTACTTGACATACATTTCAAATAACATAGAAACGTATGTCAGCAAGGGTTCTTGGCAAGGTTTTCAAAATCATTTTCATGGCAGTTAGAACATTTAAATGACAAAATGTAATTTCCAGGATTTACACTAGCATGACAGTTCAACTATAAGTTAAAACATGGCAGTTCTAGTAAAAGTGAAGACATGGCAATTCTATTTAAAAGAAACAACAACAGTTCTATAAGTTAACATGTCCGGTATCTGTTCAATAGTGTGTTTAAATGCGTGTTTAAGATTCACGTCGTTAGGCGGCAAGCAAGTGAATCTACTTTCAAGTGTTCCCGAAGGTAACCAGTTTACTTTCGACTAGTGCTCGCGAACCCAACTCCACCCATATGTACTTTCTGGGCCACGAGCCAGAATCAGCTAAACAACCATAATACTGGGGACGAGCCAGGCTAGTCGACATTCGACCCGCACAATCTAATAGTCAACGTCATGTAACATCTGGTAGCCGACGACATACAACATCTATTGGATATGGATGACGTTTGTACACCCTTGTAGGGGATGTACGAGGGAATACGGACCTCGAACGTCTTGTACACGAAGTCGTGTGCAAAGGGAATCTGTTCCCTTGCAGAGAGGATCTCTAGATAAGTGGGAAAGTCGTATTATATGTGCATAAGTGCATGCGACATATGGCTAATAAAGGGGGAATATCTTAAGCTTATGTTGTACCATGTATATGGTACAACTTAAGCTTATGTTGTACCATGTATGATGGTACACCTTAGTTAAATTGTTCCAAAGGAACAATTACTCCTAAAATAAATACCTTGGGGGCTATAAATAAGACCCAAGGCTTAGCCATTTACTTTACACTTTTGCATGGTATTCTTGCCTTGCATTTCATTCTAGCGAAGCTCTGCCGAAATCCTTCCTCTCTCTTTATCCAAGTTCTTAATCTAAAAGTAGAGATTTAGATTGTGGATTTAGTAGCCTTACTCCGTTCGTGAGAAGACTCGATCCGTCGTGGCGAATCCGAAGGCGAAGTTCCGAGACTACCGTGCCGCATACGCAAGCGTAAGTCTCAACTTCATTTATCGATCCTAACGCTGTTTTGACAGGGTCCTACATTGGTATCAGAGCCATACGGGTTCGCCCCGGTCAAAACCACCGCCACGTCGAACCGATGAACGAGGCGTTGTCTTTTTCACGGATGGGTATCATACCATTACAGATATGGTAGGAACGCTTCGTGACGGAGAGAATGCAGCGGTTGTTCTTTTCACGTTAGGGTCTCCTATCATTACGGATATGGTAGGAACTCTCCGTGACGGGAAGAACCGACCGTTCATATCGTCAAGCTCGCTCTCTTCATGGATGCTGAGTCTCCATTCATAGGGAATGTGAACTCTCTTCATGTGGAGCGCGTAGTTTACGAACTTTAAAGTGTGTTATTTTTCATTTTTGGCACACGGCCATTAGAGAATAACTACTTTCTCGACGAACGGGTGCTTCATCAACGAACGTGTGCTTCATCGAGGAAGATGATGGTAGTTATCTACATCGGAGAAGATGACTTTTGGTGCATGATCACCATGGCCAAATGGGCTATGAAGGCAACGCACCCCCCTTCCCATGCGGAGGGGCTTGGCTACGGCCAATAACCACCACGGCCACCGCTCCGGTGTGGATGTGCGGCAACCCCAAATAAGGGGGTGGCCGGCCATGGCCATATGGGCCATGGCCGGCCAAGGCCAAATGGCCATGGTCCGGCAATGGCCGGCCATGGCCATGGCCGGACCTGGCCGGCCCCGGCCAGGGCCAGGGGGCCCTGGCCGTGGCCCCGGCCAGGCCTGGCCGAGGCCAGGCCAGGGCCAAGGGACCCTGGCCGGCCTCGGCCAAGGCCAGGGGCCGGCCTGGCCGGCGCCCTGGCCACTGCCGGGGCCTGGCCGGCCCTGGCAGAGGCCAGGGCCAATGCCCTGGCCTCGGCCAGGGCCTGGCCGGCCTTGGCCGGCCTCGGCCAGGGCAGAGGCCCTGGCCGAGGGGCCAGCCCATGGCCGAGGGGCCAGCCCCTGGCCGGTCAGGGCAGAGGCCCTGGCCGGCCCTGGGCCAGCCTCGGCCAGGGCAGAGGCCATGGCCGGGAGAAGTTTCAGACCATTATCATTGGTCGACCAATTCGGGTGTTTTGGTCGATCAATTCGGCAAAAGGCCTTGGTCGAACATGAACGTGCCGACTAGCCCATACGGGGCCAAACGACAGTCTTCTGCGCCAAAATTCTCTCATACGGGGGGAAACGCCTGGATCCATACGGGAGCCGGCGACGATAGTTTGCAGAAAAATTCCCAAAAGGGGGATCCGACCTTGGCACGGCTATGGCTCATTCCCAACAAATGGTCAGGAAGTGTCGAATATTTCACTAGTATCATAAGGGTACTAAGTTGAAATATACATTTTTTTTGAAAAATACATTTTTCCATACGTTTTGAAAAATACGTTTTCAAAAATGTTTTTCCACTGCGAAGTACTATAAGAGTACTAACATTTGATAAAGTGAGGGAGAAATATTGAAAGTTACTCTAGATGGTGATTGGAAACATAGTGACCTTTCCGATTCTAGAGTAACATCTTCAATATTTTTCGAAAGTAACTTATCAAATTATAAATATCATTCCAAGTGGGAGTCGAAATTAGAACTATCCAAATGGGATATTCTATTATCACTTCAATTGGGAATTGTATTTTAAGAATTTTTCAATGCAATTTTTTTGATCAAACCTTTGGTTTTGTGTCTTTTGCAGCATTTTAAAAGTAAAATGTCTTCCGCTTCAAAGAATATCGTCGCTGAGTTAAACAGAGGTGAAAAACTCAACGGCAATAATTACAAACTTTGGTCCATCAAGATACAATACGTTCTAGAGGAGCAAGAAGTGCTCGAAACTCTAAAGAACGTTATGATTGAACCCGAGTTGGGCACTACGGCCCAACACCGACGAGACAAGGAAGCTTTTGATGCTTGGTCTCGGAAGAACAAGATAACGCGCATTACGTTATTAAGCAGTATGGCTGATGACATAATGCGCATCTTCCGAGAACATGACCTAGCCATGGACATATGGTCCAAGCTAGAGGAGAAGTTCGGTGGCACATCGGTGTCCAAACTTCGCGCCTTAACTATAAGGTTCGATTCATATAAGAAACGTCCAGATCATTCCATGGGGAAACATCTGCGACATATGGCGAACCTTATCTCGGAGTTAAAGGACACAGGTCATGTGCTCACTGATGAGCAACAAATCCAAGCAGTTATACGTTCCCTACCAAATGGGTGGGACCAAATGAAGATGCATCTCACTCACAATGAGATCATCAAGACCTTTAGCGATGTTTTCAAGCACCTCGAATTAGAGGAAGAGCGGCTTGCGGCTGCCAAGCCAAGTGCAGAAGTGCACATGGTTGCTAGTTCCTCACACGGGGGAAAGAAACGGAAAGATCGTTCGAAGTTCACTAACGAACGTAATAAGCAACCTGAGTCTACCAAGAAACCCAAACATAAGGGTGGGCACAAGAAATGGCACAAGAAGAAAGACTTGAAGAGGATCAAGTGCTTCAAGTGCAACAAGCTCGGTCACTATGCTCGTTCGTGTACGAGTGGAGGCGACGAGGTAACTTGTAAATATACTAGTTACATATGTGTTTCTAGTTCAATATTTCTTGTGGAATCTAATCCATTTTGGATAATTGATTCAGGTGCCACCGACCACATAGCAAGGGACAGACGGTCCTTCGTGGAGTATCACAGGATACCCCAAGGAACGAAGTGGATCTATGTAGGAAACAACACACGTGTTGAAGTGAAAGGCGTTGGGACTTGCAAGCTAGTCTTGGACAACGACCGCACTCTCCTACTTCATGATGTCCTCTTCGCTCCAGATATTCGAAGGAATATAATTTCTGTGGTCGTATTAATGGGTCTTGGCTATAACTGGTTTTTTCATGATTGTAATGTGGACTTAAGTTGTAATAATACTCTTATTGGTACTGGGTTTGTATTTAAAGGATTTATTGTAATGAGTACAATGTATGATTCCTCATGTAATGAAAATTTCCTTATTGCAAATTCTAAAGACTTATGAGTCTGATGTGATTTGTTGGCGCGCAAGGCTTGGTCATATTGGACCAACGCGTATGGATAAACTTGCCAAACGTGGCCTTCTATCCAATGTTTCAAAGGTTGAAATGTCGACCTGCGAACATTGCCTTGTGGGGAAATCTTGTCGCAAGTCGTTTGGAACCGGCACAAGGGCCGAGGTTCCATTACAGCTTATCCATTCGGACATATGTGGTCCAATGAATGTCAAGACAAGACGCGGAAAGTCCTATTTCATCACTTTTATTGATGATTTCACCTGATTCGGACATATCTATTTGATATCCCACAAAAGTGAAGCTTTGGCTTGCTTTAAAAACTATATGAGTTTAGTGGAGAATCAATTAGATCGCAAGATTAAGGTCTTGCGAACCGATAGGGGCGGTGAATATCAATCAACAAGTTTTAAGGAACTTTGTGATGAAAAAGGCATAGTACATCAGGTAACTATGCCTTATACTCCTCAACAAAACGGTGTTGCAGAAAGGAGAAATAGGACTTTAATGGAAATGGTCCGTTCAATGATGGCACAAGCTAACTTGCCAATCACCTTTTGGGGTGATGCATTATTGACGGCTGCTTTCATTTTAAACCGCCTACCCTCGAAATCAGTTAGCTCCACTCCTTATGAGTTGTGGAACCAAAGGTCTCCTGACTTAAACATTTTGAAACCTTGGGGTTGTGCATCCTACACACATATTTCCTCACATAAGTATGGTAAACTTGGGCCAAGGGGAAGGAAATGTATCTTTATACGATACACAGAAAACTCCAAAGGTTATGTTTTTGTTAGTCAGGAAGACAATGGTGGGCTAATTGAGTTTGAGTCGAGGGATGTCACTTTCTTGGAAAACAAGTTTCCAAGACAGGGCAAGATAAGTCAGGACTTATCTCTATTTGAGATTTATGATCAAGAAGGATTACCTCATTCGAGTGGGAGAATTCTTGGTGAAAACGAAAATACGTTTCAACCTTCACCAATGGATTATACGAATGACGATTATCCTATTCCATACGGGAATAATGATCCAAGTGGGAGCAATTCTAACGACATTCCAAGTGGGAGTGATATTAGAATTGATCTAAATTCGAGTCAACAAGGACTTGAAGAATCTCAAATACGACGTAGTAGTTGTACAAGGTTGGCTCCTCTAAGATTTGAGGATGAATTTCCGCAAACCTTTATGACTTTACTACAAGAAGATGACGAGCCTGGTACTTTCAAACAGGCCGTATCTTGCCCTGCTAAAGACAAATGGATGGAAGCGATGCAAGAGGAGTTAGAATCCATGAAAGTTAACCAAGTCTGGGACATAGTTGACTTACCCATAGGACGTAGAGCTATTGGGAACAAATTGGTTCTCAAGATCAAGCATAAGGCTGATGGCTCTATTGACAGATATAAAGCTCGCCTTGTCGCGAAAGGTTTTACGCAACAGGAAGGGATAGACTACGAAGAGACCTTCTCACCTGTTGTTCGTTTTACCTCAATTCGACTGATTCTGGCAATGGTAGCTTGCTTAGACCTCGAATTACATCAAATGGATGTAAAGACTGCCTTTCTCAATGGAGAATTGGACGAGGAGATCTATATGGAACAACCAACAGGGTTTGTAAAAGAAGGAAACGAACATAAGGTTTGTAAACTTCTTAAATCCATATATGGTCTTAAACAATCCTCGAGGCAATGGTATATACGATTTCAAGAGGTTGTCTTATCAAATGGATTTTCCATGCTTGATGAAGATAACTGTGTATATATCAAGAGGAATAAGAACAAGTATGTTATTCAGTCTCTATATGTAGATGACATTTTAATAGCCGGAAATGACAAGGGCTTTGTGATGGATATCAAGGGTTGGCTTTCATCATTTTTTGAAATGAAAGACATGGGAGAAGCCGCATATATCCTTGGAGTTAAGATTTCAAGGAATCGTACGAAGAAACTTCTTTCTCTTTCACAGGAGACTTATATAAAGAAGGTTCTAGAACGTTTTAATATGCAGGACTGCAAGTCCATTGATACTCCAATAAGCAAGTGCGACAATTTATGTCTGAAATCATGTC
Source organism: Scilla litardierei (assembly GCA_030789695.1). Lineage (NCBI taxonomy): Eukaryota > Viridiplantae > Streptophyta > Magnoliopsida > Asparagales > Asparagaceae > Scilla > Scilla litardierei. The sequence goes on along the minus strand of CM061142.1, from coordinate 791,867,904 downwards.
CGAAGAACCAAAAAGAGAAGGAGATTATGGAAAAAGTTCCATATTCCAGTGCAGTTGGTAGTCTAATGTACGCTATGATGTGTACAAGACCGGACATCTGTTTTGCCGTTGGAATGGTAAGTCGTTACCAATCCAACCCAGGGCAAGTACACTGGAAAGCGGTTAAGAGGATAATGCGGTATCTCAAAGGAACTGCAGACTTTGCTTTATGCTATCAAGGAGATGCCTTGAGGCTCGAAGGCTACACTGATGCTGATTGGGCGGGTGATCTCGATGAGCGACGATCGACCTCAGGATATGTTTTTCTACTCGGATCTGGTGCAATATCCTGGAGTAGCAAGAAACAATCCTGCATCGCACTTTCAACCATGGAAGCCGAGTTTGTAGCATTTAGCATGGCAGTCCAAGAGGCTGTTTGGCTTAGGAAGTTCTTAGACAGGCTAATTAATGCTAGTGACTCGGGTGCTGTACCCATACACAGCGATAGTCAAGCATCTATAGCCTATGTCAAAGATCCGAAATTCCATTGTAAGACCAAACACATAGATATCCGCTACAAATTTGCAAAATACTATGATAAGACCAAGAATGTAGACATAAGGTACATATCTACGCATGAGATGATAGCAGATCCGCTTACGAAGGCGATCCCCAGAGATGTGTTTTACAAACACTTATCATCTCAAGGATTGCGTAAGAGCTGAGTTGTACCAATGTAAATTCCCATGTCTGTAAATGATCAAAATTAATAAAAGAATAAGTTCTTTTTCAAACATTGCATATGAATTTCTTGAGAAATGTTTATGTACATTTTTGAAATCTCAGTTATACTTTCTAGTATGTCGGACAGATTGAGGTTGGCTCTCTCACATGAGCAACCGCCTTATTCTATCAGACGGATAGAATAGAGATGAGACCTGTTTGAAGTCAAAATCATCAGACGGATGATTTAGAGTCATGACTTAAACAAAATGGTCGTATGAAAGATCTGCATCATATGGATGCTTACAAAAGGATCTGAGATCTGTATCACAATGATATTTAAAAGAGATCTCATAGGATTTTTTAAATCCTATCTGTCTTATGCAGGATGAGAGTCCGGGAATATTTCATGGGTAGTAAGGGGACTCAAAAGATAGACACTGTGGTGTCTGATCTTTCATCCGTACAACATCATTAAGACATACTCTCCCTGGGAAAGGAGTGATGTTGTAATACGTGTTCATACCACGTATGCATTTCGACCACTGAGTTAGTAGCAATAGTGTTTGCTATTATGTGAGACTCAAAGGCCATATGGGTCTTAACTCTTACCCTCAAGGACTCCAATTGGTTCCTTTAGATTTGACGAGATGATCGCTATCTTAGCGTGTTGCTAATGGGCTATGATAATTCGGCTCGGCGGGACACGTTAGAAAAGCGAATCAAGTCAAGATCAGAAGGTTCGCAAGAAGAGGAAGATTGATTTCATATTCGCATTTGGACTTTAATGATTCAAAGCTGGCCAGCCAATTGTGATCCAGATGGGATTCAATTGATTGAATATAAAGTATAAGAAATGTGAAGAAATAATCTAGGGTAAAGCATGCGTTGAACTACTCAACTTTGCACCTTTGAGGTCGTTGTGTATCTCTAACAAGTGCACAATAACAGACTCTATGCGCATGACGGTCGCACGGTCTATTTCTCGGTATGATAGATGAAAGAACTAAGAGAAAGACGTTCTCTTACAATCCCCTCAAGTGTGAGTGGGAGATGTTGGATATGGATGACGTTTGTACACCCTTGTAGGGGATGTACGAGGGAATACGGACCTCGAACGTCTTGTACACGAAGTCGTGTGCAAAGGGAATCTGTTCCCTTGCAGAGAGGATCTCTAGATAAGTGGGAAAGTCGCATTATATGTGCATAAGTGCATGCGACATATGGCTAATAAAGGGGGAATATCTTAAGCTTATGTTGTATCATGTATATGGTACAACTTAAGCTTATGTTGTACCATGTATGATGGTACATCTTAGTTAAATTGTTCCAAAGGAACAATTACTCCTAAAATAACTACCTTGGGGGCTATAAATAAGACCCAAGGTTTAGCCATTTACTTTACACTTTTGCATGGTATTCTTGCCTTGCATTTCATTCTAGCGAAGCTCTGCCGAAATCCTTCCTCTCTCTTTATCCAAGTTCTTAATCTAAAAGTAGAGATTTAGATTGTGGATTTAGTAGCCTTACTCCGTTCGTGAGAAGACTCGATCCGTCGTGGCGAATCCGAAGGCGAAGTTCCGAGATTACCGTGCCGCATACGCAAGCGTAAGTCTCAACTTCATTTATCGATCCTAACGCTGTTTTGACAGGGTCCTACAACATCTAGTAGCCAACGGCATGTAACATTTAGTAGCCAACAACATGTATCATTCTATGATTATCAAGTTCATTCACGTATCTAGCATGCATCCCTAACAGTTAATTTGCAGCATGGTAATAAGCAGTTTAAATGGAGTAACATTTAACAACAGGTAGGAAAATGCACGCTTGCCTGAGTGGGACAGTTTTGGGTGTCTGAGCAACGGTAGGAAAAAGATGCGACGTATCTATGTCATTAAATATCGATATTAATTAACTTGCAAACTAACGACTTACTAACCAACTAATATTACAACTTATTAGACAAACTAAAGTATTTATACATACTTACGTATATTAACAACTAAGGTATAATTATTAACGTAAGTACTACTAACATCATATTAATACTAACTATCATGTATTTATACACAACTTACCAATAATTAATTAACACCAACTTACAATATAACTTGCCATATAATAAAAATTATATAAAATAAACTTCTAGCTTAAATATTATTAATATATATACTAGTATTGTCATCTCTTCAGCCTACTTGTTATAATAATTAATAAGGAGTACTATAGTCTGTGCATATGGCACAGTTTACTCACATGTTAACATAGTAGGATAATATAATAACTTATTTGAAAATAAACTCACCTACCCTTCTGATGACTTCTTCTTCCCCTTCGCTATTGTCTTTTCTAATCTCTCTCTCTTTTTTTGTTCTCTCTTTCTGCAGAAGAGAAGCTCAAGGGAGGGTTGATCGGCGGCCAAGGGGAGGTGCGGCACCCTAAAAAGGGCGACGCAGGGAGGTCGGTCGGCGGCAGCACCTGCAGCAGGGCGGCGACAGTTCGGGGGCATAGGTTCGGCATCGGCAGCGCCTGCGGGGTGGCGGCGGCCTGGTAACAGCGGTGGCAGCGGCCTGGGCTCCGGCAGTGCGTGTGACGGCAGGGAGGAGGGGAGTAGCGAGAGGGTTGGTGGCTGAGGGAGAGAGAAGAGATTGTGTTCTCTTGGTTGCTTGATCTGAATTGAATTCAGATTTCCAAGTTGTTCTCCTCAATTTTCTGACTTTTGGTTTCAATTTGGTTTTGATTTGGATTTGGGTTGAATTGGGGAAGAAGAAAATGAATTTCTGAAATGTGTGTGAGGTTATTGCTGCCCTCTTCCTAATTTATGATCTAATTTCTGTTTTGATTTGGGAAACGATTTGGATTGGATTTGTGCTTGATTTGGTGTGGATTCTTGGCTGAAAGTTTGATTTGGCTTGATGAATTCTAATTTCGTTAGAATTGCAGGGAGAAAGAAATGTTGGCTGATCTTCCTTACTGCTGTTATTGTTGCTATTATAAGAATAGTAAAGGGGAGACCAATTGAAGGGAGAGAGCTGGATGTGGGGGATGAGATTGAAGGGGATGTTGGATCTCAACAACATAATTCGGTGGAATTCATTTCGTAGGGTTAGGTTAATTAATAATTTGATTAGGGGTAATCAATTAGTGTTAATAGTTAATTAATCATGCAATGGTAAAAATTTAAAATCAGAGACGCGCTCACATCGACGCATAGAAATAGGACTCGTGCACGAAAACATTCGGGCGATCATAACAAAGTACGTGCACACAATAATCAACACGCCTAGAAATACCGGCCGTTACATTCTACCCACCTTAAGAAAAATTCCGCCCTTGGAATTCTTATTAACTAAGGGGCATGGAACAAATTTGGATAACGCTCTCGCATTTCCTCTTCCCGTTCCCAGGTAGACTCTCTTGGCGAGTCGCGACACCACATCACTCTCACAAGATAGACGACCATGTTTGTAACGACTGGTTTTTCATGTATGGATTTTATTATATATATATATATATATATATTTGATTGCTTTCCCTTGTTGTGATTTCCTTTTTCCGTCTCCGTTGTTTTCATTATCGTCCGTTTCGTAGTGTTTCTATAGATTCTTCCGTCGGTCGGCGTGTTTGAAGTAAGTCATTCATGACGGGCTTCATAACGTCGATATCTTAGAGTTAGAACGAGCCTAGGAGACTTAGGGAACCATCCCGGAGCTTCGCGCTCCATTTCGGAACTTTCAGTGCACATTAGCCGGTGTAAGAAGGGGCACCGACCGACTAGATGACGATCCAGTCGGTCGGAAAACCTTCTTGAACCGACTAGTGGGCTTTGTTAAATGTTCAGGAGTTATTGTTTATCGTTAGTCGGTCTAAGAACGTTGGTTGACCGACTAGGTTACAAACTAGTCGGTCGGCAATGCTTCTTTAACCGACTAACTCATTAACTATTTTTGGTATCAGTCACTGTTCACTTTTAGTCGGTCTAAGTTCATCTTTCGACCGACTAGTTGTCAAACTAGTCGGTTAAGTTTTGTACTCAGACCGACTAATTCTTAGTTCTTCTGTACAGTCGAGTACTGTTCACTCTTAGTCGGTCTAAGAACGTTCATCGATCGACTAGATGCCAAACTAGTCGGTCAGTAGTTGTTCTTTGACCGACTAACTCTTAGTTCAGGTTTTCATCTGGGGTTACTGTTTACACTTAGTCGGTCTGCGTTGGTCAACCGACCGACTAGTTCTTAAACTAGTCGGTCAGTGGTTGCTCTTTGACCGACTAAACAGTACAGGAAACCCTAGTTTTGCCCTAGCCGCCACGAAACTCTATAAATACCCCTCTAAACGTTTTCTTCTTCTTCCTCATGACCTAAAACCCTAGTTTCTCCCCCATTGAGCCCCCTACTACCTCAAACCCTTATTCCTTCATCCCAGCCCAAAATCCATCATCCAAACCCTCAATTAACACATTCTACCTCTCATCTTCCTCAAACTTTCATCAAACCCCCAAAATCCACATCCAAACCTATTTCTCCAGATTTTTCCCTCATTTCCAGATCTGAGCCGGATCGTTCTTCCGTTGCCGTGGTTACTCGGCATCGTTCCTCCGCTTCTTCACGGTAATACTCGATCCTTTAGTTTTAGCATAACCCACATTGACATTTGTGAAACCCTAATAAAATGGATTATTAGACAATTAGGATTCTATTAAGAAATCGATTTAGAATCGTTGTTCTAATAATTGTTTTGCTATAACAGTGATCTATTCCGTAGTTAGCTTGTGTGACGATCTTCATTGCTCGTCAATCCGGGTATCAGGCAAGTGAAACTTGCATCTCTTGATTTGGGCCATGTCTTAGGCCATTACCTTGCTTTAGCGTAAAAGAGACTAGACGGTGAAAGGATAGCCGTCTAGACGCCATTGACCTAGCTTGACAACAAAGCTTGGTCAGTCACCCTCATCATGCTTTTATGTCACGTTTACTTTCCCTTAACGGTACATGTATTAACTGTTCATGTCATCCATGCATCCTTAACTGCTATTGCATTGTAACTGCCATGTTTAATTTAAATTAACGGTACGCGAATATGTTCATGTCATTGCATTTTGCCTGTCACGTTTAATTTCAATTAACGGTACGCGAATATCTGCTCATGTCATTGCATGCTTGAACACTCATCGTGATTGCGTAGCTTCGCTACATACTTGTACTATTTGTTCCGGCTAGGCACCCACCTTGCGTGGGCACAATCCTATGCCAAATACACTTTCTGGCTCGTGTTTCAGAAGACGAGCTCAACACAGCCTGCGGGCAATAGGGCACTCGTTGAGTGATCCCTTGTACTTGATACTTGAACACAGCCTGCAGGCAATAGGGCACTCGTTGAGTGATCCCTTGTACTTGATGCGTGAACACAGCCTGCGGGCAATAGGGCACTCGTTGAGTGATCCCTTGTACTTGTTACTTGACATTACATGTCACAACTACAACTTGTTACTTGCTACTTGTACCTTACTTTACTTGTTACCACCTTACTTTACTTGCCATGCACCATACTTTAACTGCTAGGTTGTTAGTTTACCTTTCTTTCAGTTTCCTTGCACAAGTCTTTCGACTTACTGACATGTGCCCCTTTTCTCTTTTGGGTGACACATGTTAGAGCCCGAGCCTGAGATACTTGCTGAGGACGCGGTGTTCGCTGAAGCTGAGTCAGAACCCACGTTGATCGAGGACTTCGTAGACACTGGAGATCAGTCTTAGTGTCTATGTTTGGTTTTTGTTAGATTGCTTAGGTTGTCGGTGCGTGGCACCTAGTCTGATACTCTGTTATGTTTGTGTTTTGTTTGGCCTTGTTCTGGGCCTTTAGACTCTTTCCTGTTAGCCTGGTGGCATTTCTGTGATGTTGAATATTTTGTGGACAAACTTTGGGATTGGTATTTCATATCTGTCTCATTCTATTATTATTATTGTTGTTGTTCCGTTTGCGATTACAGGGACCTGCTTATACTAAATTGACGCTTATCAGGCGTGCTGCTTCACAGCTCCATGCTTGAGCGGACCTTCTCACGTCTCGCCTCCATTTTAGGGAAGCGGGGCGTGACAGGTTTTAGTGGTGGCCCATGCAGGTCTCTCTGTAACTGCAATTATCGGGATAACGATAATAATATAAGATTGTCCAACAAATAAATTCGACATCCGAGCCCTAAGCTATGAGTCTAATTGTTTCGTTTTCTGTGTCACTAGATGGCAGGAAGACGAATCACCCGTGGTGGAAGTAGTGGTGCGCCCCCTCATGACGAGGAGTCTGAGCGGGAACACACCAATGGGGAGATGATGCGGATGATGCTTCAGATGATGCAGGTTCAGCATGGTGTGCTGCTGCAGGTCCAGAATGCTCCGGCCGCTCGAGCTGCTCGGGCAGTGGAAGCCCCTTGCCCCGAGCCTGGAGCGAAGCAGTTCAGGGAGCTGGGTCCTGTATATTTTGATGGGTCTGAAGGTCCTCTGGCTGCCGATGAGTGAATTCGGAACATTGAGGATAACCTGGCGATGACGAAAATTAACCCGGCTGGATGGGTTGATTTGGCTAAGAGGCAGCTGAAGGATAATGCCAGAAACTGGTGGGATGCTGAAGAGAAGATGTTGGTGGAGCCGATAGTTTGGGCTACCTTTAAGTCCAGATTTGATGGAGAATTCTTTCCGAAGGCTGCTAGGCAGGTGATGCTGTAGCGCTTTATAGATCTAAAGCAGGGGAGCTTGTCGGTGGATCAGTACCACCAGGAGTTCACGAGGCTCAGTCGGTTTGCACCAAAGATGGTGCAAGATGCTGATGAGAGAGCTCAGCGATTCCTTCAGGGACTTGCCTTGGAGCTTCAGAGCTTTGTGACCTCTTCTGACCTGGAGACATATCAGAAGGTCCTGGTTGTCGCGAGACGTCAGGAGTTGAATTTGAACCAGAGGAAGGGACATGTTTCAGGAGCTGGGAAGAGGCCTATGGAGCATGCCAGGGCGGTGGTTAGGCCTGGTTTCAAGCCTAATCATTCGGTGCAGTTCAAGAGGCCAGGAGGGCCTATTCTGAAGACTTGCCATTTCTGCGGCAAGACTGGACACCTCAGGGATCAGTGTAGGAGGTTCCTAGGGCAGTGCGTTGTCTGCGGAGATCCTGCCCATACCATCAGAGAGTGCCCGAGGTCGAAGCAGCCTTGGCGGGCTCCTATTGCAGCACAGCCGTTGCAGCAGCGAGCCCCTGTGCCCGCTGGACGTGGAGTGCCTCTTGTTCCACAGAGACATGCCTTTCAGCGGGCCGTTCCACCGAGAGGGCAGGCCTTTCTGATGACTGAGGAGGAGAGCATGGCCGTGGACGAGGTTATTTAAGGTAACGCTCGTTCTAGATATTTTTCTTCCTTAGTTAGTTTGATTGTTGATTATGTTGGTTGCTTGCTCATGTTTGTTGCTAGAATAGGATTTGATTGTTAGAATGTTTGCTAGGTGTGGTTTTGGTTTGCACATTTCCTGCACGAGTCCTCTTTGACTCAGGTGCGTCGATGTGCATTTTGGCCCGGAGCTTCGTGGAGAAGCATTCCTTGTCGACGTCCTCTCTTCCTAAGAGTTGGAATATCGTCACAGGGAACGGTGTGGTCTCGGTGCATCGTGGGTGCAATTCTTGCCCGTTGGTGGTTTGTGGACGTGAGCTTTGTACTGATTTCATTGTCCACGACATCATCAACTACGATGCAGTTCTTGGGATGGATTGGCTGGCGAGCTTCTATGCTACGATTGACTGTCGGAGGAAGAAAGTGGTGTTCGAGATTCCTGGGCATCCAGTATTTGAGTTCAGCCGAGGTAGCAGTTCGCTGGGTCCGGTCAGATTTCGGACCAGACCTGTGGAGGTTGTGGCTATGCAGATGGAGTTGGAGAGGCCAGCTGTGGTGCGAGATTTTGATGACGTCTTCCCCGAGGAGATGTCTGGGGTGCCACCTGATCGGGCTTTGGAATTTTCTATTGATCTTATTCCGGGAGCGCAGCCCATTTCGAAGGCACCATATCGTATGGCACCAGCAGAGTTGGAGGAATTGCGTAGGCAGTTGGATGAGCTTACGCAGAAGGGTTACATCAACCCTAGTGTGTCTCCGTGTGGAGCACCTGTGTTGTTGGTGAAGAAGAAGGATGGTTCGCGTCGCATGTGCGTGGACTATCGGGAGCTGAATGCGGTGACCATTAAGAATAAATACCCGTTGCCTCGCATCGATGATATTTTTGATCAGCTGGGAGGATCGAGGGTGTTTTCTAAGTTGGATTTGAGGAGTGGTTACCATCAGTTGAAGGTGAAGATGGATGATGTGCCGAAGACAGCGTTCAGGACGAAGTATGGACACTATGAGTTTGTGGTTATGCCTTTCGGCGTAACTGATGCACCCGCAGTTTTCATGAATCTGATGAACCTGATTTTCTATGACTTTTTGGATAAGTTTGTCGTTATCTTTATTGACGACATTCTGATCTATTCGAAGTCGGAGGAAGAGCATGCCTCGCACTTGAGGACGGTGATGGAGATTCTGAGGAAGCATCGTTTGTATGCTAAGTTTTCAAAGTGCAAGTTTTGGCTGGACAGAGTTGCTTTTCTCGGGCATGTGGTGACTGGAGATGGTATTTCAGTGGATCCCGAGAAGATTAGGGCCATCAGGGAGTGGCCTGTTCCGTCGTCAGCGTCTGAGATTCGGAGTTTCCTTGGTTTGGCGGGATATTATCGGCGTTTCATTAAGGACGTTTCCCGTATTGCGGAGCCGATGACCAGGTTGACGCGGAAGAATGTTGCTTTTGTTTGGTCAGGTGATTGTGAGGATGCCTTTGGTGTGAGGCTGACGACTGCCCCAGTTCTGCTGTGCCTGATCGCAGCGGTGGATTTGAGATCTTTTGCGATGCTTCTGGCAAGGGTCTCGGTTGTGTGTTGCATAAGCACGGGCATGTTGTGGCTTATGCTTCTCGTCAGCTCAAGGTTCATGAGAAGAATTACCCGACGCATGATTTGGAGTTGGCTGCTGTTGTGTTTGCTCTTAAGATTTGGAGGCACTTCCTGCTGAGTGAGAAAGTGAAGATTTTCACCGATCACAAAAGCTTGAAGTATATTTTTACTCAGAAGGAGCTCAACATGCGACAGCGTCGGTAGTTGGAGCTCATGGCGGATTATGAGATTGATTTGCAGTATCACCCTGGCAAGGTGAATGTGGTTCCAGATGCTTTGAGTAGGCTTCCCGCGGTGATGATGTTGACTTCGCAGTGGAGATTGCAGCAGGATTTTTACAATTCTAGAGTGGAGATTGTTCTTCCCGGGGAGGCTTCTTCGTTGATGTACATGCAGGTGCAGTCAACGATCGTGGATCGGATTAAGGCGAGTCAGGCCGGAGATCCGAAGCTGGTGAGGATTCGGGAGCAGGTTGAAGCCGGTCTGCGGACTGACTTTTTGGCTCATGATGATGGCTCGTTGAGGTTCGGAGCCAGGCTATGTGTGCCAGCTGGGGATATCAGAGATGAGTTGTTGGTGGAGGCACATAGTTCGCCGTATTCTGTGTATCCTGGTGGGACCAAGATGTACAAGGATCTTCGTCTGAACTATTGGTGGCATGGTATGAAGAGGAGTGTGGCTCGGAGTGTGGCCAAGTGTTTGGTTTGCCAACAAGTGAAGGCGGAGCATCAGCGTACGGCCGGGTTGCTGTAACCGCTTCCGATTCCGGAGTGTAAGTGGCAACACATCACTATGGATTTCGTGACTGGACTACCTCGGAGTCCGAAGCAGAATGACGCGATTTAGGTGATCATAGATCGATTGACCAAATCCGCGCACTTTATTCCATTCCGAGTGGGACAGTCCACTGAGGCGCTAGCAAGGAGATACATGGAGGAGGTCGTGCGACTTCATGGGGTCCCCGTGAGTATCGTGTCGGACAGAGACACGAGATTCACATCTCAGTTCTGGCAGAGTTTGCAGAAGAGTTTGGGTACGCGTCTGAGTTTCAGCACGACGTACCATTCGCAGACGGATGGCCAGTCCGAGAGGACGATTCAGATTTTGGAAGACATGCTGAGAGCGTGCATGTTGGATTTCAAGGGTTCGTGGGAGGACCATCTACACTTGGTGGAGTTCTCTTACAACAACAGCTACCAGGCGTCTATTGGCATGGCGCCTTTCGCCGCCTTGTATGGGAGGAAATGTCGATCGCCATTGAGTTGGGATGACGTTGGTGATAGGGAGCTGTTGGGACCTGAGATGATTGTGGAGGCTGTGGAGGTTGTCAGAAACATTCGGGAGAGGTTGAGGATTGCTCAGGACCGTTTTAAGCATTGGGCGGATGCTAAACGTCGTCCTCTGGAGTTTCAGCCTGGGGATCATGTGTTTCTGAGGATTTCCCCGAATCGTGGAGTGATTCGTTTTGGGAAGCGAGGGAAGTTGAGCCCGCGATACATTGGACCGTTTGATATTCTGGAGAGGGTTGGCGAGGTAGCTTACCACTTAGTCTTGCCGCCATCTTTGGAAGGAGTTCACGATGTTTTCCATGTGTCGCAGCTTCGTCGATACATCAGCGATCCATCTCATGCTGTGGATTTCTCGGAGATCGCCGTTCGCCCAGATTTGACGTATGACCAGCATCCAGTGCAGATTCTGGACAGGCGTCAGAAGTCACTTCGGAACAAGGTCGTCGATCTTGTTAGAGTGATGTGGCGACACGGTTCACCGGGAGAGTCTACTTGGGAGAGAGAAGATGAGATGCGAGAGCGCTACCCACTTTTGTTCTCGGACACGTGAGTGTTGGGAATTCCGAGGACGGAATTTTTCTTAAGTTGGGGAGGATGTAACGACTGGGTTTTCATGTATGTATTTTATTATATATATATATATATTTGGTTGCTTTCCCTTGTTGTGATTTCCTTTTTCCGTCTCCGTTGTTTTCATTATCGTTCGTTTCGTCGTGTTTCTCTAGATTCTTCCGTCGGTCGGCGTGTTTGAAGTAAGTCATTTGTGACGGGCTTCATAACGTCGATATCTTAGAGTTAGAACGAGCCTAGGAGACTTAGGGAACCATCCCGGAGCTTCGCGCTCCATTTCGGAACTTTCAGTGCACATTAGCCGCTGTAAGAAGGGGCACCGACCGACTAGATGACGATCCAGTCGGTCGGAAAACCTTCTTGAACCGACTAGTGGGCTTTGTTAAATGTTCAGGAGTTACTGTTTATCGTTAGTCGGTCTAAGAACGTTGGTTGATGATCGCGCCCCGGATATACACCCAGGACGACGACTGTAGTTTTATCGCAAGCGCACGGTCAAGTGGCGAGCGGGTATCGAACACGAGGAGGTGGTGTTGGTTCCAATCTATCTTAGGTTGGTTTGACTACGAATGTTTTATTGGTGGAGATGGGTATGGTATGATGTAATGGCAATGGTAATGGATGTCGGTGTCGGAGATAAAAAAGTCGGATAAGTATCGATTTAAATACAAGATAATAAAAGAGTCTAGAGCTAGGAAATCCCCACTACGGATCGTCATACATCATTGTAAATAGTGAATCTCAATATTACTAGACTTGTGTTGAGGTGAACTAGTCGTAACTGAATAGAGAACCAAGCTCACGCTCTCGCGCTATTGCCGGTCTATAGCAATCTAGGATATGGCCCAATCTCTTGCAAACCCTAGCCTAAGCCACTAGCATTAGGATCGACATCATCGTTCAATCGCTCTTCGAGCCCACTCTCGTGCAAACTCGAGTTACGATCTAGGTTGTGATAGTTCGTATTCGTCCAATCTCTTGCAAACGAATATGTGTATAGATTTACAATTAAAAATCCTAGCTTTGGTCCAATCTCTTGCAAACCAAATTTAGAGAAATCCAATTGTAAACCTAAATCAAATATCTAGGCCTTCCCATCGATTAGAATCCAATCTCTTGCAAACCCCAATCGATGGAAATCCCTAGCTATTCGTAATAAATCAATCACAACCTAATCTCCTAGCAATTCTAGCAATTTAGAGGTTCATTCATCACAAATATGAAATTAGACCCATAGGATTCATCCACATGCCCTAGAACATCAAATCTACTCAAGCATAACAATAACGATATAGAAATCAATAAAAACCATTGCTTGTATACAAAAAGATAGAAAAACAAAGATTCAAATAATAAGAATAAAAATACTTAGCTTTGATGAAGATCTTCAATCCAAATACAAGCTTTTTGATCCAAGAGGAGGCCTAGGGCATGGCCTAACCTCTAAAATAATTAATAAGAAAACATCTTGGAACCCCCCTCAATGACGGCTACAAACCCTCTTAAATAGCCCCCCAAAACCCTAGCAAAACTGCCTAAAAGCCCCTGAAATTCGGGCCCAAAACTGAATCTGCGCGTGCCCAGAAATCTGCGCCAGTTACGACTCGACCGAGTGGAAATCTCACTCGGTCGAGTGAACAGCTCACTCGGTCGAGTGGAAATCTCACTCGGTCGAGTGAGCTTTCCTACAGAAACTCCAAAAAACAGCACTCTGTCAAAACTGTCAAAAACTGTCAAAAACTGGTCACTCGGCCGAGTGGAAAACTCACCCGGTCGAGTGGAAATGTCACTCGGCCGAGTGACACTGACATGCAAATTCCAGCACTGCAGCAGCGACTTGTAGAAATTCCCCAGATTTCATCCGACCTCTAATTTGCGCGTTCTTGGCGGCGTTGGAATCGGCATAAAGTCTACTATCCATACAAAATATGAGAAAAATAATTTACTCACTAGAATGATAGAAGATTTCAAAAGAATGGGAGGATGTCTGAAAATCTGGGCGCTTCGTGTCCTCGGCATCACTCGGCCGAGTGGCAAATGTCACTCGGCCGAGGGGCTTTTGGAACTCGGCCGAGTCGGAGCTCGTAGACGACTGACGGATTACAAAAAGTTGGACATTTTGGCTTGCCGTCGTCTGGGTGCCACTCGGGCGGACGGAGTCTCCGCACTCGGCCGAGTGGGCGTGCGATGCTCGGCCGAGTGCACGCTGATACATCTCTGTTGCGTGTCCGATCTGGCCGGCCGAGCGGGGTCTCAATGCTCGGCCGAGTGACTCCTTCACTCGACCGAGTGGCATGCTGAAAATGCCTAATCTCCATCTTTTCGCTTCCTCGTCGCTCCTACGACGTTCTTTCTTCTTCCACTCGTCTTCCATTGCAGAATAACCCTCAAAAGGGCCATGGTTGACTCTCCGGAGTGGGTGCAAATTCTTTAAGCTCATTTTTGCTCCCGATCGCTCCATATTTCCTGAAATCCGACAAAAACAAGAAATAATGAAAAGCATCGCAATATTGTCGAATAATCTTGAAAAACGCAATATGAGCAATCGAAATGGCGTGAAAACATGCAGAAAAAAGGTGTAAAATATGGAGTGATCAAAATCCTCCAAGCTTACCTCTTACTCGTCCTCGAGGAAGACAAGTAGAAGGTGAACCTGAAGGGTAAAAATAAGGAAAAAATTAAAAAGAATACGAAGTGGAAGGGGTCGCTAGATTATTCTCTCAGATCTCAAGCCATAAGCTACACATCACGATAACTTGGGAAATACGAATCACATGCTATAAAGATTTCATATCTTACTTAAACATGGCACTTGCAAGATTTTCAAATCAACAAAAGGGATTCTCTAAATTCATACAATCAATTCATATCCATATCATGCATTTCATAGAATTTAATATACAATTGTTGGCGATGTACTTTTCAATCAAGAGTCATAACAGAAGCATATAAGAATCACACCAAACATGCAATGGAGAATAGAATAAATCATGGCATTCACATATTTATATCGATTCATAAGAAATCTCCATAACTAAGGTATTGTGCTAAGTTTCAGCATTATCAAACTTCCCCATTCGTGCACCTCTCCACTCTAATGTCGCACTCACTCATATGGTCAAATGAGTTCACCCCCCCAAGCTTAGCTTGAGGCATTGCATCTAAAGGAATATGATTGTGGAAAATGAGATTTTTGCCTTGGTTTTCCCAAGTATTTTGTGGCTCCAATAATGAGATAGAGAAACATTTTTTTTCTTCCTTTTTTTCTTTTTGAACTTTTTTGTTTCTCACTTTTCTTTTTGGATTTTTGTAGGAGCTATTTGATTTGTATTTTTGGTTTTGGCTCCTTTTTGGCTTTTTGGACTTTTTGGAGCAACCTTTTCTTTTGTAAGGATTTTTGGGAAATAGATGCGATATAATTAGCTTTAGGAGGTGAGCTCAAGTGACATGTAGAGAATAAAAAGTTATATGTGGAGAAAGAAATAATGTAACACTCGGTTCACTCTAAGATGTGCACGAACGGTTCAATAAAATAATACTTCAACTAAAACTCATATGTAAGCATGGATATTTTCAATCATCTCAATAAAAAGTGAAGTCAAGCGGTAAAGAGTACTTTCATATCAAGCATGCAACAGAAGGTGAATAAGATAATAAAACTGATGCTTCAGATATACTAATGATGCGTGAATCTTGGTGCACTTCCAACAAAAGCATACCAAACACTAATCCATACATTCAGCTTCAATTAATATCATGCATTCATGTAGATGAATCATTAAAAGAAATGGATTTGCAAGCACATGTGAATAGCAAGACTATGGAATACTCTAAGTAGCATGGCAAGGAATAATAAGCATCGTGATGGCTACTAAAGCAATAAGAGATATCATCATAAGGAACGCATCTAGCAAAAGAAGAGAAAGGAAAATAAAGAAATAAGAAAAAATAAAAGAGAGGAAAGAAATGAAAAACAAGCACACAACATGATGCATGAACACACATAAAAGGAAAATAAGATGGAAAATTCAAAAAGATGATGCAAAATTTTGAAAAATTTTAAAAGCCCTAAAATAAAGTAAAAATGCAACTAATGCATCTAAATGGCATGGAAATGCACTCCCCCAAGCTTAAACTTCACATTGTCCTCAATGTAATCATAATGAAAGAATATGAGGAACAACGATAATAATAAGGGGGTGAATGAAAAATGATGAAATGAATGACATGAAATCCTAATGCAACTACATGCACATACAATGATGCATGAGAGCGCTTTCCCCCAAGCTTATACCAAACAATCCTATTCAAGTGACTCAATAAAAAATGTCATGGCTTTGCAAAGCGTGATCAAGTCAAATGAATAAGAAAGTGAGTATTCACTTGAAAGAAATGCTCGATGGTGGTGAGCAAAAGGATGTGGCGTATCAAAATATGGAGAGGGGAATTAATATATATAATGGGTTTGGGGTGTAAAAGATTTTTGTTGCCATCATATGAGGTGATATTTATTCAAGCAAATCTATACGGTCCTCTCGCTGTCGAGAGGATTCGGGTTTATTGAAAGCATAAAAATTTCTACACTACTGGATTGATATCACCTAAAGCAAAAGGTGGATCCAGTATCTTTGCTGGTGCAGGCAACTGCTCCAACTGCTCTTTCCGTGGCTCTGCCAGATGCGTGTGTCCACGGACTCCAACGAACTCCTGCAATGCATCCTCCAGCATTCCCACAAGGACTCCACCTGTACCCTGCAGAGAATAGAATGCATCAGTTCGCTGCAAAAAATTCACCCTCATAATAAAAGTATCCCAAAGAGGATCGTCTATAGAAATATATGGAATAAATAATGGTGGACGATACTTCCCTGGAAATAATCCAATATCCTCACGTGCCGTGATAGCTGTCTCCATGGTACCCTCTCTCAGCTGCTCAGGTAAATCAAGATCATAGGTGTGGACCTCCTCGATAGGCTCATCGAACTGTGACACGTCCAAGCATACCTCCGGTCCATAATCGTATGTGTGCTGTAAAAGGTATGACGTGTCAAAAATATCTGAATCAAAATAAATATCAAATGGAATGCATGATTCAGAAATGGAGTGGGTAAAAATATCTCCCTGAGTGGGAGCAGTAAGCTCTGTGGGATAGTCCTCGACGTCAGTGGGAGGATGAGGTGGCTGCAGGAGCTCCAATGGAGGAGGGTAGTGCTCGGGATCCTCATGAATGGCTATGTCCTCGTCCCGATGCACGACCTCCTCGGTGATAAACTCTGGCTCCGTGTGTGAGGCCTCCTCAAAAGCATGCTCAGGCTCCGCATGTGAGGCCTCCTCGTCAATATGCTCTGGCTCGACAGTGTGCTCCTTTACCTTCTCATCGACTATCAATGTGGGCTCTCTCTGGAATGGTGATGTTGGCTGCTCAAGTGTGTCAGCTTGTGGGGATGTATCATGTGGAGGGGAATGCCCGCAAGCAATCCGAAAATATAGTCTATCCCCCTCAAGACTGACATGGATGTCCTCCTCAATTGTTCCTGCAGCTGAAACACGGTTCATGACAACATCTGCAAATCGTAGCTCAAATGCATCACCTGCTGTAATGCTCTCTTAACCGGTGAACCTCACTGACTCCAAGAGGCCATCCAATAATCTCTGAAATGCGTCCTCCTCTGGCTGCGCATATGACTCAGTTTCTTCTTCCTTCACTGCCTCTTCGTCCATCCACTCTTTATATGCAATAAATGTATCGTAGGAAGTGGGATCGACGACGGCACATTCTGGCTCTGGAAGTAAGTCTGGCGATGCTTCTTGCCCATAAAATGAAGAAGCAGAACTGATATCTTTGGAAATCCCTGCAATCTTAAGCATGAGCACATTCATTTCAAGTACCCTCTTCGTACATTCAAATTTAAGATTGCTCTTATCAAGCCCGGCTTGTATTTCCACCTGGTGTGCATGCATCTCATCAAAAAAGATCCTTTATCTCTCATCAAGCTCGGGCCAGTGCATCTCCTCAAAAAATTATTCTCCCATCTGAGCACTCTGATCATAATAGTATTCTCCCGTCTGAGCACTCTGATCATAATAGTATTCTCCCATCTGAGCACTCTGATCAAAATAGTAATCTCCCATCTGAGCACTCTGATCAAAATCTGTGGTCCACGTAGTATAATCCATAGCACCTGATCAACAAAGATAAATACCTGGAGAAAAGATATCAGTGGCACAAAAGAATATAGAAATGATAATAATGGTGGCGGGGGTGAAAATTTCCTTTTGTTCGTTTTTTTTCGTAGTCTAATCAACCTAATTGTGACAAATTGGCACCCAACGGGAAACACCTCCCCGGCAACGGCGCCAAAAACTTGATCGCGCCCCGAATATACACCCGGGACGACGACTGTAGTTTTACCGCAAGCGCACGGTCAAGTGGCGAGCGGGTATCGAACACGAGGAGGTGGTGTTGGTTCCAATCTATCTTAGGTTGGTTTGACTACGAATGTTTTATTGGTGGAGATGGGTATGGTATGATGTAATGGCAATGGTAATGGATGTCGGTGTCGGAGATAGAAAATTCGGATAAGTATCGATTTAAATACAAGATAATAAAAGAGTCTAGAGCTAGGAAATCCCCACTACGGATCGTCATACATCATTGTAAATAGTGAATCTCAATATTACTAGACTTGTGTTGAGGTGAACTAGTCGTAACTGAATAGAGAACCAAGCTCACGCTCTCGCGCTATTGCCGGTCTATAGCAATCTAGGATAGGGCCCAATCTCTTACAAATCCTAGCCTAAGCCACTAGCATTAGGATCGACATCATCGTTCAATCGCTCTTCGAGCCCACTCTCGTGCAAACTCGAGTTACGATCTAGGTTGTGATAGTTCGTATTCGTCCAATCTCTTGCAAACGAATATGTGTATAGATTTCCAATTAAAAATCCTAGCTTTGGTCCAATCTCTTGCAAATCAAATCTAGAGAAATCCAATTGTAAACCTAAATCAAATATCCAGGCCTTCCCATCGATTAGAATCCAATCTCTTGCAAACCCCAATCGATGGAAATCCCTAGCTATTCGTAATAAATCAATCACAACCTAATCTCCTAGCAATTCTTGCAATTTAGAGGTTCATTCATCACAAATATGAAATTAGACCCATAGGGTTCATCCACATGCCCTAGAACATCAAATCTACTCAAGCATAGCAATAACGATATAGAAATCAATAAAAACCATTGCTTGTATACAAAAAGATAGAAAAACAAAGATTCAAATAATAAGAATAAAAATACTTAGCTTTGATGAAGATCTTCAATCCAAATACAAGCTTTTTGATCCAAGAGGAGGCCTAGGGCATGGCCTAACCTCTAAAATAATTAATAAGAAAACATCTTGGAACCCCCCTCAATGACAGCTACAAACCCTCTTAAATAGCCCCCCAAAACCCTAGCAAAACTGCCTAAAAAGCCCCTGAAATTCGGGCCCAAAACTGAATCTGCGCGTGCCCAGAAATCTGCGCCAGTTACGACTCGGCAGAGTGGAAATCTCACTCGATCGAGTGGAAATCTCACTTGGTCGAGTGGACAGCTCACTCGGTCGAGTGGAAATCTCACTCGGTCGAGTGAGCTTTCCTGCAGAAACTCCAAAAAACAGCACTCTGTCAAAACTGTCAAAAACTGTCAAAAACTGGTCACTCGGCCGAGTGGAAAACTCACCCAGTCGAGTGGAAATGTCACTCGGCCGAGTGACACTGACATGCAAATTCCAGCACTGCAGCAGCGACTTGTAGAAATTCTCCAGATTTCATCCGACCTCCGATTTGCGCGTTCTTGGCAGCGTTGGAATGTTCATGAAATCTACTATCCATAAAAAATATGAGAAAAATAATTTACCCACTGGAATGATAGCAGATTTCAAAAGAATGGGAGGATGTCTGAAAATCTGGGCGCTTCATGTCCTCGGCATCACTCGGCCGAGTGGCAAATGTCACTCGGCCGAGGGTCTTTTGGAACTCGGCCGAGTCGGAGCTCGTAGTCGACTGACGGATTACAGAGAGTTGGACATTTTGGCTTGCCGTCGTCTGGGTGCCACTCGGGCGGACGGAGTCTCCGCACTCGGCCGAGTGGGCGTGCGATGCTCGGCCGAGTGCACGCTGATACATCTCTGTTGCGTGTCCGATCTGGCCGGCCGAGCGGGGTCTCAATGCTCAGCCGAGTGACTCCTTCACTCGGCCGAGTGGCATGCTGAAAATTCCCAATCTCTATCTTTTCGCTTCCTCGTCGCTCCTACGACGTTCTTTCTTCTTCCACTCGTCTTCCATTGCAGAATAACCCTCAAAAGGGCCATGGTTGACACTCCGGAGTGGGTGCAAATCCTTTAAGCTCATTTTTGCTCCTGATCGCTCCATATTTCCTGAAATCCGACAAAAACAAGAAATAGTGAAAAGCATCGCAATATTGTCGAATAATCTTGAAAAACGCAATATGAGCAATCGAAATGGCGTGAAAACATGCGGAAAAAGGTGTAAAATATGGAGTGATCAGTTGACAGACTAGGTTGCAAACTAGTCGGTCGGCAATGCTTCTTTAACCGACTAACTCATTAACTATTTTTGGTATCAGTCACTGTTCACTTTTAGTCGGTCTAAGTTCATCTTAGTACCGACTAGTTGTCAAACTAGTCGGTTAAGTTTTGTACTCAGACCGACTAATTCTTAGTTCTTCTATACAGTCGAGTACTGTTCACTTTTAGTCGGTCTAAGAACGTTCATCGACCGACTAGATGTCAAACTAGTCGGTCAGTAGTTGTTCTTTGACCGACTAACTCTTAGTTCAGGTTTTCGTCTGCGGTTACTGTTTACACTTAGTCGGTCTGTGTTGGTCAACCGACCGACTAGTTCTCAAACTAGTCGGTCAGTGGTTGCTCTTTGACCGACTAAACAGTACAGGAAACCCTAGTTTTGCCCTAGCCGCCACCAAACTCTATAAATACCCCTCCAAATGTTTTCTTCTTCTTCCTCATGACCTAAAACCCTAGTTTCTCCCCCATTGAGCCCCCTACTACCTCAAACCCTTATTCCTTCCTCCCAAGCCCAAAATCCATCATCCAAACCCTCACTTAACACATTCTACCTCTCATCTTCCTCAAACTTTCATCAAACCCCCAAAATCCACATCCAAACCTATTTCTCCAGATTTTTCCCTCATTTCCAGATCTGAGCCGGATCGTTCTTC
Source organism: Scilla litardierei (assembly GCA_030789695.1). Classification (NCBI taxonomy): domain Eukaryota; kingdom Viridiplantae; phylum Streptophyta; class Magnoliopsida; order Asparagales; family Asparagaceae; genus Scilla; species Scilla litardierei. The sequence goes on along the minus strand of CM061142.1, from coordinate 791,847,149 downwards.
CGTTGCCGTGGTTGCTCGGCATCGTTCCTCCGCTTCTTCACGGTAATACTCGATCCTTTAGTTTTAGCATAACCAACATTGACATTTGTGAAACCCTAATAAAATGGATTATTAGACAATTATGATTCTATTAAGAAATTGATTTAGAATCGTTGTTCGAATAATTGTTTTGCTATAATAGTGATCTATTCCGTAGTTAGCTTGTGTGACGATCTTCATTGCTCGTCAATCCCGGTAACAGGCAAGTGAAACTTGCATCTCTTGATTTGGGCCATGTCTTAGGCCATTACCTTGCTTTAGCGTAAAAGAGACTAGACGATGAAAGGATAGCCGTCTAGACGCCATTGACCTAGCTTGACAACGAAGCTTGGTCAGTCACCCTCATCATGCTTGTATGTCACGTTAACTTTTCCTTAACGGTACGTGTATTAACTGTTCATGTCATCCATGCATCCTTAACTGCTATTGCATTCACTACTACAAAAAGGACTTTTAATAGCACATCTTTAATAGCGCTTGCCAATTATAAGCGCTGTTAATTAGATGCACATATAATAGACAGCGCTTCTTTCTGCAAGCGCTGCTAAAAGTCAGATAATAGACAGCGCTTTTTTCTTCAAGCGCTGTTAAAGGTCAGATAATAGACATCGCTTCTTTCTACAAGCGCTGTTTATTAGAGGCACAGATAATAGACATCGCTTCTTTCTACAAGCGCTGTTAAAAGTCGGATAATAGACAGCGCTTCTTTCTCCAAACACTGTTAAAGATCAGCTAATAGACATCGCTACTTTTCTCCAAGCGCTGTTAAACGTCAAGTAAATTTTCCCAAAATTTTTCATCCCCCGCTCATCCCATTTCCCCCCTCCAAAATTTTTCATCCCCCGCTCATCCCAAAGCCTTGTTCTCGCCATCGCAGCCCTGCCTCTAATCTTGTGGAGATAAAAAAACAAGGTTCTTCCGTCCTCGAGCTAAACCCTATCTCTTCGTCCTGTGCGAAGCCGATCAATCGATCTAAACCCTAGCGATCGAGAGGGAAGAAAGACAGAAAGGATCGATCGCTAAACCCTAGAGATCGATCGATCGATCTAAGGCCCTCGAGCTCTCCGTCCTCCGCGACGCTGATCAATCGATCTAAACCCTAGCGATCGAGAAGGAAGAGGGCCCACGAAGAGGGGCCTCCGAGTTTCCGCTCTCTGGCCTGCATCTGCCACACTGCTAGCCTATTTTACGAGCATCCCCACTCTTATTCAGGATGGCATCCTCGACGAAGATGGTATTATCAATCCCTTTTAATGTTCTGTTAATTATAAGACTTCCGAGCTAATTACTTGATGCAGGGCTGCCTACAAAGCGTGAGATGATCGAGATTATCCCACGGATACCACCAATAGACACCCATCAATTCTCATGGAACCTTATCGGTGAATCTAAAGCACGGGAAACTGTCTTTCGATTCATAACCGACAATAATCTAAAGCACAGGATGTTGCTGCAGATGCGTGGCACAGTTGCTCCTGGACGCAAATGGGAAGTGATGGTAATCTATAATTGCTTGTTGTTATATGTTAAGGGTAAAAAGTTGTGATTTTGTTTTATGATCCTACTTGCATTTTAATGTTTTTCATTAGACTGTATCAAACCTATATCCTTGTGTGACGGCTATCACTAGAAAGTTAGAAACCTCCATTTCATGGCATCATGCTATCATTAGGCAGTTAGTTAATTTCAGTTATCTAAAAAATCATTAGTTTTATTTTTTTCTTTTTAGTTAATTTCGGGTACTTCAGCAATGGTTGCCTTGCTTCTGACAATAAATGGATATATTTTCTTAGAACGTGGGCCTGAGTATCAGTTTCCTTTGGATGGTTAACAAGTCTTCTCCTTGCAACCCTTTAAACTAGTTCATATGGAACTCTGAGACTTCTCTCCTTCTTCCATTAGAATTTAGTTAGAATTATTTGGTACTGATCTCTATCTAACAAAATTCTCTGGTATATTTGTAGGATCAAGAGCCATCCAAAAGGGTCTTTAATTAAATGCACGGCAGAGAATCGAAGGAGACCCTTTTGTTCATATGTAATTTATTTGAGAAGAATTGAGGTATTCCCTTGATTTTCTCTTCTTCATTTATACATACCTGGTTTTTAATTGTGCTGAGCTTATGAAGCTGTAGCAGACACTGCATGCATAGAGCTACTAATAATAGACAATTAACAAGGAGCATTGAAGAATCAAAGGGGAAAAAAGGTGAAGATGGCATTAATTTTAGGCTAGCAAAAAAATAAAGTGAGATCGAAGCATAAATGACTGGAATATTCATTCAAATCCAACATTCATTCAAATCAATTCCAAGCCCTGCCTTTAACTAGGTCAATGTCATGGTAGTTAAACAAATAAATGACTGGAAAAAAGGGGTTTATGTCATGGCAAGAGGGATGCGCCGATGGTGGCATTGCATTATTTGAGTTGGTGCACCCTGGGCACCATGAATCCATTACAATATATTAATAATCTTTGATGCTTTCATCTATATTATCAGTATCTGCTCACCAAAATGTACAAGCTGAGAATAACATAAAACCCTTTAAGACATGATAAAAAACATTATTAATCACTTATTATATTTGCTTAAGTTTATTTAATCAGTATGTGAAAAGTAGCAGCAAAGTGCTTTCCTAGATTTTGAAGTTATAAGGTCCATTTGACAGCTAGCATCTCTATTTGAAATTATATAGATTGCATCACAAGTGATTTCTCTGGTCCCAATTCTAAGCTTTTCAGTTTGGCAAGTTGAATGTTGTAAATTTCTTCTCTGTTTTTTCGATTTGAAATTTCATGTACTTGTTACTAATCTTATTCTAAATTATGTTGTACATGATGAATATTTATGTAACTGAGTGTGATTCTTTGAAGAACAATACTGGATGTAATTAATGTATTCTCTTTATATTATCGGCCAAGTCTTGCTTCTATAATACAGAAGAAAAATCATTTCTTCATTGGCAAGTACCAGCAAATAATGATAGCTTAGGAATAATACAGAAGAAAAATCAGATATATACATGGTATTCGTTGCCAAATCTTTGCATCATTTACTGCGGTCATTTTAGCTAGTGATTTGGAGCAAACATGCTGCATTTTGTAACAGTTGCACAACCAGTTTTTTGTTTGCAACTCCAATTCTAGCAAAACAAACAGTTCTGTGCAAGCGTGCATGCTTGCTGTAAGTGAAATCCAAGAACTTGCGTTACTTTGATTTGGGGGAAGTTTTTAAGGCTTCTCTTGCACCAGCTTATGCCACCTCTCACTCCCAAAGTTTCTTAGAAATCAACTATATTTTCTCTAGTATATGTCATTTAATATTTATACAAATCATTTCCAAAAACTTTCTGGAAGTTTTCTCGTAAAGAAACTCATAAATTTTTTAAACGTCCAATTCGTTCCTAAATGCAAATCCTAATCTAGGTGTAAGATTTAATTCTGTAAAGTCCCCTATAGAATGGGGTTCTATGATTAATAATAATGTACTAAGATTTATTTTATCTGTATGTACAAAAATATTCATCATTCTACAGCAAGAAAGAATTTCATGGTTATTGTGTTTTCTTGTACATGCATCATTTTAGTCAAAAAATACAAAAAAAGTTTCCGAAACCAAGCAAATCTTGCTTTATCGGCTGTTAAATCTTGGAATATCAATATTAACACAGGGATCGTGAAATATCTTTGCACTGCCATCGCTGAGTACTGCCCTAATGTGAGCATCGTATCTATTTTTATTTCAGTCTGAAAATTGATTCTGGAAAACATAAGAGTTGTAATTGTTCTCTTTATGTTTACTAGTTATAAATTGAAAGTTCAGTACTTAAACACGACAAATAAAACACAAAGATAAAACATAAACACCAAGGTGACACAAGAGACTTGGTAACGCAGTTCGGTGCGCACACCTACATCTGCGGGGCCATGCCCAGAAAATCAGAATACTCCACTAAAATAATCAATGAGTACAATCACTAATTATCGCGATTCTATTAGGAGGAACAACCTCCCCCTCAATACAAACCGTGATGGGTGGTCTCTACCAACCCATGGAGTATTCTCGGCAAGCTCCCCTTGCCCAACCGACTAGATCAACTCCCTTGATCCTACGTGCGTAGCCGTCGGCCTCCTCCCGGAGTTCTTCAAAACTTTCGTCAAAAGTCGTCCCTTTGCCACAAAACCGCACGCACGTTCAAATCTTCGCTCCCCCTCAATCATCGAGTAGATAAGGAGGGACGCTCGCTAAAATCCCGTGCAGAATCGGCAGCCCACAAATTAAGGAATCACTTTGGGCAAGTGGTTCCACAATATCTTCAACAAGATCTTCCAACCAATATTTGCGGGCGAAAATCTCTCTAACAAATTCAATAACAAATCCCGAGAGATAGCAACTTCCAATTATATCTCCAACCGATCTTCAATTGCAACAATAATTATTCTTTCCAACCAAGCGAGATTCTTTCCAACCAAATCAACAATAATAACGAGAGATAATAGCTTCCAAATATATCTCCAGCTCACCCACAATTAACCGAACCAAGATAGGAAATGATTCTTTCAAATCTTCTGGAAATAGCAACAATAAAAGATCTGCAGCAATCAATCTTTCCAACCAACAAATCTGCGAGATATTCTCTTTCTATTTCAACCCAACATGCCTTCAATTTAGAAACAGATTTAGGAAGGGCTTTCCAAAAATCTCTCAAGTAGATATTCCACAATCAATTCAGAATTCCCGTCATTTTAGGCAGCAAATCGGATCTGAAACCAAAGCAGCGTTTCTGCATACGAACCAGAAATCCAGATCCCGAATGTTGAACATTTTGTTGAATGACATTATGTTCAACAATACAGCTCAATCTGCTCAAAAACACTTCTGATTCCTCAAACAGAACTCTCCATCTATTGTGCCACTAATGCCAACAAATATCAGCAGAATTCAACCCTAACAATCTCCCCCTTTGGCATTATGTGGCACAACCCAAAGCAAGCACCAACCAAGCACACATTCTCCCCCTTTGAGCCACAATAATCCAAACCACATTCTCCCCCTTACTAGAACAACCTGAGCAGTGATCACTTCAGAAGAGACATCAAAATTATTCAGAAAAGACACCACATTCTCCCCCTTTCAGCTAGCCTCACATCTCCAAAAGAAAAATTCAGAAAAACTCAACTGAGGCACATCCAGAGGTTCGTCTGTCTCTCTTAATAGCAAATAAATTCTCAGGCACATCAGAATAAGAGAAAGAGCATTATACCTCACATCCGATTCGAGCTCTGAGGGGCCAAAAAGAAGTTGGAGAATAGAAAAACATCGGCGGTGTTGAAAGAGGATCTTCGGTGGTCTGTATGTCAAAATTTGGAGACGTGGATGCGATGGAACCGGCTAAGAAGTGAACGAACTTTAGGGAAGTCAACCGGTCTAGATGATGAGGCCGCAGAAGATGAAGCAGAGGTGGATTGCTGTGCAGGAGAGGGTACATGCGAAGATCCAATGGCACCGGTAGAGGAAGGGCAGTGAGCAAAGCGACGAGATAGCACTCTGATAATTCTGGAGGAAGATTCATGAGACTTTGGCGCAGGTTGCTCACCGTGATTGTCGAGGGGAGATGTCGAGTCTGGTGTCATAACATCTGCAGCAACATTGTTCTGTGTTGTATCTAATGTTACAACATTAGTCACAACATGAAGTGTTCTCTCTGAAGCTGTAGTGTTCTTGCTGTATAATTCAGACTTCTTGACCCATTGCTTCTTCATCTTCATATCAGGATGTCTAACATTTCTTCCTTCTGACCAATGTCGCATGCGACTGTAGCAGTTTCTCTCAGTATGGCCAATGAACTTGCAGTAACTGCATACAGAATGAGCACCTTTTATACCTCTAATCTGCCTCTTCTTCTGATCATGGCCCTTGTGTTGATCCATTCTTTCAAGTTCTTTGCTAACTTGACTTCTTCTTTCAGCAGACACATCATCAAAAGCTCCTCTATTGTATCCCACTCCGGTGCGATCTCCTGAAGTCTTACCCATATTCAAGATATCATCCAACTTTGTTTTTCCAGAATTCCACTTCTCCAATATGCATTCAGCTTTTTCTGCCCTGAGAAGAACATTTCTGAAGTTTCTTTCCAATTCTCTACAGTTTTCCTCAGCTTTCAGACATTCGATTTTGATCTCCTCCTTCTCTTTCTTCACTCTTTCATTCTCCTCCTTCGGGACTTTGTTGATATTGCAGATTTGCATCCACTTCTCAAACATCATCTGGTATGTTGTACGGATATCATCGTTACTAACTTTCCCATCGCTATCAGCTTTAGAATCTGATTCGATTGTAGATGTTGTACATGATGTTGAACATGATGTTGAACATAATGTTGCAACATTCTGTCTGACATTGGCTAGTTTGTTGTAATCAAGTCCTTTCTTCTGAGAGGCTGCGAGGGCAATGTAATTACTGATGATGTCTTCATTTTTAACACTCCCATCAGAATCATCTTCACTCCAGGTACTTGATAAAGATTTCTCTTTCTGCTTCTTGAGGGTATTGGCACATTCGGCTTGTATGTGACCAAAACCCTCACATTCTCTGCACTGTATCCCTTTGCCTTTGTTCTTGCCTGCAGATGGAAGATTTGCACGTCCCGCATTGTTACCATATCTGAAGTTTTGACCCTTGTTGCTTATCTCTTTCATCATTCTACTGAAATTCTTGGTCAGCAAGGCAACGTCATCATCTAACTCAGACTCATTTTCAATCCATTTGTCCCTCTGATTCTGCTTCAGGTTCATTTCATAGGTTTGAAGAGATCCCATGAGTTCATCCAGTCTCATGGTGGACGTATTTCTGGCCTCCTCAATGGCTGCAACTTTGGCCGAAAATTTGTCTGGAAGAGATCTCAAGGTTTTCTCAATTAACTTCTTTTGTGAATATTTCTTCCCAAGTTGGAAGGCCTGATTGGCTATATCTCTCAACCTCCCATTGAATTCGGCAACAGTCTCGTTGTTATACATCTTTAGATTTTCAAACTGAGAAGCTAGCATCTGGAGTTTGGAAGCTTTTACGGTACTTGTTCCTTCATGAACATTCTGGAGAATATCCCATGCTTCTTTGGCATACTCACATGTGGAGATCAGCTTGAACTTCTCTTCATCTACAGCCGAAAAAATAGCATTAGTTGCTTTAGAATTGCACAAGGCCGCATGTTCTTCAATCCGACTCCAGTCTCTTGCCAGCTTGAGGTGTTCTTTGCCATCTTTGTCAATTTCGATCGGCGGTGTCCATCCTTCAACGATAGCGATCCATGCCTTCACATCAATGGACTTGATGAATACACGCATTCGAGACTTCCAGTAAGTGTAGTTTGTACCGGTGAGGAGTGGGGGACGAACAACGGAGGCACCTTCTCGTGTAGCCATGATTCAAGTACTGAAATCCAAGATCACACCTTCTTTGTTAACAAAGAAACACGGGTGACCTGCTCTGATACCAATTGAAAGTTCAGTACTTAAACACGACAAATAAAACACAAAGATAAAACATAAACACCAAGGTGACACAAGAGACTTGGTAACGCAGTTCGGTGCGCACACCTACATCTGCGGGGCCACGCCCAGAAAATCAGAATACTCCACTAAAATAATCAATGAGTACAATCACTAATTATCGCGATTCTATTAGGAGGAACAACCTCCCCCTCAATACAAACCGTGATGGGTGGTCTCTACCAACCCATGGAGTATTCTCGGCAAGCTCCCCTTGCCCGCAAGTTCCCCTTGCACAACCGACTAGATCAACTCCCTTGATCCTACGTGCGTAGCCGTCGGCCTCCTCCCGGAGTTCTTCAAAACTTTCGTCAAAAGTCGTCCCTTTGCCACAAAACCGCACGCACGTTCAAATCTTCGCTCCCCCTCAATCATCGAGTAGATAAGGAGGGACGCTCGCTAAAATCCCATGCAGAATCGGCAGCCCACAAATTAAGGAATCACTTCGGGCAAGTGGTTCCACAATATCTTCAACAAGATCTTCCAACCAATATTTGCGAGCGAAAATCTCTCTAACAAATTCAATAACAAATCCCGAGAGATAGCAACTTCCAATTATATCTCCAACCGATCTTCAATTGCAACAATAATTATTCTTTCCAACCAAGCGAGATTCTTTCCAACCAAATCAACAATAATAACGAGAGATAATAGCTTCCAAATATATCTCCAGCTCACCCACAATTAACCGAACCAAGATAGGAAATGATTCTTTCAAATCTTCTGGAAATAGCAACAATAAAAGATCTGCAGCAATCAATCTTTCCAACCAACAAATCTGCGAGATATTCTCTTTCTATTTCAACCTAACATGCCTTCAATTTAGAAACAGATTTAGGAAGGGCTTTCCAAAAATCTCTCAAGTAGATATTCCACAATCAATTCAGAATCCCCGTCATTTTAGGCAGCAAATCGGATCTGAAACCAAAGCAGCGTTTCTGCATACGAACGAGAAATCCAGATCCCGAATGTTGAACATTTTGTTGAATGACATTATGTTCAACAATACAGCTCAATCTGCTCAAAAACACTTCTGATTCCTCAAACAGAACTCTCCATCTATTGTGCCACTAATGCCAACAAATATCAGCAGAATTCAACCCTAACATAAATTAATGCACTTTATTGTTTGGTTACATGATATAAACATGCCTTCTAAATTTTTTGGACGCGGGTTTCATAATTTTCTTACAGAAATCACAAATGGGATGTTACAGTCACGTTAAATTTGTTAGTTCTTATCATGTATGTATCTGTTATCCACTATGATGCCTTATGTTTACTTTATGTCTCCACATGTTGCCCGATATTCACCATCTGACATGAAATTCCCTTGGGCTCCATTGAGCCGTTGTCCGTCATTTCGAACCTTGATTGCTTGGTCATTGGTTAAGACTGTTGGCAGAAACTTGATCTAAAACTGTGTTTCTTGACCATGTCCAATATCTAATACGTAGTATTCATAAATTACGGATATTGGGACCCTGGTTCTCATGAGGAGTCAGTGAAGAAACCCAGCCGAAGGATGAATGAAAATCTAGTACACTGGAAAATGAAATGGCGCTGCATCTTTTGACCCTTTCTTTTTTGGTTCCATCTTGCCTGCAACTCTGTTATTGCTTAGAGATTTTGAACCCTACTGGATGTGGAAAATACAATGTTGTGCAAGGGCATTGTTCTCGAAAAGATTTTACAAAATGGTTAAGTAGATGACATCCTATGAAACTCATACTTACATTGTCTCTGAAAATTGATTTTTTCCCTTATGAATATTAGTTGATTATGTTTTTAAATTTTATTTATTTTATATTTTGATCAGGCTGTTGTCAATATGATAAGCAACCTAGTGAACTCGACGGTGCCAATTACAGCCAAGGTGTTTAAGAAGGCATGAACGTATGATCCGAAGAGGCTGTTTGGTGTCCCTACGCTTGATGTTGTTAAAGCCAAGACCGTTTATGCAGCAAACGCTAATGTTCCCGTTTCTGGTAATGAGCTTATTTTCTATTGGGGATTGTTGTATAGTTCTAAGTCGTATGTATCTAAAATTAGCTAATGGAATAATATGCGGATGTCAATGTTCCTGTTGTTGGCGGGCATGCGGGCATTACTACCTTGCCTCTTTCTCTCAGGTGATGCTTCTGTTCATATTTCATTGCTTTTTAGGTCTAAAAGTCATGGATTCTTGTAATTCGCTAATTTGAGAGCTGGAAAAATAAAAGTGAAAGTATTGTTGCAACACTCTGGATTTATGAAAGGAACACATTATATTTAATTTTGTTTCTGACTTGTATTTGAAATGCTGAACTAGATATTTTTTTTTGCATTCAATTGAAAATTTTGGATTTCACTAGAAATATGTGAAAAACTGATTTCACTTGAGTTTTTGTCGATTTACATGGAAAATTAGCATATACTTTGGGTACATGATTGAGCGGTCTTGTTCTCCTGTTTAATTGATTTCGGTCAAAGCTTGATTTTTAGGGTTTGGATTGCGGCTTGCTACTAAGAAATAGGGCATTCATTTCAAATAACTGTGTACTATAATGTAAAATTAGTGCAATCATATGATTATTTAGCTTGACATTTTGGTTAATGCCTCCGTTTTGTTGTTCCACTATGATTCATAAGCAAGTAGTTCATACGTTGACATGGTACATATGGGAATTGGGGTATCCTAAGCATTGTGCTTAATATGTTTGTGCTTAATGATTAAGCTTGCAGTCTAGCTTAAAACATACAGAATATGTGCCTCATCACGGTAAGCGGGTTCAACTTACTACCTTTATTTTTCTGTGCAATCTGTGCTTAATGATATTGATAGCGATAGTGAAGTATTGTCCCATCTTGGGTTTATCCAGAGCTCGTTATGCAATTCTGTGCAATCTGCTATTGACCCAAACTGTCATTTGACTTGGTTCTATGGCCGATAATATATGCTAGTTTTTGTTATGAATACATAGAATATCCATCATAATATCAAATCCCAATATTTAAAGAATTAGCCATTTGATATATTTTTTAAAAAAGAGATTAGCTGAGACATGTAATATGTGGAGTGATATAAAATGCTGAACTAGAAATAGGGTGTTAGAACGATAGCGTCATTATCACAGGTCAAAGTAGAAAAGAACTCACACGAAGGCAGCGTTCAACAGTTCTCTCTGTTAACAATTTGGGGAGATGATCTTGCAGAGCCTCACATGCCCGGCATACATCCGTGAACAAATATTTGATCACTACTGAATAAAATAGTTTTGCATAAAATATGTAAATGAGAAAAATAAAGGTAGTAATATAAAGGAACACTAAGTCATAATCATTTGGATATTTGGAGATCCCCAGAATCTACATCTAAAGTTAGTAGTTCATAGTACTTGCTCAACTTTCTTATTGCAACTACTCGAAACATATCTCTAGACTACTGCAACATTGCAACAGGTAGCCAACTAGAAGTTTTATTTTTACCCAAATGACTAAAATAGTTCCATGGATTATTTCTTGATGTATGATGATCAATTCGCTGATGTTTTCCGATAAATGAAGGCGATGACTGCATATCAATCGTGACCGGCTCTCAGATTGTCAGGGCGACGAACATCTATTACGGCCCGGGTCATGGAATCAGGTATGTATATATATATATTTCAGCTTGACAAAAGTTTTCTAAAACATCCATCTAATTGTGATATCTTGATACTTGCTGCAGCCTTGGGAGCCTTGGAGCTCACAACTCAGAAGATCATGTATCGGATGTGATTGTCGATACCGTTCATCTAAAGGTCACGACTAATGGCCTAAGAATCAAGACTTGGTAGGTAATATTACAGACCGATGTTATGTGAACACAAAAAGTTTCTTTTGTGCCTACTTTCCATTTTGGGATTTCTTCTTGTAATTGGTTTGGAAGAAAATTTTACCTTAATTAGCTCCATTGATTCTATCAGCAATCACACGAAGTTGACAAGTTGTGGTTTCCATAAAGAGTAAGGTCAAAAATGCAAAGCTCCATTTTTGTGTAGGTTCCATATTTGGAACATGTAATTAACCACATGTCCGAATGGCTCATGCCACAAAAGAGGATATGGCCCATGAATGTCCTAGTCAGTTGGAAAAGACAAGTGACGATCATATGATACATGACATAGTGCCATCTTTGACAAATTAAAATTACAAAAAAATAAAAATTAAATCATCCTACTGAATCTTATTCACAAAAAAAATCACTTCATCCTTTGCGCCGGGGAACAGTGAGGGAGAGGCTATGCAAAAAACATCCATTTTCAGAATGTTGACATGAACAACGTGCAGAATCCGATAATAATAGATCAGAAGTACTGCGACTCCGATAAACCTTGTGGTGAACAGGTATTGGAGCTCCTGATCTCTCTGTCCATAATTAATCAATATGTGTAACATTCACTTGCATTCGTCGCCATTTTCGCAGAAATCTGCAGTCCAAGTCAGCGACGTCTCGTACAAGAACAACAAATCCAAGTAAGCTTTTTATATGTATTCAAAATTGTCTCTTCAGACTTGTTATCGTATCCAAGATAATTATTTTGGACCATTAATGATATTCTCCTTGCTTTGACAGCCACTAACCAACTTTATTCACACACAAATTTTAAAAATCATCAAATATGTAGCGATTGTTAGTTTGTGATCAACTTCATGCACACTTGCCGGCTGCTAGTTTGATACTTAGGGTAATTTTCTTTGGACTTGTTATCATAACCGAGAAAATTGCCAAAGATTACCCTTTGGACTTGTTATCATAACCGAGAAAATTGCCAAAAATCATCATGATATAGTCTTTTCCTGAGGTACATTGCTAATAATCAATATACAACTTATGATATTGGCATTTTATTAGAATTTTGTTCCTTGGTTGTGGATTCTGTTAATATTTTTCCTGTAGTTTCTTCGAACATGCATTTGTAAATTTTCAGATATTTCTGGTTTTTTTCCTCATCATTTTAAATTCTGTCAGGTACTGGAACCTGTGTCTACCCATCATCAAGGTAAAATGCAATGCAGAATCGTCATATGTTTCTAGTCGAGATGTTCTGAATAACACACACAGTTACTACATCAGCAAGTTCAGGCCTGCGAGCATCGTGGAAGCTCCAGTTCTGCCTGAATGTGCAGTGGAGGTTTTGGTTCCGGATGAAGCTTCAGGCACCTCAGCCGTGGAGGCCGCTGCCCCGTCTGATGCGTCGTTTGAAATCAATACCGAAGCAATTCCAGAAGCCCAGTTAGAGTTGAAGGAACTGCTAGTTCCAGCGTTAGTTATGTTTCGTGAGACAAAAAACGCAGGAAATTTTGTATACTTTTTAAGACTGTAATTGGGATTCAACAGGGAATACAGGTGGTCTGATGTGCAGTGTTATCTATACAACAGACCTCAAGTGCGATAATGTTTCTTATTTGTATTACGGATCATCTTCCAATATATGCACATCGTCTAATTTATGTAATTGTTGAATAAAAAATTTGATTGTTTCTTGTAATGATTGTTTCTTATAATTTAATGTTATTGGTGGTTTATTTAAGCATTTTGAACATTAAATTGATCTATTTAAATATAAAACGTAGGGAGAAACAATAAAAAGAATTGAAACAATCTGATATTTAACAGCGCTTGTTTAGTACAAGCGTTGTCTATGGTGGACCTTTAATAGCGCTTGTACTAAAGAAGCGCTGTCTAAGGCCCCAATAGACAACGCTTGTTTAGTACAAGCGCTGTGAAAGGCCCCCCTTTAACAGCTTTGTTAGTGCAAGCGCTGTTAAAGGCCACCCTTTAACAGCGCTTGGTAGTGCAAGCGCTGTTAAAGGGGTGCCTTTAACAGCGCTTGGTAGTGCAAGCGCTGTTAAAGGCCACCCTTTAAAAGCGCTTGGTAGTGCAAGCGATGTTAAATGTCCACCTTTAACAGCGCTTGCTAGTGCAAGCGCTGTTAAAGGGGGACCTTTAACAGCGCTTACACTAGCAAGCGCTGTTAAAGGCCCCCCCTTTAACAGCGCTTGCACTAACAAGCGCTGTTAAAGGGGTGCCTTTAACAGCGCTTGCACTAACAAGCGCTGTCTATTGGGACCTTTAACAGCTCTTGTAAAGCACTATTAAAACCAGCCCCCTTTAGCAGCGGCGAGATAGACAGCGCACAAAAGCGCTATTAAAGGCCTTATTTAAGCGCTGTTAAAGGACCATTTTGTAGTAGTGATTGTAACTGCCATGTTTAATTTAAATTAACGGTACGCGAATATGTTCATGTCATTGCATTTTGCCTGTCACGTTTAATTTCAATTAACGGTTCGCGAATATCTGCTCATGTCATTGCATGCTTGAACACTCATCGTGATTGCGTAGCTTCGCTACATACTTGTACTATTTGTTTCGGCTAGGCACCCACCTTGCGTGGGCTCAATCCTATGCCAAATACACTTTCTGGCTCGTGTTCCAGAAGATGAGCTCAACACAGCCTGCGGGCAATAGGGCACTCGTTGAGTGATCCCTTGTACTTGATACTTGAACACAGCCTGCGGGCAATATGGCACTCGTTGAGTGATCCCTTGTACTTGATGCGTGAACACAAACTGCGGGCAATAAGGCACTCGTTGAGTGATCCCTTGTACTTGTTACTTGACATTACATGTCACAACTACCACTTGTTACTTGCTACTTGTACCTTACTTTACTTGTTACCACCTTACTTTACTTGCCATGCACCATACTTTAACTGCTAGGTTGTTAGTTTACCTTTCTTTCAGTTTCCTTGCACAAGTCTTTTGACTTGCTGACATGTGCCCCTTTTCTCTTTTGGGTGACACATGTTAGAGCCCGAGCCTGAGATACTTGCTGAGGACACGATGTTCGCTGACGCTGAGTCAGAACCCGTGTTGATCGAGGACTTCGCAGACACTGGAGATCAGTCTTAGTGTCTATGTTTGGTTTTTGTTAGATTGCTTAGGTTGTCGGTGCGTGGCACCTAGTCTGATACTCTGTTATGTTTGTGTTTTGTTTGGCCTTGTTTTGGGCCTTTAGACTCTTTCCTGTTAGCCTGGTGGCTTTTCTGTGATGTTGAATATTTTGTGGACAAACTTTGGGATTGGTATTTCATATCTGTCTCATTCTATTATTATTATTGTTGTTGTTCCGTTTGCGATTACAGGGACCTGCTTATACTAAATTGACGCTTATCAGGCGTGCTGCTTCACAGCTCCACGCTTGAGCGGACCTTCTCACGTCTCGCCTCCATTTTAGGGAAGCGGGGCGTGACAATGTTTCTGAGTGCCTTCTGATGTTTGTCTAAAATCTGCACTGGCTGTTGCTCATATGTCAGGTCCGGTCGAACTGTGAGCTCTGAGTAGTCCACAGCGTGAGAAGGGTCACTAACGTAACGACGCAGCTGGGACACATGAAAAACGTCATGAACTCCCTATAAGGATGGTGGTAGTGCTAAGAGATAAGCTACCTCTCCAACTCACTCTAGCACATCGAAGGGTCCAATGTATCTCAGACGAAGCTTGCCTCGCTTCCCGAAGCAGATCACTCCTCAATTTGGGGAGATCTTCAGGAACACATGATCACCGGCTTTGAACTCTAAAGAACGGCGTTTAGCATCAGCCCAATACTTGTACCGATCCTGAGCGATCTGAAGCTTGTCCCTGATATCCTACACAACATCTACCTCTTCGACTATCAACTCCGGTCCCAGCAGCTCTCTATCACCAATGTCATCCCAACTCAGTGGCGATCGACATTTTCTCCCGTAGAAGCAGCAAATGGCACCATGCCAATGCTCGCCTGGTAGCTGTTGTTGTAAGCGAACTCCACTAGATGTAGGCGATCTTTCCACAAACCCTTGAGATCCAACATGCAAGCTCTCAACATGTCCTCCAATATTTGGATAGTACGCTCCGACTGTCCATCAGTCTACAGGTGATACGCAGTGCTGAAACTCAGATTGGTACCCAGATTCGTTTGCAGACTCTTCCAGAACTGGGAAGTAAATCTCGTGTCCCGGTCAGAGACAATACTCACGGGACTCCATGTAATCACAAAATCTCCTGCACGATTATCGATCACATCACGACATATACTAGAAATAAGTTATAAATGTATAAGAAAGATAATTAACTCCATATAATTCTTCGCAAGTATCTCCGTAGCTTGTCCTACTCAGAAAGGTATGAAATGCACAGCCTTGGTTAATCGGTCAACGATAACCCAAATCGCGTCATTTTGCTTGGTGCTACGAGGTAATCCAATCACAAAGTCCATGGTGATGTGCTGCCACTTTCACTCCGGAATTGGCAGGGGTTGAAGCAATCCGGCAATGCGATGGTGTTCAGCCTTCACTTACTGACACACAAGACATTTGGCGATGCTACGAGCTACGCTCCTCTTCATACCATGCCACCAAAAATTCAGGCAGAGATCCTTGTACATCTTGGTACCGTCAGGATGAATGGAATATGGAGAGCTATGAGCTTCATTCATTAGCTCATCTATGATATCGCCAGAAGTTACACAGATCCTACTGTCGTATCTCAAGGAACCATCATCATGAATGATAAAGTCCGTCCGAAGTCCAGCTTCAACTTGCTCTCGGATCCTCTGCAGTTTAGCATCTCCAGACTGTGCAGCTTTGATCCGATCCACTATCGTCGACTGAATCTGCATATTCATCAACGACGATGTGACTCTAGGTAACATAACCTCTGTGCTCATCTCACGCAGATCCTGTTGTAACCTCTACTGAGCTGTGAGAGTCATAACCGCTGGAAATCTGCTCAAAGCATCAGGTACAACATTAACCTTCCCTGGATGATACTAGAGGTCGATGTCATAATCAGCCATCAGCTCTAACCATCTGCGATGTCTCATATTTAACTCCTTCTGAGTAAAAATATATTTCAAACTTTTTTGATCAGTGAAAATCTTCACTTTCTCACTTAGTAAGAAATGTCTCCAAAACTTCAAAGCGAAGATGACAACAGCTAACTCCAAGTCGTGAGTCGGGTAACTCTTCTCGTGGATTTTCAACTGTCGAGAAGCGTAAGCGACAACATAACCTTGCTGATGCAGAACACATCCAAGACCTTTACCCGAGGCATCACAAAAGATCTTGAATCCTCCAGTTCTATCTGGAATAGCCAGAACTGGTGCAGATGTCAGCCTTGCTTTCAAAGTCCCAAATGCCTACGCACAAGAGTCTGACCAAACAAACTTGACGTCCTTCCTCATTTGTCGAGTCATGGGCTCTGCTATCCTCGAGAAATTCTAAATGAATCGACGGTAGTAGCCCGCCAATCCTAGGAAACTCCGGATGTCTGATGCTGACCGGGGGTATGCCAATCTCTAACTAAAGAAACTTTCTCTAGGTCGACAAAGATACCATCACCCGATATCAAATGTCCAAGGAATGCGATACGGTCCAACCAGAATTCGCACTTACTGTACTTGGCATACAACTGGTGACGTCGAAGTGTCTCCAACACAATCCTCAGGTGTTCGGCATGCTCCTCTTCACTCTTCGAGTAGACCAATATGTCATCAATAAATATCACTACGAATTTATCTAGAAACTCGTAGAATATCAGATTCATGAATACTGCAGGAGCGTTGGTCACACCAAATGGCATGACAATGAACTCGTAGTGTCCATACTTGTTCCGAAAGGCCGTCTTGTAGACATCCTCATTCTTGACCTTCACCTGATGGTATCCACTCCTGAGGTCCAGCTTCCAGAAAACTTGTGATCCATCGAGTTGATCGAAGATAGCATCTATGCGAGGTAACTGGTACTTATTCTTCACAGTGACATTGTTCAGCTCCCGATAATCCAAACACATCATTCTCAATCAATCCTTCTTCTTGACCAGCAGTACAAGTGCACCCTATGGAGACACGCTGGGATGAATGAATTCTTTCTGCAACAGGTCGTCCAACTGCTTCCGTAGCTCTTCAAGTTTTACTGGAGCCATACGGTAAGGTGCCTTCGAAATTGGTTGAGTATTCGACATCAGGTCGATACTGAACTTCAAAGCTCGGTCAAGCGGTAATCCAGAAATGTCTTCTGGAAATACATCTTTGAAGTCTCAAACCACTACAGGCTTCTCAGGTTCGACTTGCATAGATGTGAGGATCGTTTCGTTCAGTTGAGCCGAAATCTGATAGGCTCGAGCGAACGACTACCACTGATGAATTCGAACACCGGATGGTCTGGAATTTTGAATACTACTTTCTTCTTGTGACAGTCAATAGTAGCATAGAAAGTCCCTAACCAGTCCATACCGAGAATAACATCAAATTTGGGTGTGTCCAAGACCATGAAGTCTGCATAAAGTTCATGTCCGTAAATCACTAAGGGACATGATTTGCATCCCAAGGTAACACTCACTATGCCACTTTGGGTTGTGATATTTCATCTCTTGGGAAGTGGATAGGTAGGGATCGAGTGCTTAACTACAAACTTCTGGGATATAACACACATGGAAGCTCCGGAATTACATAAAGTCAGAGCCGGGTGGGAGGCCACTAAGATAAGACCTAATATAAAGATAATAAACTTAGCAAGGAAACCTAACTAACAAGCATGAATATATGAGAAATGATAAATACTAGGTATAAATGTTACCTGTGATCACTTCATCCTCAGTCTCAGCTTCCGCAGCTGTCATCGTGAACGCCTGGTGCTTCGGCTGATTGGCCTGTTGATAGGCTCGGTTCTGTGGAATCAGAGGTGGTCCATGCTGCACAGGTCTGGGTGCTCCTCGCTGAATAGGTGCAGGCACTGCTTGTTGAATAAGTCCAAGTACTCCAGTAGTTGCTCGACGGTCCTTGCCGTGAGGGCAGTCTCTCGCAGCATGTGCAGGTGATCCGTAAATCATGCACTGGTTCATTACCTCTTGCAATCCTTCTTCTGGTGTCCAGTCTTGCCACAGAAGTAGCAAGTCAGTTGCGATCGATCGGCAGGAGCAGATGATCTCTTGAATGGTGTGGTTTGCAGAGGTTGGAAGTTTCCTCTTGGCACCATCCTAGGCAGCTTCATGGGACGCTTGCCTCCTCCAGCTGAAGGTCCCACTGGGAGTCTCGCCACAATTTCATGCTCTCGTGCAAATTCTAAAACATCTTGAAGGGTCATCAGTCTCGTCGAGGTCATCGAGGCTTGGAGCTTAGGATTCAGGCCTTTACGAAACTGAAACGCATAGTCTTCAGGGTCCTCGACCATATGAGGTGCAAAACGGCTAAGCATGGCAAACTCAGCCACATACTCGTCCACGGTCCTATCTCCTTGGACCAGATTAGCGAAACGCCGTTGAAGCTCTCTTTTGGCTGCTTTGGAAAAGTATTTAGCATTGAACCTTTCCCGAAACATGCCCCAAGAGATTGGCCTGACCAGACGTCTCTCCTCCAGTTGCCATCAGCTCCTAGCATTGTCGGTCAGCTGTAGTTTCGCTACTTCAACCCATTCAGCCTGAGGGATACGTACAACACTCAGCTTATCTTCAGTCCCCTGGACCCATTCATCAGCTCCTAGAGGCCTTTCTTTTCCAGAGAAGCTCATGGGTTGCAACTCATTGAACTGTCTAACTCTTGGTTCAGCTTGAGGGGGTGGCGGTAGCAGTGGTGCAATCTGAGCAGGTTGTTGTCCCTGCTGAATCAGCTGATGCTGGACCTCCAACATCCCCCTTATGACTCCGAGGAGTTCATTAATATCGGCACATCTATTAGCTACATTACCATTACCATTCCCATTCCTGGTGTTGTGTCCTCCTACCAAGCTGAGACAAGAAACTTGGTTAAATTTGTGTACGAGAAAAATCTAGACGTTTTGGCCATTGATAGTATTTCCATTGTCCAAAAGTTTCGCTAAATGCAGGACCTGCATGGGCCACCACAAAAACCTGTCATGCCCTGCTTCCCATTATACATGGGAGCGAGGACGTGAGCAGGTCCGCATGGGTTGGAGCGGCGAAGCTCGAACCCAATAAGCGTCTGTGAATAATACCTTTCGCAGGAACTTGTATGCAATTCAGAACAACAGAGATACTATGAATTTAAAAGCCAACATCCCGATAGAGTACACAATAATAATAAGGGCCCCAAGCATGGCCTACAACGATAGTGTTATACAAAGATAAAATGGGCACACACCCTACAAACAACATCGGTCGAAAAGAAATAAACAGCAGCAGTAAAACTCAGCAGCTAGTCCTCGGTAGGGAGGACTTCAGGATCAACAGAATCCTGGTCTAATGGATCAGACTGGTCAAGCAGCTCGTCCTCAAAGTACTGTGTCTCGTGACCTGACCTACATTTCAAATAACATAGAAATGTATGTTAGCAAGGGTTCTTGGCAAGGTTTTCAAAATCATTGTCATGGCAATTAGAACATTTATAATGACAAAATGTAATTTCCAGGATTTACACTAGCATGGTAGTTCAACTATAAGTTAAAACATGGCAGTTCTAGTAAAAGTGAAGACATGGAAATTCTATTTGAAAGAAACAACAACAGTTCTATAAGTTAACATGTCTGGTATCTGTTCAATAGTGTGTTTAAGTGCGTGTTTATGATTCACGTCGTTAGGCGACAAGCAAGTGAATCTACCTTCAAGTGTCCCAGAAGGTAACCAGTTTACTTTCGACTAGTGCCCGCGAACCCAACCCCACCCACATGTATTTTCTGGGCCACGAGCCAGAATCATCTAAACACCCATAATACTGGGCACGAGCCAGGCTAGTCGACATTCGACCCGCACAATCTAGTAGCCAACGTCATGTAACATCTGGTAGCCAACGACATGTATCATCTAGTAGCCAACGACATGTAACATCTAGTAGCCAACGACATGTATCATTCTATGATTATCAATTTCATTCACGTATCTAGCATGCATCCCTAACAGTTAATTTGCAACATGGTAATAAGCAGTTTAAATGAAGTAACATTTAACAACAGGTAGGAAAATGCACGCTTGCCTGAGTGGGACTGTTTTGGGTGTCCGATCAACGGTAGGAAAAAGATGCGACGTATCTACGTCATTAAATATCGATATTAATTAACTTGCAAACTAACGACATACTAACCAACTAATATTACAACTTATTAGACAAACTAAAGTATTTATACATACTTACGTATATTAACAACTAAGGTATAATTATTAACTTAAGTACTACTAACATCATATTAATACTGACTATCATGTATTTATACACAACTTACCAATAATTAATTAACACCAACTTACAATATAACTTACCATATAATA
The DNA here is from genome assembly GCA_030789695.1 of Scilla litardierei. NCBI lineage: Eukaryota > Viridiplantae > Streptophyta > Magnoliopsida > Asparagales > Asparagaceae > Scilla > Scilla litardierei. The sequence continues at coordinate 791,826,281 of CM061142.1, read as the reverse complement.
AAAATTATATAAAATAAACTTCTAGCTTAAATATTATTAATATATATACTAGTATTGTCATCTCTTCAGCCTACTTGTTATAATACTCAATAAGGAGTACTATAGTCTGTGCATAGGGCACAGTTTACTCACATGTTAACATAGTAGGATAATATAATAACTTATTTGAAAATAAACTCACCTACCCTTCTGATGAATTTTTCTTCCCCTTCTCTACTGTCTTTTCTATTCTCTCTCTTTTTTGTTCTCTTTCTTTCTGCAGAAGAGAAGCTCAAGGGAGGGTTGATCGGCGGCCAAGGGGAGGTGCAGCACCGGAAAAAGGGGCGTTGCAGGGAGGTCGGTCGGTGGCAAGGGCACGGTGACAGCAGTTCGGGGGCCTGGGTGCGGCAGCGGCAGCGCCTGCGGGGCGGTGGCGGCCTGGGCTCCAGCAACGGCCTGGGCTCCGGCAGTACGCGTGACGGCAGGGAGGAGGGGAGCAGCGAAAGGGTTGGTGGCTGAGGGAGAGAGAAGAGATTGTGTTCTCTTGGTTGCTTGATCTGAATTGAATTCAGACTTCCAAGTTGTTCTCCTCAATTTTCTGACTTTTGGTTTCAATTTGGTTTTGATTTGGATTTGGGTTTAATTGGGGAAGACGAAGATGAATTTCTGAAATGTGTGTGAGGTTGTTGCTGCCATCTTCCTAATTTCTGATCTAATTTCTGTTTTGATTTGGGAAACGATTTGGATTGGATTTGTGCTTGATTTGGTGTGGATTCTTGGCTGAAAGTTTGATTTGGCTTAATGAATTCCAATTTGGTTGGAATTGCAGGGAGAAAGAAATGTTGGCTGATCTTCCTTACTGCTGTTGTTGTTGCTGTTATAAGAATAGTGAAGGGGAGACCAATTGAAGGGAGAGAGCTGGATATGGGGGAGGAGATTGAAGGAGATGTTGGATCTCAACAACATAATTCGGTGGAATTCATTTCGTAGGGTTAAGTTAATTAACAATTTGATTAGGGGTAATCAATTAGTGTTAATAGTTTAATTAATCACGCCATGGTAAAACTTTAAAATCATAGACGCGCTCGCATCGACTCGTAGAAATATGACTCGCGCACGAAAACATTCGGGCGATCAAAACAAAGTACGTGCACACAATAATCAACACGTCTAGAAATACTGGCCGTTACAACTTTTGACATTTTTGACAAATTTATCACATCAGAGCTGATGTATGTGACATGCTTAGGGGACGACATTACCAAAAAAGGTAAAAGTACTAAATACATCGGAATCTTTCCGGTGTATTTAGTAAGAACCTAATTTTTTTAGATACCTGCTATATACACCAAACAATGTCGCATGTAGGAGAATGTTTTTGCCTTAAATAGCAAATTTGCCACATCAATGGTCAAATCAGAACTTTTGATGTGACAAGTTTGCCATTTAAAGCAAAAAAGCTTACATAAACCGCACATTGTTCGGTGTATATAGCAGATATCTTTTTATTATTATGTATGTACTTAGTTATAGAAGAGATCTTGTCATGTGTTTTACATGTATCTAGATTTTTGTTCTTCTCTTCTCATTTTGGACTTTTAGTAACAGGTCTTGATACAGCACTGAGCTTGTCCAATGGTCACCCATTTGTTTATTTGAGCAGATTTGCCCAAAAGCCTAGTAGAGCCCACATCTTCGACCTAGCAGCCAGTATGGCCTCACGTGCGGCCGACCTTCTTCATTTAAGACGACAGCTCAGATGACCGTTGGGTTTCTTCATTTAAATCGTCGGCTCATAATGAAGGCATCCAATGACCGACCGTTAAACTCGTCATCAGTGGCAACAGCTCAGGCCAAAAGAAATAAAGAGGTTTAAAAGCTTGGACGTTACCCTCTAACGTCCCTCAAAAGCCTATGCGTAGTCTCTCGGGCAATGTGAGAAGGGAAATGCATAATTTTCTCGGAGAACCAAAAAAGTTAGGTACACCTAGACTGGTATCCGCTCTACCTAAAATTCTAAATTTCCTCTATTTCTCGACGCGATAATTATCAGTTGATCTCCCAACAGATCGGCCATAGTTACCATGAGCTTCCTTTGAGTCACTATCTGACTTAAGCATCGGAGGGAATTAGGCCAAACCCCTAGATACGACCATCCCTAACGAGCTTTTCATGTTGCAGGAAGCTGAAGGTAGCTCGGAAATAGATTGGACTTGGCCCCAACAGATCGGATTAAGATCTATTTAGCCCAGGATTAGCTCGCCATGTACCCTATCGGCTGCCAACGTCATCCTACATCAGCCACTGTAACCATACTATCATCAAGAATCATCCAACAATATCAGTGGTAAGAAAACATCTGTAAACATTTGGCGCAGTCTGTGGAAAATTTGATTTGACATCCACTTATTTAGCCACACGGACGATGACTCGACCCACCAATGTAAGCCCTGAAAGACCAATTACCATAGGGGCGGCAGATGTTACAGCACAACCCATTGATCCCACTTCTTCCACTCATGAAACCTGATCCGCAATTAGTGACTTTGGAACAGTTACATGCATTCTCACAGGAGGTGAGTGTCAATATTCAAGCACTGACTGTCATGATAGAACATTTGATGGGTTTGCAGCCCCAGCTACCCGTAAGCCCACCAATAATCCCAACTCATTCTCAGCAACACCCAAAAGTGCCGCCGCGAGACTCCAGTGGGCCACGAAACTATACCTTCGAACCTGGAGGTTCATCATGCCTTCTTCCTCACAACAACATCAACAGTGCATCATCTCCCTTTGTCCTGAAGGATCTCAGGAAGGTAACACTGTAGTAGGGCCCACGACCCTCATTCTGTGGGGCTGAGGACTTCTGTCATATTCTGGCTGATGATCAACATAGAGAGAACCATCATGGGTGAAGTCTCAGCCCTCAGCATAGGTCTCATGTAGGCCTTAAAAGGAAGGCTTGGAGAGATATCCTCCTCCGTCCAAGCTCTTCCAATAGCTCAGATTAGGATCAAGGTGACTCTTGTAACGCTTCCAATAGCCAGCTTAGGAGATCTAGGTGCCGAGGTAGTATGGCGGCATCGCTCCTCATTGTAGAGCTTGGATGAGGAGCAAACCCATTTAAAGAAGAGACTCACCTCGATCCCACTGTCGTCCAGATTCAAGATGCCCGACTTAGACAAATATGATGGCTCGAGCAATCCGTGTGAACGGGTTCAAGGCTATAAAGGACTAATGGAGATAATGGGGCTGACAACTCACTCTTCTGACAGGCTTTCCACATAACTCTATGAAAGGTCGTGAAGAAGTGGTACCATGGACTTTTCAATTGGTCTATTGGGTCGTTCAAAAGCATGGCCTAAGTCTTTTGCCAACAATTCATATTAGGAAGAAAGAGGAATCGAAGCTCGAAAAACCTATTCACTTCAGCACAGAAAGAGGGGGAGTAAGAAGCTTCCTAAATGGCTTCACTTTAGATCGGATTAATATTGATAGCTACAGCGACAAGGAGACCATCGATGTACTCGATGAGGGGATTTGGTGTGAAGACTTGGTGAAATCTCAGCATCATAAACTGCCCCGCAGCTTGGGTTTGTTGGATACAACGTGTAGTTGGATACAACGATCGATGACTTCGTGTTTGATGATAACAAACGTGTGTGAATGATTTAATGTGTGTGCTAAGTGTTTTCAGGAATAGCATTCTCGCAAAGTCGCAAAGGGAGACTACGTAAAAGTGATGGAGAATGTGCCATGCATTAGCAAATTGGACTAAGTCAAAGATGGAGAATATGGCTACAAATATTGGACTACGTCAAAGATGGGAAGGTAAGTAGGAAATCAATTCAAATCCACATTTGCATTGATTCAAATCAATTGGTACAACATTCAAATCCTAATGCCATGCAAATTGGAGATTGGTCAAAGATGGAGAGATATTGAGAATCTCATGCAAATCAAAGATGATTAAATGAGATCCAATTCAAATCCTATAGCTACTCAAATCAATTCTTAGCCATCCATATTCAAACTCCATATCCAAAGAGAATCACTCAAATCCTAATCAATTTAGGATTCCTTCCAATCTCCATCAATAATGGGATTCTAATTGATCCTATCATATCCTATCCTCTCCTATATAAACACATATTCAAAGAGATGGATTTTTGAGAGAGAGGAGAGCAACCCAAGAGGAGATTTCGGCCAAGCATAATCCCATTTCCAATATTGCGCAAGTTGCATGAATCAAAGCCAAAAAACCATTTCCCACAACTTGCGCAACCTCCATCTCCTTCCTCCTTCACATGCCATTGCAAGCGTCTCCAAGCCAAGTCAAGGCCGCAACATCCCTCTCACAACCCTTGCCAAGGCCGCAATACCCAAGAGATCTTCATCTTCTACATTGCACAAGAGTCCTCTCCATTGCAACCTCCATTGCCTCATCTCCTTGCACAAAGCTTCATTGCCTATCTTCTCCATTGCAAGACAACTCCATAGCATCACCAAGGCCGCAATATCATTGAGGGGTTGTTGTTGAAAGCCGCAAGTTTTCCTCATCTAAGAGTTCTTCACCTAGCCGCAAGTCTCATATGAGAGGCCTTCAGCAAATTGCGCAACACATCAAAGGGGAGTTCAACATATTGTGCAACACTTTAAGGGGGGCCGCAACTTTCAGAGAGCCACATCATCAAAGGAGGGAGCCACATCATTGAGTTACTGAGGAGGACGTGACATTGGTGACTACATCCCGTCAAATGCAATTAGACCTAAGCCGATTGACAGAGACGACTGTCGCTACACAAACTGAGATTCTTTAAACTCTTTGTTATTATATTTGTGTAGTAGTAGTGATCTTTGTAGGGGAAACTTTAACATTATTGTGTTTTTGGGGCTTGATGAGTTGGGGCTCGTCAAGGTATAGAGAATCTGATTAGGCTGATAGTGTTGAGCATGTGGGAGTGCGTATGAAGTAGGTGAGAGTTAAGTTGGGGCTCTTGACTTATGCTAGTTGTACCTTGATAACATATTAATGTAATATTTGCTTTCAGGGCTGGACGTAGGTCGTGGGGATGACCGAACCAGGTAAATCTACGTGTACTTAGTGATTGCATACTATTTACTCTGCCTGTGCTTATAAGTGCGTGTGCTTGTTCGTGGGTTGCACGAATATTTTTATTAGCCTATTCACCCCCTTCTAGGCTACGATCCAGATCCAACAGGGTTAACTCCTAACCAAAGCGGAGCGATATATGGTGGCAGAGAAGGCACTACGCCAAGTTTGATAATCTTTATTATCTTAAGTGTGTGGGGCCACAGGAGGTTGATTATATGATCAAAAGATCATGAAGGACTCTGTGAAAATCAATATGGAGGGAGGATGCTCGCTCTGAAGGCCTTGAGATTGAGCTATTATTGGCCCACTTTAGTTCATGATGCAGCTGAGAATGTGAGAAAATGTCAGGAGTGTCAAAATTTCGTAAAGCACAGCTCGGCTCTCGTAGCCGATCTAGTTCCAATTATCATCCCAGTACCTTTTGCCAAATGGGGCCTTGATATTCTCGGTCCCTTCACCCCTGCAAGTGGACGCATGAAGTTCTTGATCGTAGCTATGGACTACTTCACAAAGTGGATAGAGGTCAAGCCTTTGGCCAGCATCACTTGGAAGATCATCAAGAGCTTTATCTGATAATCAGTCATCTGTCGGTTTGACATCCCTCGATCCATAGTCACTGACAATGGACCATCGTTCGAATGCATATGCTTCAAAGAGTTTTGTTCAAAATAGAAGATAAAACTGTATTTCACTTTCGTTTCTAATCCTTAGACCAATAGATTAGTGGAGGCCGCCAACAAGTGCATCTTGGATCCACTGCGTAAGAATGGATTTGATCATCGAAAAAGAAGGGTTTTGAGGGGCCCTTAAGGCATAAAATATATGTCCGTCCTACGTCGGACGGAAAATAGAAGCAGAAAAACAGGCAGCAGAATAAATCATTAAACTATTTAATGAGCCCTAAGGATATCATCAACCATATCTAGGAAATATACTATCTTGGGGTAGGTCTGACCAACCCCAAATATAGATTTAAAATACTACAACAATATATGAAAGCAAAGGAAACAACTGAAAACATACCCTGAACTTTACTTCCGCAGAACATGAAGCGTCGTTTTATGCAACCTTCTTTATTCCCCTGCAGCGAGCCGACTGCATGCCTCCAAGACTGGACATCCCGAAGCGAGCCAACACCGTGCCTCCGAACCAATCACTCGCTGAAGAAAGTTTAACTTGAGGACGATCCACGTCAAAGACATTGGATCCAATCCAATCCTCATCGTTGTCTTGCTAGGATCAAACGGAGGAAAGGAAGAATTAAGGAGGAGGGAATAATTTAAGTATCGGCTCGAGCGTGCTCAAATTTTTTGGAGCTACTCGAATCGGAGACTTGGGACAGATTTTCCAAGGGGGGTTGGCCCCTATTTATATAGGAAGCCGGACCATCTCCTCGTCTCACGAGGAATGTGGGGCTAAACAATTTTAGGGGGGAAATTAAGTTAGTTTGCTTACACTAAGGCTAAATTTAAACTAATTTTCTCTCCCTCACCGTTGAACTTTGCAAATGATACAACCTATCAAATCGAAGAGCAATAAATAGTGAACACATAGAAATAAATGGTGCTCTTATCTGACTTCGTTTGACCCCTCAAACGATAGCTCAAAGTTGAGCAAAAATCATAATTTTCGGATTTTCGCAGCCGTCACTTTAGAAATTAGGGTTTCAGCTAACCGGGCCCACCCGTAAGTCCCACCCGCGGGTCTGGACACGCCCAACAGTGCCGCCCGTTCACTTGGGTAGGCTGGGCACCCGTTCTGGCGCGCCCAGACCTGCCCACTGGAGCAGGCCTAGCCCGCTCTGGTGGGCCATACCCGCCCGCCTGGGCGGGCGGGCGGGCGCCTGTATTAGTGGGCCAGGCTCGCTCATGCAGGCCCAGATTTGCCCGCCCAGGCTGGAAGGGCTAGCCCAGCCTACGTGGGACGGGCTAACCCAGCCCAGTTACTAGCCATTAGTCAAGTATCTTGAGTTTTATAGCTCCGATTGAGCTGATTTTGAACCGTTTGATCACAGATTTCGAATGGGACTATCCCATAGCCCACGTAAACCTTTTCTATGCAATTATTATGTAAAATATTCTCGTAAACATTTTACGATATATTTTAAACCCTTTTTCATCATATACAGTTAGGGGTGGCAAACGGGCGGGTCGGGTCGGGTTCGGGTCAGGTCAGGTTTGACCCGACCCGAATAAGGGTAAACCCGAACCCGACCCGGCCGTAACCCGGATGACCCGTACCCGACCCGGTTTGTCTTACGGGTCGGGTACGGGTCGGGTTCGGGTCGGGTTCGGTGTGAAATAGTGATTATTTTTCAAAAAAGGTCGGGTTCGGGTCGGGTCCGGGTCGGGTCTGGGTCGGGTTGGAGTGAAAAGAGTGAAAATACGTGTCGAATTCGGGTCAACCGGGTCGAGGGTTCAAACCCGTACCCGACCCGGATTTTTATCCGGGTCGGTCGGGTTGACCCGAATTCGACCCGACCCGGATTGGCCCCTACCCATACCCGGCCCAAGAGGCCGGGTTCGGGTCGGGTCGGGTCGGGTCGGGTCTATTTTGCCACCCCTATATACAGTCATCCCACATAGGTTTCTTCTAATACTTACATCGCAAACATTTTGTGATACTATTAATTTCATTTATTGTAGACTTGATGTCACAAACTCTTTGTGACTAAATTATTCTCGTGCATCCAAGTGCACTCCTCCTTAATACTTCATATTACGAAGATGCAAATCCGGTGTGAGACCTTACAGCCTGGCCCTGCTATAGGTTGGGGCTCGAAACCCGTAGACGACAGTGACCATGAGCAGAAGGTGTTGTCCATGTTTCGACATCATAATTACGTGATTTTCCCATTGACAAAAGTGTCGTCGGGATCATTCTGACTGTGTCCGTGATGAATATCGCAGTTTTAGTCCCTTGGTCAAAACTATGTCATTGCATAGCCTAGGGGATGGTAAACTGTCAACCGTACTAGCTAGCACTGGTCAGTATACTCTGGTCTTTGGTATGTCCATGTTGTACTTCCTACAACATACCCCGTTGAGGTTTAACACCAAGAACCGTACTGAGCCTATAACACTAACTTTCCCTGAACAGAAGAGACGAATCCTTTCTTGATCACTACTTACCTCGTACGCTTCAAGTGTCACCCAACCTAAGACCTTTCAATGAGTGAAGACTCGAGGTTAGATCATAGATCCAAGTGACACCGTTTACACACAGGTTCATATAATGACATCAAGTTTTAAGGACTAACTTGCCTATCATCATTAGAGAGTTATCAATGACAGTATAGTTAATGTTAACCATTTGATAACTCTTTATTGGGTCGTTCAATGGACTCATTCTCTAATGAGCACATGTGTCTTGTCTCCGACTTTTCCAGGTCGAATGATTATGAAATCATCATCACCATTCAGGATAAGACAAAACCACAATGGTCTGTCTGATGTGCCGATATCCTATTTTCGACGTAGCTATGACCATGAACATTTTAAGACTTAAGTTCATATCGGTCATTCACTTCCCATAATCGAGATCTCTATCTAGATACGTGTATGACCTTACTTTTACGTCTAAGAAAATCATCCAAGTATTTAAAAACCATTTTATTCATACTAGGATAATCTGTACCATTTAAAATTGAACAAGATGTTCTCTCGATAAATTGCCTTGAGGGCACATACTTCCTAAATAAATTGGGTGAATGAAGGTTGTGTGAGCTAGGCAATGTGGAAATTACTTCATTGGCTAGCTAACCTCCATTTTCCTCAACACACACACACACACACACACACACACATATTGTAACGGCCTGTTTGTGTATGTAAGTACTTCGTATGTATTTCCATTGATTGATTGGAATATTTGCATTATGATTTTATTATTATTTTCCCTAGCTCGAACGCATGGTCGGATCCCGTATTTGCGATCCACATGACTTTTTGGTCGAGCTAATATTATTTTTACGACTTTCAGATGATGTGGAGTCTGTTGGGGTTTTGGCGGACCCCCAGAGCTTGGGTCCGTATCCGTCCTAAGTCGGACGGACCACGGAGGCACAAAAGCGCAGCGGAAAACCAGAAATCAAAATTTCTACACTAGCTAAGCTATTTAGCTAGGCTCTGGGGAGCCAGAACCTAGCCCGATCTATGCCAACTTGGGGTGGATCTGACCACCTCAAGAAGGATCTACACTAAAGCGACTAATAAAATCTACACTAAAAATGCTTAACCACATACCCGGAATCTTGGCCCTGGGGCAGGCAAGATGTACCGCACCGTCTTGAGAAGCTCCTCGTAGCCGAGCCGCGTTGACTCGATCTGCCTGAGACGCCTCGCACCCTCGCACCGATCCGCCCGAGCTGCTTTCGCCTCCGAGCCGATCACACGCGGTAGAAAGTTTCACTTGAGAAGAAACCCGCGTCTTAGACGTCCGGATCATATCCAAACCCCCTTTGTAGTCGTGCTAGGACTACTCCGGAGAACAGGAAAATAGAGAGAGAGTTTAGTCGCGGATCGAGCTTGCTCTAAAATTCTGGAGCTACTCGATCGTTCACTGGTGTGTGTTTCAACGAGGAGAGTGCACCCCTATTTATATAGGGAGTGAGCACTCACTCACTCGTTGCGGGCAATGTGGGACATTCCGCATGAAGAGGGAAACTCAATTAAGCAATTTGGCTTAATTTCAACTTTAAAGTTAGCCTTTCATAAAGTCAAACTTTAACTAATTAATTCTCCTTGCATTCTAAACTTCAGACACCAAACAAGCGATCAATCAGAAGAGCTTGGAATGGTGAACGCGTAGGAACTAACGGTGACGAATTTCGACTTCGTTTGACTCCTCAAACAATTGCTCAAAGTTTAGCAATTTCTCAAAATTCGTAGCCGTCATTAGGGGTTTCAAAAAACCCTAATTTGACTTAAGTTACGGGCGCGCCCGCTAAGCCTAGCGGGCGTGCCCGCTAAGCCTTGCGGGCGCGCCCGCCCAAGGGGACCGGGCGGGCTGCGCGCGCCCGCTGCCGCAGCGGGCGCTGGCCCGCTGCAAGCGGGCGCACCGGTCCGTGCCCGCTGCACACAGCGGGCGCCCGCCCGCTGCACACAGCGGGCCGCGCCCGCTGCTGCAGCGGGCCGCGCCTGCGCCCGCTGTGCAGCGGGCGTGCGCCCATTGCACCAAGCGGGCTGCGCCCGTTGTCTTTGTTCATGGGCCCTTTTGGCCCAGTGGGTCTAACCCACTTCCCCTTGAACTGTTTATGGGCTCGTTTGAGCTCTGATTTGGATGCGGTTTGAACCTGTGTTTAGACCGGGACGATCCCGTCATCCAGGTAACCCTTTCCAACTTGTTTGTTCCTACTAAATCCGTCGTAAACAATTTAAAACATGTTTAGTCAAATTTTGCATCTAATGCAACGTTTTGTCCCAATTGCTTAATGCGACTAATATTCACAATCGCTTTGTGAATATTCAATATCATCAAATGATATTTCTCTCTATTCTATATTCCTATTACTAAGACACGAACACTACTCGGTGTGAGACCCTACAGCCTGACCTTACTACAGGTTGGGGCTCGAAACCCCCAGACGACGGTCACTACGAGCAGTAGCTGTCGTCCCTGTTTCAGAGTCATCATAATGTGATCGACCCTTTGACAAAAGTATCATAGGGTTTGCATTGGCTGTGTCAGTGATGAATGCCGTTAGCTAAAATCCCTTCGTCAAGACTGTGTTATTGTTGGCCTAGGGTATGGTTTTCTGTCAACCCTATTAGACAACATTGGTCAGTATACGGCGGTCTTTATTGTATACACGTTGTACTACTTGCAACGTACCCCGGCCGAGGATTAGCATAAAGACCGTACTGAGCCTGTAATACTAACTTCCCTTTAATGGAAGTGACGAATCCCATCTTAGTCACTTACTTACCTCGAGAGCTTCAGGTGCAACCCAACCTAAGATCTTTCATCAGGACTTGTCCTCGAAGGTAGATCATGGGTCTAAGCTACACCGTTCCCTCACAGGTTGGTACAGATGACTTCAGGTCTTAAGGATCAACTAACCTATCATCACCCTAGAGTTATTAAAGACAGATTATTAAAGTTAACCATTTAACAACTCTAACTTGGTCGTTCAGTGAACTCATTCCCCAATGAGCACATGTGTCTCGTCTCCGACTTCACCAAGTCGAATGACTATGAGATCACCATTACCCTAAGGTAAGACGAAGACACAGTGATCTATCCGATGTGTCGATATCCAGTTCTCGACACATCTATGATCACGAACCGTTTAAGACTTACGTTTCTATTCGGTCGCTTACTTACTCATAATCGAGATCTCATCTAGATATGTAAGGACCTAACTATAAGTCTATGGATATTATCTAAGTATATTAATACAAATGATTTTATACTTAGAATAATACGTACCATATACGGTATGAACAAGACGTATAATCAAGATAAATTTCCTTATGGGCATATATCTTCCTACATCTCCCACTTGCACTTAGGCTATTTATCTCGGTATCTCATACCGTTATAGCATATCAGTCACTTTGACATTTGATATGGCAAACCTAAGAATGGTTCTACTTACAAGTATCTACAAGGAATTTTAATGGATTGAAATTACATCTCCTGATCACACAGGGTTGATCCTTTGGAAAAATGATCTGGATCAATTTTCCTAACTTTGTATAGCTAACAGTTAGCTTATACGATTTAGATGTGGGGTCTAACATTTCCGTAAGTCAGTTCTAGCTCACTCCACTTTATTGTGTCAATATGTCAAGTACATATTTGACACCCTAAGTCTCTATATATACGATTAAATCAAAACAATTTTGACTTAATGATTTATATAGAAGATTCATTAAAGTGAAATATCCTTTTTACTTAGTCCGAAAAACGGAACTAAGTATATGAGCTGGCTCCCACTGACTTTAAGAATTACCTGGTTAAATTACTGCAACATAATATCTAAATCATATTTAGATTTATGTGCAAAAATAACCATTTGGTAAGTGCCTCAGATGAAATGCACAAGTGTCAGGTTCGGTTTGACGAATGAGTCAAGTCAAGATCGTTTTAAGGAATCTTGACATTGACTCGTTCAATCAAAACGTCCTACACTGTACTTATTCCTTTAACCACATTTAGTATTAACTCTTTTAATAACTAAATACAGTTCATCAAGAATTAATCTTGATATGCGTATTATTGTGATCGCACACAATTTATACGCCCCCGGAACCTATACTTAACTACTGATTGACTTTTAACATTAAGTCAGCTCCAAAAACAATATTATCGAAGCTATGCATTATTATTCGCAACCATCACAGAAAAAAAGCCACATCCACAGAATTTAAGCCGATTCAATTTCAATTGCAACAAACGAGACATCCATTCCAAAACAATGTGTTCATGAAAAGAACCTTAACTTGTTTATCAAAAATAAACCTTGAGTGCAAAGCACTCATGCATTGTTTTCGACCTTTAAAGATGATACAATTTTATTCAAGTAAGAAAAATATCATCTCCATCATGGTCATCGTCTCCAGAAGTCTTTGAAACGGTCCCAGCAGCAACTGTTGCTTTGATTACCGACCGATCTCCGTACTTCTCCAATCTCCGGTTCATATCAGCCACCTGTATACATTACACAGATGTCTATAAGTATCTCATACTATATGAATGGAAATAATTGCATTTAATCGAATTTAATTTGTACCTGAGGTAAAGGCATCAGTATGCCCCTTCTTCTTCTCTGTAAGATAAATCTTACAGATCCTCTTCCAGTGGCCAATCTTGTGGCAATGGAAGCACTCAGATTTCGACGAGGCCCCTTTATTCTTCTTCTTCCCATTCTTAGCCTTCGCAGGTTGTGGGACCTGCCTCTTCTTTCCTTTGCCTTTCGGCTGGTCGGAAGTAGCAGAGCCAACAACCAGTGCAGTCGGCTTCTTCTCAATTTCCTCAAACTGCCAGAGCATATTGAGGAGACCAGGAAGATCCGTCTCAAGGTTGTTCATTATAAAGCCAGTTATAAAGGGCTTAAACTCGGGAGTTAAAGACTTTAGGATAATATCCGTGGACATCTCATTTTCCAGGATAAATCCTAACTGGGCAGCGTCCTCTACGTACCCGATCATCTTGATAACATGATCTTGTACGGGCCCTGTCGTCATCTTTGTGCCCCAGAGGTTGCTAGTAGCTTCGAACTTGGCAGCTCTGGATCGCTTGCCATACAACTCTTGTGCATTAAGAAGTATGCTCTGAACATCCATATGTTCATGCTTCCTTTGCAGTTCGTTGGTCATCGAAGCTAGAGTAAGGCACCTTGCCTTCTTTGCATCCCTCTGGTACAACTTAAAGGCTTCTTTCTCTTCGTGGGTCGAATCATCATCGGGATTCTCCGGAGCATCCTCGAACAATATGTATCCAATCCCAGCTAGGGAAAGGACCAACTTAATGTTCCTACGCCAGTCTTTGTAGTTGGTTCCATCCAGCACGTTCTTTACTACCATGTATTTTAGACCTGAGTCCATTCTGCATTTTATAGATACTTTAGTTAGTATATGTTCGTAGTATAGTTTTAATAGTTTTAATAAAACTATATTCTTCCACTAAATTTATTAAAGCCATTATAATAAACAATTTATTATAAAATAACATTTGTGAGAGAGGGATCCGACTTCCCTGAGTCTGACAACCTTGAGTGTATCTCAACAAGTTGTCCGACTCTGCAGTCGGTAGACGAACTCGTCGTCAATCATATTTACTATGATTCCCTATCGATTTTACTCCTAGTCATTTTGTGATCATGAGTGTACTCAACCGGATCACAATGGCTAGCCTAGTCGGACCCTTGTTTTCGTGTCTAGCCTGACTTGCCCCTTTGCTCGGTGTATGCACGACGCGCCGGTTTGGGTCAGGTCTTAGACTACATTCTTGGTTAGACTTACGTCGAAGCTCGAGGGATGAGACAACGGTTTCAGTCAGGTTAAGATCTCAATCAAGAAATCGGTTTCTATAAGATTGACATGTCACGGCTTGAGTGTAGCTCAACAACCGAAACATGTTTCTTACAGTTGCCAACTCCTAAAACAAGGAGGGCTACGATTTATCTTGAACAAGATTATTATCGTATTGACTTAGGTATAGTCGATGGACTTACATAGTCATGAATCGACTCCTTGCGGTCCAGCGGACGCGGCCAGGGAATTGACTAAGCCAGGACCACTTGTTACCCAGTCTAGCTAGGTTGGTCCAAAAACTTTAGCCAAGCACATTGACCGACATCATGATCCATTGAAGGAGTTGTCATCAATTTTATGTTTTCCAAACAACTAAATGGCTTTTAATTAAGAGAACTAGTTAATCCTTATCAACTAGTGGATCCTAAAATTCAAAATTTTTCGGATTGGTTGAACAGCTTTTATTAAGTCCTTATCAACTATAAGGTTCTTCGTTCAACTTGCTACCCCAATTTAATTAGGATTTTAATAAAACAATTCAACATTGTCTTTTATGAAAATCATTAATTAAACGTTTTAATGAAATGATTTACAAACAAAGGGACTACCCTAATCTGGTATTAGGTTCGAATGTTGTTTTGTTTTATCAAACATATCATGTCACTAATTAAAATTTCATCTCATAAAATTTTAAACATTTAATGGCTAACCTAATAAGGTTCACATGTCCATTAAAAAAGAAACAACTAATTTATCAACATAAATAAAATTTTCATTTTGTGACATACATGAGCATTTGCAAGTTTAAAATTAGCTACATAATAAAAACATGCAAATCTAAATTTTAACACTTAAAATTAAAGATTAAAATTTAAAGCCTCCAAAAAAAATTTCATCGCATAAAACTAGGTCGTATAAAATTATCAAATAATTTTTAAACCTAGGCTTTAAAATTTTTTAACCTTATTTCTAAAATTAAAATATCATATAATAATTTTAGAAACATCTATGTAATAAAACGAAATTAATTTATGTTTAATCTCATGAAAATAAAACATTTCTATTATTTACATATTTTAAAACAATTTTAAAACTCTTTTAAAATCTTTTAGAAATCCTTTTAGAAGCGTTCAAATAGAGTTTAAAGATTTCTAGCCTTTATGTAACTAAAGAAAACTTTTAGATTTCAAAAATAAAAAACTTTTCTATAAAGTTTACATAAACTTTAAATACCCCAAAAAAAATTTTTATATCTCATAAAAAATTTATAAAGTATTTAAATATTGGAGACCTATTTAAAATTTATCGCATAAAGTAAAATAGTCGCAAAAAAAATTTCTGTGTTGCAAAAACAATTTTTAAAACACAAAACAATTTTTTAAAACTATTTAAAAGCTAAAATAGTTTGTACATGTAAAACAAGCATTTTTAAAGATTAAAAAAAGTCGCTATAGTAGATCTATAGCATAACCTGGCTCTGATACCACTGTTGGGGTTTTGGCGGACCCCCAGAGCTTGGGTCCGTATCCGTCCTAAGTCGGACGGACCACGGAGGCACAAACGTGCAGCAGAAAACCAGAAATCAAAATTTCTACACTAGCTAAACTATTTAGCTAGGCTCTGGTGAGCCAGAACCTAGCCCGATCTATGCAAAACTTGGGGTGGATCTGACCACCCCAAGAAGGATCTACACTAAAGCGACTAATAAAATATACACTAAAAATGCTTAACCACATACCCGGAATCTTGGCCCTGGGGCAGGCAAGATGTACCGCACCGTCTTGAGAAGCTCCTCGTAGCCGAGCCGCGTTGACTCGATCTGCCTGAGCCGCCTCGCACCCTCGCACCGATCCACCCGAGCTGCTTTCGCCTCCGAGCCGATCACACGCGATAGAAAGTTTCACTTGAGAAGAAACCCGCGTCTTAGATGTCCGAATCAGATCCAAACCCCCTTTGTAGTCGTGCTAGGACTACTCCGGAGAACAGGAAAATAGAGAGAGAGTTTAGTTGCGGATCGAGCTTGCTCTAAAATTCTGGAGCTACTCGATCGTTGACTGGTGTGTGTTTCAACGAGGAGAGTGCACCCCTATTTATATAGGGAGTGAGCACTCACTCACTCGTTGCGGGCAATGTGGGACATTCCGCATGAAGAGGGAAAATCAATTAAGCCATTTGGCTTAATTTCAACTTTAAAGTTAGCCTTTCATAAAGTCAAACTTTAACTAATTAATTCTCCTTGCATACTAAACTTCAGACACCAAACAAGCTATCAATCAGAAGAGCTTGGAATGGTGAACGCGTAGGAACTGACGGTGACGAATTTCGACTTCGTTTGACCCCTCAAACAATTGCTCAAAGTTTAGCAATTTCTCAAAATTCGTAGCCGTCATTAGGGGTTTCAAAAATCCCTAATTTGACTTAAGTTGCGGGCGCGCCCGCTAAGCCTAGCGGGCGCGCCCGCCCAAGGGGACCGGGCGAGCTGCGCGCGCCCGCTGCAGCGGGCACGGGCCGCGCGCCCGCTGCCACAGCGGGCGCTGGCCCGCTGCAAGCAGCGGGCCGCACACCCGCTTGCAGCGGGCGCCGGCCCGCTGGGCAGCGGGCCGTGCCCGCTGCATCAGCGGGCGCCGGCCCGCTGGGCAGCGGGCCACGCCCGCTGCTACAGCGGGCGCCCGCCCGCTGCACACAGCGGGCCAAGCCCGCTGCTACAGTGGGCCGCGCCCGCTGGGCAGCGGGCGTGCGCCCGTTGCAGCAAGCGGGCTGCGCCCGTTGTCTTTGTTCATGGGCCCTTTTGGCCCAGTGGGTCTAACCAACTTCCCCTTGAACTGTTTCCGGGCTCGTTTGAGCTCCGATTTGGACGCGGTTTAAACCTGTGTTTAGACCGGGACGATCCCGTCATCCAGGTAACCCTTTCCAACTTGTTTGTTCCTACTAAATCCGTTGTAACCAATTTAAAACACGTTTAGTCAAAGTTTGCATCTAATGCCACGTTTTGTCCCTATTGCTTAATGCGACTAATATTCACAACCGCATTGTGAATATTCAATATCACCAAATGATATTTCTCTCTATTCTATATTCCTATTACTAAGACACGAACACTACTCGGTGTGAGACCCTACAGCCTGACCTTACTATAGGTTGGGGCTCGAAACCCCTAGACGACGGTCACTACGAGCAGTAGCTGTCGTCCCTGTTTCAGAGTCATCATAACGTGATCGACCCTTTGACAAAAGTATCATAGGGTTTGCATTGGCTGTGTCAGTGATGAATGCCATTAGCTAAAATCCCTTCGTCAAGACTGTGTTATTGTTGGCCTAGGGTATGGTTTTCTGTCAACCCTATTAGACAACATTGGTCAGTATACGGCGGTCTTTATTGTATACACGTTGTACTACTTGCAACGTACCCCGGCCGAGGATTAACATAAAGACCGTACTGAGCCTGTAACACTAACTTCCCTCTAATGGAAGTGACGAATCCCATCTTAGTCACTTACTTACCTCGAGAGCTTCAGGTGCAACCCAACCTAAGATCTTTCATCAGGACTTGTCCTCGAAGCTAGATCATGGGTCTAAGCTACACTGTTCGCTCACAGGTTGGTACAGATGACTTCAGGTCTTAAGGATCAACTAACCTATCATCACCCTAGAGTTATTAAAGACAGATTATTAAAGTTAACCATTTAACAACTCTAACTTGGTCGTTCAGTGAACTCATTCCCCAATGAGCACCTGTGTCTCGTCTCCGACTTCACCAAGTCGAATGACTATGAGATCACCATTACCCTAAGGTAAGACGAAGACACAGTGATCTATCCGATGTGTCGATATCCAGTTCTCGACACATCTATGATCATGAACCGTTTAAGACTTACGTTTCTATTCGGTCGCTTACTTACTCATAATCGAGATCTCATCTAGATATGTAAGGACCTAACTATAAGTCTATGGATATTATCTAAGTATATTAATACAAATAATTTTATACTTAGAATAATACGTACCATATACGGTATGAACAAGACGTATAATCAAGATAAATTGCCTTATGGGCATATATCTTCCTACAGAGTCGAGGGATGAAATCGTAACAGCTTAATTGCCTTAACTAGATAAATCGTAATAATTAGATCATTTCCTAACTAAGTTGTTTTAATTCTAATATTTTTAAATATCTTAACTATATCGATTTTCTAATCAAATCTTAACTGAATTGATTTTCCTAATCAAAATATCGTAATCGAGTACATTATCATAATCCGAATATTTCAACAAATTGATTCACTAGATCAAATCCTAACCTCAAAATTCGAAATATCTTAACTAGTTAGATTTCTAAACCAGATTTAGTCTTGATAAATCAAATCTAAATCCTAATGAAATCCAAATCCTAACTAAACGCCACAATATATTTTCCACAGCCGAATATCCCAACAACAACCCAAGCAACTCCCTCCCATGATCACGTCCACAACTCACGCACACAAATCTCTGATACCCTAACAAACTAACCCCACGTGCCCCTTCAATCTCCCCCTCTCCTTCATAAACCCATGCAAAAGTAGCAACTTTCTTAATCTCTCAACACTCTGGCGAACCCCCCTCAAAACCCAAGCAGCCCTCCGACCCTTGCAAACCCTAAACCGGAGTCGCCTCAGCCCAACGCCAACGACTTCTCCTTTTGACTGTAGCCCTTCAACTCACCATCGACCGCTTCCCCCTCCAATTGCTTCCCTCCTACCACAACCCAAACCCAGGCCACACAACCTCCAGTGACCTTCGAAGCCTCCGATCCAAGCTCCTCGGCCCCGTATTCCTCTCGCAGCAACCCAAGTCCAACGCCAGCACCCCGAACCTCCAAAGCACCGCCTTCCTCCTTTCCGCCGCTCGCCCCTCCTCTCAGATGCACTGTGGGCGCCACCACCCTCCGACCCACAGCTCTCCAAACTCCGGAAAATCTCTTCGCTTCTCCCCTCCATTTCCGACTATCGCGGCCTCACCCCGATCTCTCTCTCCCTCAAACTCGGCAGCGAACTCACCACCAACGCATGCAAAACCCTCCTTTCCTTCCTCCTCCCTACAACTCTGGCATTCACCGGACCCCGACGAACGCAGCATCGAGGCAAGAGCCCCACGAGCGCAACCATAGCTCACCTCGCCGCCACCAGACACACCACCTGTCGCCGACCATCTGGGCACCTCCACCTCGCATTGCCGAACCGCTGGAGCTCGCCACTGTAACCACCGCACCGTCTCTTCCCTAAGACACGCTACCGCCTGCAAGGGTTGAAACGAGGAGTAACGCAAAAATGTGAGTGATGCTATCTATATAAGTTAGTATATTAAGCATAAAAAGTATTTTTTATAAAATTTAGTTTATATGTTTATTTACGTTAGTTTTATATAAATATATACGTGCAGGTAGTTTATAATATATACCCAAAAATGTACCCGAGGTCGACCTCAGGCAGCAATACCTGAGCACACCCCCGCTGTTCGGGGGTTGTAAGTATTTTTTTGAAATTTTTTTTGGCAGTAGGTATATGTACTTGTTATGTAGCTCCCCACAAAATTTCAGGTCAATCCGACACCGTTTGAGCCTCCGTTCATCGATTTCAAAAACGTTGCGCAAAACTGTCCAGAATTCTGGACAGTTTTGCGCAACGTTTTTGAAATCGATGAACGGAGGCTCAAACGGTGTCGGATTGACCTGAAATTTTGTGGGGAGCTACATAACAAGTATCTACCTACTGCTAAAAATTTTTTTAAAAAAAATACTTACAAACCCCGAACAGCGGGGGTGTGCTCAGGTATTGCTGCCTGAGGTCGACCTCGTGCACATTTCCCTCATATATATATATTAGTTTGTATATGTTTATAGGGATTAATGTAGAGCAGGTGGCACCTGATCCATTGGATCAGGTGCAAGACACAAAAAGGTGGGGCCCCACGAGTACAAGCCCATGTGGGGGCTTGTACTTCCCACCTTTTTGTGTCTAAGCACCTGATCCAATGGATCAGGTGCCACATTTTCTACATTAAATCCATGTTATATATATATACTAGTCATAACCCGTGCCCTAAGGGCACGGTTAATTTAAAATATTCTCCCGTCAAAATCTTAGATCACTTAATTTTAAGCGAACAACAATAAGTAAAGTGCAATAATTGTTATTTAATTCCCCCAAAAATATTAGGTCCCCGCATAATTTAGTTTCCACCAGAGAATTTAGTTCCCCATAAAATTTTGTTCCACCCCTAAAATTTTGTTCCCTTAAGATTTAGGCATTGTTCATAATAATATTGACCCCCTAAAAATCTTAGATCAATAATTTTCAACAAAGAATAATAATTAAAGTGCAATTATTGTTATTTAGTTCATCCAAAAATTTTAGTGCTCTCAAAATGTCATTCCCCTGTAAATTTAAAATATTCACTCTTAGACCTTTGGATCCCCTAATTTTAAACGAACATCAACAAATAAAACACAATAGTTGTTTTTAGTTCATTCCAAAATTTTTAAGTCCTCCCCAAAATTTAATTACATTTTGATTCAGTTCCACCCAAAAATTAGTTTTCTTAGAGAATTTAGTTCACGTTTTTTTATTTGTAGTTGGTCAAAAATTTGTCAGCATTGACCTTGGATGTTTTAGAATCAAAAAATGTTCACTTAGCTATAGTGTTCATCATTCTTGTGGTCAAGTGTTCATGATGGATCCTTCCACCAGCACGATCATGGGCGTCGCTCTGGCTAATTCTGTGTCTGATTGGATCAATGCATTTGTGTTGGCATTTTATGTCAAGTTATCAAATGAACGTAAGAATTTATGGAATAGATTCTCAAGAGAAGCTTCATGTGATACTCATCACTTGTGTTGGCATTATTACGTCATAAAATCACTTAATATGTCACAAAAAATTCTACTAAAAATGACAATAAAAGAAATGATAATAATTGAACCATGACCTCTTCAAGTAGAAGCCCTTACAAAAAACATGTAAACTTGGAATAGATCTAAAAACATAAAGAAGGGGAAAATTAAAAAATACAACACAGACAAAACAAAACAAAACTAAAAAGCAGAGATGTTCACATTAAGCAAGCAAAATTCATGAAATGTTTCATCTTTTTATTGATTTGAATATATGTTACATCCTTCATAGCCACTACAAAGTTGCATCTATATGCAATTAACAAAAAACATTGCATCTACTAATTTCAAATTTAGCCCAAATCATGCATGAGGTACAGACATCATAATCAAGAGTTCCACCAAGCAAATGCACCTGGCCAACAACTCTGTTCTTGATCCCCAATATATTACATCTCACATACAGCAGCATAACAATTTCACATTGTTCCAGTTGTTTCTCACATACATCATCATAATCCTCTCATATTCACCATCATCACATCTCACATATTCCCAACAGCATAACACTTTCACATTGTTCACATTGTTTCTTTTCAACACCAATTAAATTCAAATATAATGTCCCAAGCTATAAAAGAATCTACAAATTAGATGGAAGAGGTCAGCTCTTGTTCAAGGTCACCAAGATGCATAATTATAACAGCAAGCATATACTAACATCAATGACATGCACCAATGGCCCATATGGCAACAATGAAACTGGCTATAAATTGTAATGTAAATAATTCTTGGCATATTGGATAAAACAATACTATGCCATACTATGATACTAACCATCTATGGTGAAGTCGTGTCATATTGAACAACACAATACTTCTGCTTTGTACATAGTGTTTTAATTTGTTGAGTATTAACATGCGATGGCATCTTCATGCCCATGCTTCTTAGGGGATAACATCCAATATTAGTATGGGAATGCATGTTAATTGATTAAAAAAATGTGATTGCCGCATGGCTTATATGGCAAGCTAATCCAACAACATAGCTAGCTTCTCAAACCATTTCATATGTAATTTAATTATTTCAAAAAAACATCATCCTTAAGAGAGAGGATAGAGGGAGGAGGGGGTTAAGGACTGATTAAGCGAGCTACAGAATTTTGTCAATTGAAATGCACAAATGACCAACACCATTCATGTATCGAGATTCTCAACGTCAGCTTTATGAAGCTAAGGTTATTACATGTACAAAGATCAAGCCATTGAAATTGTGTCAAAATTAAAACATGCTTACAATTAGAAGGCAGAAAAAGAAAAATTAAGGATTGAAGAGTAGCTAACACATTCATCCTTTTCTCAATCACCTTATATTACCCCATATTGTCTATCCATTGCTCGTCATAAATAATGGTAGAATTTCTACTAAAGTGGCTCATGCCATTGAAATCTATAACAAATTACATAGATCGTGACTTTTATTTTTTACCCTAAATATCAATGTAATAATAATTTTCATAGAAAGTTTCACAAAAAGAGAAGGATAATTCAAGCCAAATTGAAAATTACCAAAGACCTTGAGGTTCAGCTATTTAAATTTCTAAAATCATTGGTACAGACAATACATCATGAATCTAGGATCAATATACTCTTGAAGGTAAAATTCTACTTACTAATTGATTGATTTGAACAACCATCAAGTTTGTTCATGGCATCTCACATGCAAGCGAGATCAAGAACAATAGGCAAACCAGTGAAATCCTGATATAAGAGAACAAAAGGCGAATCCAGTTAGAATAATGATTTGACAGAGCACATTTTGCTAAGTGGAAAAAATTTCAATTTAGAATTTCCAAAAAGAATCACTGTTGACATCACAAACAAATAGAGTGTTATTTAATTATTTCAAAAAACATCAACCTAAAGAGAGAGTAGAGGGGGATGATGAGATTAATGTCTAATTAAGCGAGTGTATGATCAAGCCTCAACGCCGCCAGCTTTAGGAAACCAAGATTATTACATGTACAAAGATCATGAAAGTGAAATGTGTCAAAATTACAACACACTTACAATTAGAAGGCAGAAAAATATGTGGCCGAAGAGTAGCTAACACATTCATCCTTTTCCCAATAACCTTCTATTGCCTCATATTGCATGGCAGTTGTTATTCATAAATAATAGTAGCATTTCTATTAAAGTGACACATGCCATTGAAATCTCTCCCCAGGATAAAACAGCCCAGATAAAACCCTGTGATCGATCAAATCTGCACTGGAAGAGACCGAGGAAGAACAACACACAAAGAAAACACTGCTCGGGATCGAATAAGAACAGAATATAAGTGGAAGAAATTTCGCAGGCAGAGGAAGAAATGGCAGAGAAAATTTTCGCACCCTAAAAAGTAAACCAAACGATGCCCTTTTATAATGAAAATTTGTAACGGAAAATAATTAAACCGATTTAATTCTGGATCTGAATTAATGCGTGTTAAATTCAGATCTGGGATTAAAGACGGTAATAAAATCTGGATTAAAACAAAAAAAAACGTTTAGATTTGTAAATTTAAACCGTTTGAAATTTAAATTTGGTTTATTAAAATAATTATATATAAATAATAATTATTTTATCCAAAAATATAATTACCGCGCGCACGTCACGTCACGGCCGGCCGGCCGGCGGGCGGGCGGGCGGCGGCGGCGCGCGCGTGTTGAACCCAAGTTCAACTAAGTCCTCTCCCCTCCACAAAAGAGCCATACCCCAAGGGGCACACCCCTAAAGCACAACTAGCTCTTTATATACTCCTTCAAGTCTTTTTGCTCATCCAATGTGGGACTAAAGAAAAAGGGAGGGAAAACCAAATGAGCCCAAATCCCCTTGAAAAAATTCAATAGTTTCCAACAATCCCCCACTAGAATTTTTTAAAAAATAAAACAAAAGTATATTTCATCGAGCAGTATATAATATAAGACTTGTGCATAAATAAAGGTGTCTATCGACTTGAACCTTTATATAGTGTTGATGATTTAGATTTAACTAGAGTAACTCGTAGTTTTGAACTCTATCTCTAACATCATCACACACACAACCTTATCACGGTGTTGTTCATAAGCCCGTGCTTTACGGCCTTGCACGTGTATCCCAGTATAGTGAATGCTCTAGATAATTTTGCCCAAAATTTCATAGGAAGCGGCCACACTTCCACATTCACATAGGTGATTCTATCAAGAGTACTCCTGTAGCTAGGTACCCCACTCCACATAGAGTATAGAATTCATTAAGAGTTAATATAAACTCATCCTTTTTTTTTCGCTTCAGGATATCATGCTCAATATGATTCTTCTGGAATAGGACTAATAATTATACTAGCATGATTCTCCACATATCACTTCATGATTTGTTACTACCCTTTGAACCTATTTCTCGGGATCTCCGGTCTATAGGTTGGGTTTCCCTCACAAGTGACTCATCATTCTAAGGGCATGAGTCCCATTCCTTTCGAGGTTTTAAAAACCTTCTCTCGAGCTAATCCTTTCGTCAAAGGATCAGCTAAGTTATCATCAGTACGTACATGATCCACTCTCACAGCTCCAGAGTTCATATACTCTCTAATAGTGCTGTGCTTACGACGTATTTGTCGCCTTTTTCCGTTATAATAACGGTTCTGAATTTTTGCAATAGCTGCAGTACTATCACAATGGATCAAGATAGCTGGTATCGGTCTATCCCATAACGGATGTTCTGATAACAGGTTTCTAAGCCAACCTGCTTCTTCACTAGCTGAAGCTAGTGCAATCATCTCAGACTCCATGGTGGATTGAGCTAAGATAGTCTGTTTCTTGGATTTCCAAGATACAGCTCCACCAGCTATGCTAAAAATATAGCCACTAGTTGCCTTGGAGTCATCTGAAAGGGTGTTCCAATCAGCATCGCTATATCCTTCAAGGACAGCGGGAAACTTCTGATAATGTAATCCAAGATTCATGGTCCTCTTAAGGTATCTCATGACTCTTTCAATAGCATACCAATGCTCAATACTAGGTCTGCTTGTAAACCTGCATAGTAATCCTACAGCATAAGCTATATCAGGTCTAGTGCAATCAGCAGCATATCTCAGACTGCCAATAATGCTCGCATACTCAGTTTGTCTAACA
The DNA here is from genome assembly GCA_030789695.1 of Scilla litardierei. Lineage (NCBI taxonomy): Eukaryota > Viridiplantae > Streptophyta > Magnoliopsida > Asparagales > Asparagaceae > Scilla > Scilla litardierei. The sequence goes on along the minus strand of CM061142.1, from coordinate 791,801,187 downwards.
CCGTCTCCGGTGTTCTTGAACAATTTAACACTAGGATCATAAGGAGTACAAGCTGGTTTACGATCAAAATAATTATATTTCTTTAGAATCTTTTCAACGTAATGAGATTGATTCAAAGAAATTCCATGTTCAGACCTAGTTATTTTAATTCCAAGAATTACATTAGCTTCACCAATATCTTTCATGTCAAAGTTTGCACTTAACATGGTTTTAACTTTGTTTACAACATGAATGTTTGAACCAAATATCAGCATGTCATCAACATAAAGACATATAATGGTGCAAGTACCATTATCAGATTTATAATATATGCATTTGTCACTTTCATTAACATTGAAACCATCAGAAATAACAAGGTTATCAAATTTTTCATGCCATTGCTTAGGTGCTTGTTTCAGACCATAAAGTGACTTATCTAATTTGCATACTTTATCTTCTTGTCCTGGAACAACAAAACCTTCAGGTTGATCCATATAGATTTCTTCTTCTAATTCACCATTTAAAAAGGCTGTTTTAACATCCATTTGGTGTATTACTAAATTATGTATAGCAGCAATAGCTAATAGTACACGAATGGAAGTAATTCTAGATACAGGAGAAAAAGTATCAAAGAAATCTATGTTTTCTCGTTGTCTAAATCCTTTGGCTACGAGACGAGCTTTATACTTATCAATAGTTCCATCAGGTTTTAACTTCTTCTTAAGTATCCACTTACATCCTATAGATTTACATCCAGGAGGTAAGTCAACTAGATGCCAAGTTCTATTAGACTCTAGAGAGTCCATCTCATCATTAATAGCCTCTTGCCATAAATTTGCATCCAAAGAGGATAAGGCCTCGGTAAGATTCCTAGGATCTTCTTCTAAGTTATAAGTGTAATAGTCAGGACCAAAGTCCTTAGCAACACGAGCCCTCTTACTCTTTCTAGAATCAATTTCTAATCCTTTATCAGACTCAGGAAGACTAATGTCTGGTATAGGACATGAACTAGAGCCCCCACTATTCTTAGATTTAAAAGGAAACTTATCTTCAAAGAAATCAGCATCATTAGACTCAATAATAACGTGTTCTTTCAAATCATAAAATCTATATGCTTTGCTATTTACAGCATAACCAATGAAAACACATTCATAAGCTCTACTAGCAAGTTTTCTCCTTTTAGGATCAGGAATCCTAACATAAGATAAACATCCCCAAGTTTTAAGATAGGACAGATTAGGTTTCTTATTCTTAAAAGCTTCATATGGAGAAATTTTACTTTTAGATTTAGGAATCCTGTTAAACACATAGCATGCAGTTAATAAAATTTCTCCCCACCAATGAGAAGCAGCTCCAGAGTTAAGCATAATTGCAACAACAGATTCAGCTAAAGTTCTATTTTTTCGTTCAGCTTTACCATTCATTTCAGGAGAATAAGGAGCAGTCTTCTCATGAATAATACCATGTGAATTATAAAATTCATTAAAAATTGTTGAGTCATACTCAGTCCCTCGATCACTACGTAATCTCTTTATCTTTTTATTACACTGATTTTCAATTTCAGTAACAAAAGATTTAAACATATCAAATGCATCACTTTTATTTTTCATTAGATATACAACAGTATAATCAGAACAATCATCAATAAAAGTTATAAAATATCTTTTTCCATTTCTAGTCAAGACACCATCAAATTCACATATGTCAGAATGAATTAAATCAAGTGGCTCTGATTCTCTTGAAACAGATTTATGTGGTGTCTTGGTTATTTTGGCTTGACTACAGAATTCACATTTCTCAAAATCATCCAAAGACAATTTAGGAATAAGTTCTAAGTTACTCATATTTTTAATAAGGCGTTTGTTAACATGACAGAGTCTAGCATGCCAGATATTAAAAGAACACAACATATAAGCAGAAGCTGAACCTTTATTAATATCAATGTTCAACTTAAACATACCATCAGTGGCATACCCTTTCCCAACAAAAACATTATTTTTAGCAATGGTATACATATCAGCACCTATAGTTTGAGTGAACCCAGCCTTGTTGAGAAGGTAGCCCGAAACCAGATTCTTCCTCATCTCTGGAGTATGCATGACCTCTTTAAGAGTTACAGTTTTTCCAGAGGTAAACTTCAAATCTACATCGCCTATACCAGCAACAATAGTGGAGTGGGAATCTCCCAACAACACTTTCTTGTCCTTTGTATCAGAATAGGACTTGAATTGTCCACGATCATAACAAACATGGCGCGAGGCACCAGTGTCTATCCACCACCCTTCAGTACCTCCAATTGCATTGACTTCAGAAATCATTGCAATCAGATCCTCTTCGGTAAGGTTCGCCTGCGGTGCAGGACGACGCTTATTCCGACAGTTTCGAGCCAAATGGCCAGGCTTGTTACAGTTATAGCATATAAACTGTACCGAATCATTCTTTGAAGGGGGTTTTGGTCCATTCTGAGTTCTAGGAACATTTTTGTTCTGGTTGAATCGATTTCGATTCTGATTCTGATTCTTCATGAATTTACCTTTAGGTTTCAGAATAACAGATTTCTTACTGTTAGAAACAGCGTTAATTTCTTCCTTTTTGTCTTGTTTACGGGCCTCCTCCTCAATCCGAAGACGGGTTATCAAACTTTCTAAGGAAAATTCCTTAGTTTTGTGCCTAAGGGTATTTTTAAAATCTTTCCAGGCAGGGGGGTAACTTGTCTATGAGTACAGCGACTTGAAATTGTTCATCTAGAGTCATACCTTCAGAAACAATTTCATGAGCTATCTTCTGTAGCTCGTGAGACTGAACCTCCACAGACTTGTCGTCTGTCATCTGGAACTTCAGGTAGCGACTGACTGCGTATTTCTTTGAGCCAGCCTCCTCTGTGTCGTACTTCTTCTGCAGTGCTTCCCAGACTTCCTTTGCTGTTTTGTGAGAACTATAGTAATCATAGAGATCGTCAGAAAGACCATTAAGAATATAATTTTTGCACAGGAAGTCATGATCATCCCAGGTTTGGAATTCTTTGAGCTGAGCATCAGAAGGATTTTCGGGTAGAAGCAGAAGAGGCTTTTCAGTTTTACAGACGTATGCAACAGTTTTGGTGGTAAGGAAAAACAACATTTTCTGTTGCCAACGTTTGAAATGGGATCCAGAAAAACGGAAGGGTTTGTTTAGGTCAGAGGTAACAAGCACTGTTTCGGTTTCAGAAGTCATGGCAGAAGATCGTCTTAAAATTGTTGATGATAGATGTTGAAGAAAACCGAAAGGAGAGGAACAATGTTACCAAAAAGAATGGAAGGGGCTGAGTCGCGGACTAGGTCGCTCTCTTTAAGACGTTTCGCGGCTCTGCCCAAATTTGTGCAAGCAGTAGGTAGCCCCGCCGTCCCCAGGATAAAACAGCCCAGATAAAACCCTGTGATCGATCAAATCTGCACTGGAAGAGACCGAGGAAGAACAACACACAAAGAAAACACTGCTCGGGATCGAATAAGAACAGAATATAAGTGGAAGAAATTTCGCAGGCAGAGGAAGAAATGGCAGAGAAAATTTTCGCACCCTAAAAAGTAAACCAAACGATGCCCTTTTATAATGAAAATTTGTAACGGAAAATAATTAAACCGATTTAATTCTGGATCTGAATTAATGCGTGTTAAATTCAGATCTGGGATTAAAGACGGTAATAAAATCTGGATTAAAACAAAAAAAACGTTTAGATTTGTAAATTTAAACCGTTTGAAATTTAAATTTGGTTTATTAAAATAATTATATATAAATAATAATTATTTTATCCAAAAATATAATTACCGCGCGCACGTCACGTCACGGCCGGCCGGCCGGCGGGCGGGCGGGCGGCGGCGGCGGCGCGCGCGTGTTGAACCCAAGTTCAACTAAGTCCTCTCCCCTCCACAAAAGAGCCATACCCCAAGGGGCACACCCCTAAAGCACAACTAGCTCTTTATATACTCCTTCAAGTCTTTTTGCCCATCCAATGTGGGACTAAAGAAAAAGGGAGGGAAAACCAAATGAGCCCAAATCCCCTTGAAAAAATTCAATAGTTTCCAACAATTTCTATTAAAGTGACACATGCCATTGAAATCTCTAGGAAATTGCAAAGATCATGAATTTTATAATTTACTCTAATTATCAATGTGAGAAGGATAATTCATGCCAAATTGAAAATTATCAAAGTCCATGTTCAGATATTTAAATTTCTAAAATCTTAGGTGCAGACAATACATAATAAATGTAGAATAAATCTACTATTGATGGTAAAAATCAACTTCTTAATGGTTTGATTTTATTTGAATAGCCACCAAGTTTGTTCATGGAATCTCACATGCAAGTGAGATCAACGACAGACACCAGATATCAGAGAACAGAAGGTGAATCAAGTAAGAATAAAGATTTGACATAGCAAAGTTTGTTAAGAAAAAAATTTCAATTTAGATGTCCCAAAAAGATTTACCGTTGGCATCACAAACCAACCAGAACATAATCATTTCTAGAATAAAAAAGACCTGAAGCAGGACTCAAGCAGGCTTGAAGGGGATCTCGACTTGTTTGGGCACCACATTCGCCCAATCAAGATCTTCTCCATGTCACTGTCCAGTACCTGGAACCCATCGCAGTTCCTGATCACCGACTCCAACAGAATTCACCAATGGCATATCAATGGCATATCACATAACTGATCCAAACAACACCAAATCAAATCAAATAACATCAAAGTACAATTTTAAAAATACCAAATAGGTAAAATTCAAAGATTTCCAAACAAAACCATGACAACTCTTACACAATATGTAGCAAATGGCAATCAATTTCAACCAAGCTCAAAAATCTCGACGATCACAGTCAACTGAACTTGAATACTAAATTTTGATGTAATACCGTAGTAAAGAAATTGAATTAAAACTCAAAAACATTACAAAAGTGTCACATTTGTCCAACAAAAAAGCGAGCGAAATCGCAAAGTGGAAGATGCTACAAAGGTTGAGAGGTAGTTCATACCGTCATGTGATCAACAAAATAGGTCACCTTGAGGGAGGTGGAGGCTATAAAGGCTATAAAGTATACCTTCAGATGGAGAAGCTGACAGAAAATACTTTTTTAGTCTTAAAGCAGTCATGAAAAGATAGCTATTGAGAGATCTGGATTGACCCATAGGAACTCAAGGACCCCCTTTAGATCTCATCATGAAGACATGCATGCTTCTTAGAATACATATTATCGAACTGTATTAACCATGCAATGGGATTTTGTAGCAATTAAATAACATATTGCACTTCAATAATGGTAAATATAATGACTTAATCATAGGATGGTTCGCAAGGTATCTAACAATAATTAATAAAATAAATAGATTATTTATTAGTATCCAACAATAATTTGAATTTGAAATGAGTTACAAAAATGTCTTCGGTGAATGGTTGTTAACTTAAGACAGAATATCACGTATTCTAACCTTGCAGACAGAAGGCTTGGCCGAAATAATGCTTCGCCACCGCAGGAATATGGTCAGCCAACGACCACACTAAGCTGCAAAGTTGGAAAATCTAAACTGTTGTAGCCAACATACTGCTCGCCACGACTGCTCATCAATTATAAATGGGATCTCAAGAATCGCAATATACAAAAAATCAAATATGACAACTTTGAGGTTGAAGTATTTCTGACCCATAGTATGGTATGAAGTTAATATATTGAATAAACATCAGAAGTATGTAATCAAGGTAACAAATATGGCAGGAAAATTTACTGAAAAATTGAATTTAAACCTTACATTTGTTACCATACACATGAAATCAAAGGATTATACTGGGAAAGGATGCTACTTAAATGAACCAAATGGAAATATGGAGTCGATGATCGCGTGAGCTAAATTTTAGAAATGTGCAGAAAGAAAAAGTAAACGCTAGCCTAGAACTCCATGCAAAATTTTACAAAAAATGTACACCTCAAAGGCACACATTCGGCATGATTACAAATTATAATAGATCAAATTAAACTATATACCATAATTTACAGTGACACCAGAGCAAAAAAAAATAAAATGCTGGCTAAACATGCAAGAATAACATGATGTTAGCGCATACAGGTTACCTAGGATAACTGAAGAGATGGGTTCATAACTCTTATTATGAATGCTAGAAGTATACCATTTCAAATGAAGTTGGACACAATCTGGCGTCCTCAAAAGCACATGAACGTATTAACTAAGACTTGGTGTTATTTAAGGGTATTGGAATTATTAAGTGAACCCATCTACTTGAATAATGACTGGAATCCATTGGCATTAGACAAATGAAGGCAGTGAGTGATTCTCAAGTGCATGACAAATCTCAGGAAGGAAGTTCTTTGCAAAAATATTCTTGATTTCTCATTGTGTGCACACAATTATCCACTCAGCTAACTGAATTTGGCCAGCAAAAGATTCAGATAAATATAAATATTCCCAGGGAATGTGTAAATGAACCTAAACAGCATCCTTTCATTGTGAATAGATTACTCTAAGACATTATACTTATTTTTGTAGTTATAGGTTCATTATGTGTAACAAAAATCATTTTTTAACTAACAATTTTCATTGAGGCATCTTATCAAATACCCAGATCACAAAAAACATCCCAAATGTGAATGAGATCATCACGAACCTGAGGAACTCCACAGTCGAGAACCCAACATGCTCATCGAAGATCACAGCAAAAGAGAACCCAGCAAGCTCAGAAATCTCAAAAACATTACAAATTGAAATTAAAGCTCAGGAAGGAAGTTATTTGCAAAAATAATCTTACAATGAAATGTCATTTATTACCATTTTTTGTTCTGGTTCTAATGCAATTCTGGCTGTTGTGATGATTCCAAATTGACCCAGGCTCTTGAGAATGCTAAAGAATAGGTCAACATTTTCTGTTTTTGAGTAGTTCACCTCATCTCCCTTTCCTGTATTTGTAAGGCAATGTTAAAGAAAAGGCAAAATATGGTCATTTGATGAGAAAATTGTCACAACTTCCAGCTGGTGGACATTGCTAATATGCGGCCCATGTTGGAATGCCTGACTGCTAACATACCTCTAATGGTTAGATGAAGGTGTTGGATATGTCCAGCAGAAGGTAATTAGACAACACAAATGAAATAGAGACTTGCAATTTAAATAGCAAAAAAAGCAAAGCAGAATGAGGAGGGGGCCTTGAGACACTCAATGGCATTCTTCATTGAATTAAATGAAGAGATATCTTGCCATGATATGAACAGGGAAGGGAAATGGCACAAAGCAAACAAACCCCCATGTCAACTGATTCAAAGCACACCAGCAAATTATAATTCATGCATCAGGTCCCCTCTATTTGTGTCATCACACTTACACTGGCTATATTCAAGCATTGCTTCTGAAAGATCCCAAGCCCTTGCCAACCCCTGCTATCAAAATGTATTAATGATTAGCTGCCGCAATTGACGCACATGCTCTTACAAAAAATCGAGCATAAAGTGAATGACAAATAATCACGAGCGAACTGTTAAGGTTGTTGATTACGACGACGAAAATAAACGAAAGGATGAAGGGATAGGTTCTCCACCTTTACTCTTAAAAACTCAACAGATATATCATCTATACCCAAAGAATATGGACAATTGTAGCACAACTGTAATTTAGAAGAATAAAAATATACGTAGGGTAAGATTAATTAAGAATGCATAATCTCCATCAAGGGTGGATTAGTTATTGAGCCATGTGATTTGTTGCCCGTTGTATAGCTTAATTAAGCCCTTGACAACTTGAAGCCAAATTGCTTTTGGCTTGGCCAGCTGCATGTCAATGAAGAGAGAAATGACAACGAAACAAAAACCCCTCTAAATGAAAAAAGCTTTGAGGTGCATAATCTTTTACAGCGTGAATGCCATCTGTTATGTGCATTGGCCACACTCTCCCTAACAATGGGAAGAAACAAAGTGGGAAAAAAATTATCCCCTTGCAACTTTTTATTGAAATAATTGAAATGGGAATATGTGAACCTAATCCAATCACCTTGAGATCTCAATCTATGAAAAGGGTAGAGCTTAAGATTACCTCTGCCATGTGTTGAGATTCCTAACTTTAGATATTCAATCAAGAAATGAACTAATGGAAACAATAAGCAACATATGTACAAAGGAAGAACAGAATATGAGTAAGAAATACTACTGAATGTAGGAATTAATAGTCCACTTGATGAAGAATAAGCATGTGTAGTTGTGCCAATTGAAGGAACTAAGAGGAAGCATATGAGTTATAATGGAGTTGTGCCAATTGAACTTCGGTCCAGCAGATACTGACACAAATGAAGTCGGGTTCAGGTTATTTTTGGTTGGCAAAGCATGTAGCTTTAGCACTTGGCAATAATGTAACTTCCTACTATCTATCCCATATCAAGTAACCTAAAATAAAGCATGTAGACACTGTTGGGGGTATGGGTTGGTATTCTGTAGTTTTTTGGCATTCAATGGTTGAGAACAGAATAATACCAAGCAGAAGGTAAATGAATGCATTCAATGGTTCCAGCAACAACACCAACAGAACAAACGGTAATTAGACAACACAATAGAATTTTATAGCCAACTAACATGTCATGGTTACGAATATGTTAACCATGGCATTACAACAAACACTTGGTGTGCATAAGAACTAAGATCATAGATAGGTTAAACACTTGATCAAAAATAAGATAACACTTTCAATTTATGAATAAGCTCAAAAATGAAGATCAAAACTGAAGATCAAAACATCAAAACATGCATTTTTATCCATGAGTTTCTTCTAACTAAAAAATTAAGAGCAACTTGTCTGTAAATAATTTCTTCAGTTGAGATGATTCTTCTTCTACATACCAAACTTAAAGTCAATGTTTACAACATGCCTCAAAGAATGTTGTACTTCTTCTTTACGTGAGTGGCAGCTCCAGCTTCGGCATAGGGGAGCTCCGGCATGGTGCGCGTGGGGTTGGGGCTAGTGGCATTGGTCCATGGCCGTTGCAGCAGTCTCCTCTTCGTCTCCTTCTTCTTCAGTTGCCTTCCAATCTCTCTTCCTCTCAGCCTCCACTGTCTTCCTGCTCTTCTCGAATCAAGGGCTATAGAGATGGCGGAAGGGGAGGTGGCGAAGAGTTGGTAGAGTAGCCTCCTCCTCCTGCTCGCATCTCGTTCGGGGAGGTGGCGAAGATGGATGTGTTGGCAGCAGCATCCCTTGGGACCCCCTAGCTTGGGCAGAAACACAACATTTCAATTCTTTGTAACGTTTGATTTTTCAAATTTTTGAGTTTTCAAATTTTGTTTTCAAATTCTTCCGTCCCTCCAATGTTGGCAGGTTTGTTTGTTTTCAATTTCTGTATAATGTTTGAGTTTTCCCACCAAATTTAACATTTGAGTTTCCCCACCAAATTTAACATTTGAGTTTCAAAATGTTTGAGTTTTAAAATTTTGAGCTTTCAAACAAAATTCCCCCCCAAACATATAAAAAGTTGTCCTAGTCAGCATTTTGTCTTTGTCCCAGTCTGCATATTTTTGTCCACCTAGGACAAATGTTTGTCCTAGTAGGACAACATTCAAATTCTTCATGTTTTATAGAATAGATATATAAGTTTATAGTTATACAATGTATATAAAGTAGATTATTTTAATAAGCTGTGATTCTTTAATTTGATATTATAAATCCGATGATGCAGATAAATCCACGTATCTTTTTCGATCACGTGTGCACCAAAATCGTCTCAATCAGTCAAGTATTCTATTTTCTACAAAATTTTAAAGTTATCTGTATTTATTGTTAAACGCCAAAATAAATCGTTTCTAAACGATTTTCACGTAAACGACATATTGAACCCCACTTAATCTGAAAGTATTTGTCAAGAGAAGAATTTGGACGGCAAGAACATAAAAATCCAACGTATAGATTGGAAGATATCAAAATTTCAAGTTTAGGACACTTCCTGTTGAAATACTGAACATGTAATAACTGCCTTTTTAAAAACCCAGAAAAATGGTATTTAAATCCCTGGAAAATAATTCCTTTACAGTAAAATCATTTTGACACGTTTGAGGGATTTCTGTTAGTATAACTTTTTCGTTGCTATGAAAAACCACTTGTATAAATTGTTCCTACCATTGTAAAAGTGCTCATATAATGTCACCATTGCATGCTCTTACTTTTACTGGTGCCATACTAACTTTGGATGGTTACGTCAATCAAATTGTGATGTTGAGCCCTTGAGGCATGTACAGAATATTGGGCCCTCGAGGCATTTACGAATGTTTGGGCATGAGGCATACCATGAACTATACGGATACACAATGGCACGTTTGGGTGGGGTAGTCCTTTGTAGTAGAGGTCGGAATACTGGATTTTACCTCACAGATAAATTTGACCGTCGACCGGATGTGGTCGGTAAGTATAGAACCACAGGTAACTCCTGTTGGTTTGGGTGTAATTGTAGTTTCTTCCGCCCTCGGACATTGGCCTTGTCACTAGATTAAGTAATAGAATGACACACCTTTTACTTTCTGCTATTGCTATCATGAATTGTGTAAACTGCTAGCTACTCTCTTACCATGCTCATATGTGTGTGCCATGTTCACTATGTACACTACACTTTGCCATGATCACTATACTTTACTTTGTACACTACATTTTGCCATGCTCACACGTTTTCTAACGCTGCCATACTTTCCAAAACTGTGATTATGTTATGTTTTCCTCGCTTTCAAAACTTTGCAAACTACATATATAGTACTATCTTGCCGAGGGTCTATTTTTCTAACATTTTAAACCTTGCCGAGCGACCCTCGCTGACGTATATTTTCTTGTATTTTATCTTGTGAAATATACGTCAGATTTGAGACAAAGGATATACTTTGAGACTGAGCAGGTTGACCAGGAGTACCCCGACGCTGAGATCCCTTGCTGAGAAACGACGTGCTTTCGCAACACCGCTATGATTTAATAATTGTTGTTGTAATCTTATTCAGGTATATTTTCATTTTGTGTATCCGTTCCTAATGGCCATGCTAGGCCATATTTGTGTACAAGTAATCTGGGCATTGAATTTATAATAATGATGTTCTGCATTGTTTTGAGTTTGAGTGCAAGAACCTGTAATATTTAAATCACAGACGCTTATTGTGCTTAAGTCAAAGAAGAAAGAAAGAAAAAAGTACTTCTTCTTTGCTTTACGCACATGCGGACCCGTTCACGTTCTCACCCCAAGTACAATGGGAAGCGGGCCGTGACATGTTTTAGTGGTGGCCCATGTAGGTCATATCCTCTTGCATTCTGAGAAATACTTCGGAACAATATGGATGTCATTATTAGCTAGATTGTCTAGATGAATCTTGGATGCAAATATTTACTTTGTTTTCTTTTCAGCATGGCAAGGAGACCCAACACTCGCAACAGGAATGGAACGAATGAAAATGGCGTTCCCGACATCAACGAACTTATGGGTGTCATGAGAGGGATGTTGGAAATTCAACAACAACTGATTCAGCAAGGGCAACAGCCTGTGCAACCTGCACCTCCTCCTCCTCCTCGGGCTGCACTTGGAGCCAAGCAGTTTCAGGAGCTAAACCCGAAGAGTTTCTTTGGAAAGAAAGGCCCACTGGAAGCTGAAGAATGGGCCCAAAGTACTGAGGATGATTTGAGCCTTTCCTGCATTGACCAGGCAAGCTGGGTGAAAGTAGTTAAGAAACATCTGACTGGAAATGCTCGGAACTGGTGGGATACTGAAGAGGTGCGACTGGTTAAACCAATCAATTGTACTATTTTTCGAGAGAGATTCGAAGCTCAATACTTCCCCAGATCAGTAAAAAGGGAGCTTCAGCAATGTTTCGTCAACCTAGAGCAAGGCACTCGACAGTTGACGAATACAAAGCAGAATTTTCAATGCTTAGTCGATTCGCTTCTCACTGGGTGGAAGATCCTGAAGATTGTGCGTACCAGTTTCTCCAGGGTCTGGATCTCAACATCCAAGCATCGATGTCTTCGACGAATCTGACCACTTATCAGGAATTATTGGATGCTGCTAGGAAGCATGAACTCATCTTGAAGCGTAAGAAGGTGCTTTAAACTGGAGGAAGTAAGCGCCCTGTGGAACCAACAGGGAATGACCTCCGACCAACTCAGATCGCCAAATTTAAAAGGCCTACAATCCCAGTCAACTCCCGATCTACAATGGTGTGTCACTACTGTAACCGAACAGGGCATGTCAAGAAGGATTGTCGCGTGTTGTTGAACCATTGTTTAGTGTATGGGGCACCTGACCATATTATAAGGAACTGCCCTCGTTGCACTAATAATCCTGTAACCCAAGCTATAATAGCGTCAGAATCAACCCAACATGGACAACCTCTGTTGAGTAGTGGTGTTTCATACCAATGTTGTAACGACCCGCTCTCGGGGGGGGCCGTTACTTATTTGATATTTGCGCAGGTCTTGCAGGTTACCAGTGAAACCAAAATAGCCACGATGCAGAGATGTACAAAAATACCCAAATAGTGTCCAATTATTACAATCCATACTGTACAAAATGTTCCAACCAATATACATGAAAGAAGAAAAGTACATAAGTGAAAATAGCTCTGGAAGCTGCGGTCGAACTCTGGCGCTATTAGCTCAGGAGCATCTACCTCCATATGTACGTCGTCTGCGGTGCCATGGAGATGGAACCGTAGGTAAGTCACACCAATTCTAATTATAGAAAAAAGCAGTGCACAAGTATGACAAGAGTAACTACGTACGAGCAGACTAGAGTGAAAAGTAAAAGTACTGAGCAACAACTGTACACAGCTGAGTAGTAAAAGTAAATAGAACTGAAAGGAAAGAACAACTGTATTGTAATGGTGCGAGTGTAAAGAAGGCTAAGTAAGTGAAACATGCTACTGCTATAGCTAAAAGTACGACAAGTAAAGAACTGGTGAGTGTACAAGTGTAGTAAGTAACGTGCATGGAACATGTAAAGTAAAGGTGACTGTAGTGCGTAAAGTAAAAGTGACTGTGTAAAAATAACTACACTACGTGACTCAAGTCGGAGAGTACAATATGTGACCATTAAGTCCATCTCTTGCCTGGGCGCGACCCAGACAAATGCCGAAAACACAGGCAGCATGACATGTATTTTGCCGAAACCCAGGCAGCCGGACGGGATGCCGAAACTCAGGCGACAGGACGGGAAGATCGAACTCCAGTCACTCCCACACTCTCTCAAACTATGAGTTACCCCAAAAACCCAGTGAAGTGTCAAGTGTTCTCTGTACATGTTTTATACGGGATATTCCACAAGATGTTCCATGAGATGTTCCACCAGATATTTCACAAGATATTCCACAAGATGATTCACAAGATGTTATCAATTCCTTGTTCACGATGATAGTTATCCAGGACCACTGGTTTTAAAACCAGAAAGTAAAGCAAAGTGGATGCTAAGAAATTTGAGGATAAAGACAAGTCCAACAAACATGGAATACAAAAATTGTTGGTTTAAGGGTGGTAGTTTCGTTAGCACACGATTTACCCAAGTTGATGGTTGTGTGTTACAACCACCAAAGTTGAAAGTTGGCAAAGTAATCTGTAGTTGATTACTTTTCCTATTAGATTAGGTTTATAGTTCGGTTCAAGTCAATAGCCGTTCTAAGGCTATATGTAATGTCCTAAGTTCATACGGGGACACTAACTAATTTTCTAATTTTAGAATTAGTCGTGACTTACTTTATCGAGATCGTCGTGGCAAGACGAGGTTGGAGCTAGAGGAGCTGGTGCACGAGGATTGGTACCTGCAAATACAAAAAATGGCCGGTTAAAGAGTACACTATTTTCTTAACGTGTTTGTATTTTTATCGTAGCTTAGAACTCGTCAAAATACGTACTAAATATTTTTAGATGGGCTAGATGGGAATAAAATAATTTCATGTAGGAAGAAAATATTTTTTTCTAAAGCTCCTAGGTATTTTTCATAATTTTAAAAGCTTAAAATCAATTAAAACTAATTAAAAATGAGAAAACGATTTTTCGTTATATTCTTCAAAGATTTCTCTAGGGTAAACCATACGTCGAAATTCTTCCAACAAGTGGTCAAAACGACCGTATTAATTAGTACTATAACATATATTTTTATCACGTATCAGTTTACGTGAAAATATCAATTTACTGATTTTTAAGTGAAAAAGACGTAATTAAGTTTTGGGCTTAAAAATTAATTCTAAAAAAACTAAGCGTCTGATTGAGATAAAATCAGCGCCATTGGGTCCAGAACGTCATTTTTGATTTTCTGGAGGTGGTCTTGTATTTTTCTGACCATTATATAGTTTATTATCAATTATTGATCAAATAACCATATTATTTAATTATTAAAATACTTAAATACGGGTATTTATACCAAAATACGTTTTCTTTTTTTAAAAAATACATTTTTATAAAACGCTCACCCTTTTCTCTCTTCGCTTCTATGTGCATGGGGGTCGAGTGCTTCGTCGTCGGCGAAGCGGCGGGCGGCGACACGCGGTGTGCGGGGGCGGTTCTCAGGCGTCGACATGAGGAGCTTGTCGTCGAAGGTCGTGGCAGGGTGGGAGAGCTCAAAGGTGGCAGTCGTTGTGGTCGGATCTTCACAGCGATGCTACGGTGGCGGCGAAGTCAGGGTTACGAAGGACCCGTCGGCGGTGGGGCTTGGTGGAGAAGGCGGGAGAGGCTGGCTTCGTCGGACTTCGGGGGACGTCGGAGCTTCGATAACTGCGATGAGCGGTGCGAGGGTGTAGCATGGGGGGAAGGGTGGAGTCTGGAGGTTGAGCAGACGGAGGAGCTGGCGATCGTGGGGCTACGGCGAGGGTGGACTGGGAGAGCTGCTCTCGGAGCAGCGGTGTTTACCGACGTAGGGGTGAGGCAGCTGAGCCCCGGAGGCACGGTGACATGGCGAAGTCGACGTCGAAGCTCAAAGGGAAGCTCGAGCGATGCATCAGCGGCGGGCGTGCGGAGCGGGGGTCAGCATTGCTCGGAGGCGTTCCGGAGGAGCTGCGCTGCTGCTGGGCTAGAAGGGCGGAGGAGCGGTGGGGTTTGTGGGCGTATGTGGCGGACAGTGGAGCGGCAGTCGAGGCAGGCTGACGTCGTTCGAATGCGGTGGCAGGGCCGTATAAGGGCGAGCGTGGAAGCAGCTGGGCAGAGCTCCGGTGATGAGCGCCCCCCCCGTGGGTTGAAGGCGAGGTATAGGGGAGAGAGACTGAGAGAGCAAGAGAGAGATTATCGGAGGGAGAGTGATTTGAGAGAGAGCGGGAGAGAGAGAGAGAGAGAGAGAGAGAGAGAGAGAGAGAGAGAGAGAGAGAGAGAGACTGTGTGTGAGTGACGAGAATGAGAGAATGGGTTTCGGGGGAGAGAGAAGTGAACCTGGGTGCGTGAGTGGGCTGAGTGTAGGGGAGAGGGATTAGGGGATTAAATAGATAATTAAATTAGTATTTTAATTGGTTTTAGTCAAAGGTAATTAATAAATTAGGTGCTTAATAAATGAGATTAGGTGATTAGTGTGGACTAACCGTAGAAAGTGTGTGGGTGTGAAACACATGTTAGGTTAAAATAATTTAAATGGTAATTAGTGATATGTAACTAGTAATATTTGTAACGAAATTACGATTTTGCCCCTGGTATCGAACGTGTCCAGAAAATTACAAAAACATACCCAGGGTTTGTATCGTCGCGAGGATCGTGAATACGAGATCCGTTTCAGGGTTTGAGCTGCGGGGATACTAGTTTTAGGCCAAAACGTTTAGAAAGCGGGACTGCGGGTTCTCTATCGATTTGACTTCAGAAAATTACAAAATAAATGTGAGGAGCCCTAAATGATCATAGAATGATACCGTAGAAGTTTGAAAATATTTTGACGATGTTTGTATAGAAAATAAATTCATTAAGCCAAAACAACAATAATTGAAAATGAATTTTTACCAGATTATTTAGAGGTATTTGATGAAACCCGAACTTACTAAAATACTTCATAACTAGTCTGATACTTCAAAATATTTTTACAAGAAAATTTTGAAATCGTAAAACTCCTGACGAACCATTATAAAATAGTTTTAAAATATGTTAAATGCGTAAATAGTTGTCTTGATGAAAACATGCCGTTATAAATGTTATTTTGATGATGATCACAACATTATGTTGTTGCTAATGACTCTCTTGTATTAGTCTCATAGTTAACATTTCAAGAATATCATTTTTACTTGATGCAAGGATGGACATCAAGAGGAGCAATGCAATAGCTTGGACTCAAGGGGTGCCAAAGCTTGGAGTTTATGGGGAGCATCAAGGCTTTCAGATTGAAGCCATAGACTCTAAGGAAAGCAATGTAATCCATGTAGTATTTCTTTTATTGTGTTTCTCCTTTTTGAGTCTAGGTTTAATGTAATGCCTTGATAGATGGTCTACTTATTCATACATATGCATTTAACCATCTTAATGAGCCTTAGGATTATCATAGAATCTAACCCAATAGGTTCATCTTGCCCAAAAATTCATTTGGAGTCTCTGGCTCTCCATCAGTCGACTAATGAAGGTTTTACAGTCGACTGTGTGATTCCAGGCGCCTGTCGAGCCTTCTACAGTCAACTGTGGTGCACTGCTCAAGTCAACCTTTATTGACTCATATTTGAGCTTTTGGAACAGTCAACTGACGGTCAATTTACAGTCGCCTGTTTTCAAACAGTCACTTGTGAATTGTTTTATAGTCGACTGTGCGCAACTTGCATTATCTGGGTGTCATCCCAATTTGCTAGTCAGTCAACTGGTTCAGTATTTACAGTCGCCTGTCTATTTTACAGTCGACTGTATTCTGGTCATCAGTCGTCTATCTGCATACAGTGCGTAAGTTGCATTTATCTATTTTATTCCATCCCCTGCAGCAGTCGCCTGCTGAAGGATTTGCAGGCTCCTGTCCTGTATACAGTCGACAGTATTTTCTTCATCAGTCGACTGTCCTTGCTTGGATTATAGCCGTTGGGATTTATTTAGACGTTGGATAGTCGACTGTCTTTTGTTCATCAGTTGACTGCCGATGACGTTTTTGCCCAGATTTTAGCCGATACAGCTTTTTGTTTCTCATTCTCTCCTTCATTCATTGAAGTCAAGCTCAAGGGAAATCATCCAAGTGCATTTCAAGCAAATCTCATCCCTTAGAGATCCTCTTCCATGCCTTGCATTCATTAATGAGTAAGTTTATCTCCAGGCATATGTAAGAGTATTTGTTTTACTTTGTGTTTCTTTGAAACCCTAATTCTCTTTGTGGGAATTAGATACTCTCTTTGTAGGAGTTTGGTGTCCTAGTGTAGGGCTAACCCTAATTCTCTGTATGGGAGTTTGACCCTTGTGTAGTATTGGTTTGGTTCTTATGTAGGACAAAATCCTCTGTGTGAGGTATCTCTTTGTGGGATTGTATTCACTTCTCTTTGCGGGAATTATAGTGAATATTGGTGCGGCTGGACGTACCCAAGTTTTGGGGAACCAGGGTAAAATCTTGTGTTTACGTTTGGTTTGATTGTGTTGATTAATTCTTCTTGCATTTATTATTCCGCATTTGCAAGTTAAATTTTAATTGCACAATTTATTGCAATTACTATATTCACCGCCCCTCTAGAGTGTTTGTTGTTAGTATTGCAAGGGTAAGACGATCCTTACAACCTCTGGCTCCTCAGCATCAAGTTTCCCACCAGACCAAGCCTGAACACAGTCGGAGCCAAACTTAATCTATGTATGCCGAGGAAGTTAGGGCCGATGAACCAGTGACGAACGATGACGTCTGAACCACGTCGTATTATCGCATTTAATGATTCATGTCATAAATGCGTCTATCATGTGTTTCTTGATCATTATCTAGCTTAAGAAATTCCGAGTGCGGAATTTTAATAAGGTGGGAAGGATGTAACAAACTATTTGTGTATGTACGTACTTCGTATGAATTTCCATTGATTGATTTATTGGAATATTTGCCTTATGATTTTATTATTATTTTCCCTAGCTCGAACGCATGATCGGATCCCGTATTCGTGATCCACACGACTTTTCGATCGAGCTATTATTATTTTTACGACTTTCGGATGATGTGGAGTCGAGGGATGAAATCGTAATATTTTAATTGTCTTAACTAGATAAATTGTAATAATTAGAGTATTTCCTAACTAAGTTGTTTTAATTCTAATATATTTAAATATCTTAACTATATCGATTTTCTAATCAAATCTTAACTGAATCGATTTTCCTAATCAAAATATCTTAATCGAGTAAATTATCATAATCTGAATATTTCAACAAATTGATTCACTAGATCAAATCGTAACCTCAAAATTTGAAATATCTTATCCAGTTAGATTTCTAAACCAGATTTAACCTTGATAAATCAAATCTAAATCCTAAAGAAATCGAAATCCTAACTAAACCCCACAATATATTTTCCACAGTCGAATATCCCAACAACAACCCACGTAACTCCCTCCCACGATCACGTCCACAACTCACGCACACAAATCTCTGTTACCATAACAAACTAGCTCCACGTGCCCCTTCAATCTCCCCCCTCTCCTTCATAAACCCATGCAAAAGCCACAGCTTTCTTAATCTCTCAACACTCCGGCGACCCCCCTCTCAAAACCCAAGCAACCCTCCGACCCTCGCAAACCCTAAACCAGAGTCACCTCAGCCCAACGCCGACGACTTCTCCTTTCGACTACAACCCTACAACTCACCGCCGACCCCTTCCCCCTTCGATCGCTTCTCTCCTACCGCAACCCAAACCCAGGCCACACAACCTCCGGCGACATTCAAAGCCTCTGATCCAAGCTCCCCGACCACGTCTTCCTCTCGCACCCAAGTCTGACGCTAGCAACCCGAACCTCCAAAGCACCGCCTTCCTCCTTTCTGCAACTCGCCCCTCCTCTGAGACGCACTGCTGGCGCCGCCATCCTCTGACCCACAGCTCTCCAAACTCTGGCAAATCTCTTCAGCTTCTCCCCTCCATTTCCTCCTATCGCGGCCTCACCCCGATCTCTCTCTCCCTCAAACTCGGCATCGACCTTGCTACCAACGCCTATGGCAACCTCCTTTCCTTCCTCCTCCCCTACAACTCCGTCATTCCCCGGACCCCGACGAATGCAGCAGCGAGGCCAGAGCCCCACGCGCGCAACCATCGCTCACTTCACCGTCGTCGGACGCACCACCTGTCACCGACCACCTGGGCGCCTCCATCTCGCACCGCCGGAGCTTTCCACTGCAACCGCCGCACCGTCTCTGCCCTAAGACATGCTACCGCCTGCAGGGACGCAAACGAGGAGTAACACAAAAATGTGAGTGGTATTATCTATATAAGTTAGTATATTAAGCATAAACAATATATTTTTTATAACAGTTAGTTTCTATGTTTATATATGTTAGTTTTATATAAATATATACGTACAGTTAGTTTATAATACAGGGGAAATCACAAAAATAACCCAACGTTTGAGGCCTCTTTCATAATAATACCCTGAAGTTTTAAGTCATACACAACAATACCTTTTTTGGTTTTTTGTTTAAATTATACCCGTTTTGCCCTTAACCCTATTCAGAAAAATAATACCCTAACTTTTGGGGTATCTTTCAAATAAATACCCATGTGATTTGGGTTTTAGTGGGATTTGGGTATTTTTTTGAAAGATAACCCAAACGTTAGGGTATTATTTTTCTGAATATGGTAAAGGGCAAAACGGGTATAAATTAAACAAAAAACCAAAAAGGTACTGTTATGTATGACTTAAAAGTTCAGCGTATTAATATGAAAGAGGCCCCAAACGTTGGGGTATTTTTGTGTGATTTTCCCTATAATATATATATAAGTTTAAAGTTATACAATGCATATAAAGTAGATTATTTTAATAAGTTGTGATTCTTTAATTTGATATTATAAATCCGATGATGCAGATAAATCCATGCATCTCTTTCGATCACGTAGGCACCAAAATCGTCTCAATCAGGCAAGTATTCTATTTTCTACAAAATGTTATAGTTATCTGTATTTATTGTTAAACGCCAAAATTAATCGTTTCTAAATGATTTTCACTTAAACGACATACTGAACCCTATTTAATCTGAAAGTTCTTGTCAAGAGAAGAATTTGGACAGCAAGAGCATAAAAATCCAACATATAGATTGGAAGATATCAATCTTTCAAGTTTAGGACACCTCCTTGTGAAATACTGAAAATGTGATAACTGCCTTTTTAAAAACCCAAGAAAATGGTGTTTAAATCCTGGGAAAATAATTCCCTTACAGTAAAATCATTTTGACTAGTTTGAGTGATTTCAGTTCGTTTAACTTGTTTCGTTGCTATGAAAAACCACTTGTATAAATTGTTCCTACCATTGTAAAAGTGCTCAAATAATGTCACCATTGCATGCTCTTACTTTTACTGGTGCCCTACTAATTTTGGATGGTTATCCTGTCACGACCCGTTTTCCATGATATCCGATAAGTACGAATCCGTATCAGGTTTTCCCGAAACTACGGGTGTGAAGAAAAACGAGAAGAGAGAAGAGAAGTATTGCTCGGAACAGAAAACTCCGCAGGCCACAGCGCACTTGCTGGGGAGTACAAGTAAAACTCTATCATAGATATAACACTGAGAAATAAACAAAAGTACAATATTTCATTTATTTAATACATTGATACAGTCTTTTACATACACCATCTGTTCAAGGGGTACAAATAAGGAAATCTACACTAAGACAACGATAATCTTATACAACTCCAAGTCCACTTCCAACTTATACAATTCAAACATTTCATCATCACAACTCTAGCTACAAAGGTCTACCCAAAAAAGAAACACCAAAAATACAAGTCTCTCATCATACCCCTCGCCACCCAATCCTACAACCGAGCACCAACTCTAAGGCTCCAACTACTATCCCCAACCTGAAAAGTCAACGGGGACACGTCAATGCGTGACCTAGTAGAAACTCCTAACACTCTAGTAGAACCCAGTTTTAGAACTGGTCTACCTATCTAGGGATGGTGGTCTAACAAGTAAGGTTCATGGTGCATAAAAGTGATACATTCCAACATGTGAACTTAGTTATAAGAACGTGCAAAACATGCATATGAAACCACATTATGAAATGCAGGTATTGAAAGGAAGCATAAGAACATGTTACCATGGGATAGCAGCATTAAAGTAAACAAAAGTAAGGACACATGAGATAATAACATTTATAAATTAAAGACAATTACTTTATGTTGTCGATTCACATATTTGGAAACTCGTGTAAACCACAAAACGCTAAGGAGTCGGACTTCACCCAAGGTGGGTGAAAAATGGTATCTCAACCAGCGACACGAGCACTGGAGGGGCCTCTCGTAACTCCGTACCCGAACGGGTCAAGGTACTAGAGCGAGACTCATCTCGGTTTTTCTGTCGGACAAATGGAGCAAACCATCATTTACTATCATGGTGCGACACGAGCACACCAGCGGCCTCTCTAGCCCTCTCCAACTCCCCTTCTGTGGGCAACACATCGGGCGAGAAATCATAATTCATACGTCCGCTGCTTAACCCCTAAAGTTTACCCGTGTTTTCCCAAACCCACATCCGGAGTCTCACCCATTTTAGAATGGACTGAGCTCCCGATGTCAAACTCTTATCCTCACTCTCAGTTTTTAAAGTATTTCTTCGTTTGTTAACAAATCATCTAGCGGTCTCAACTACCGCTTTTTCATCTCTACATCTCTTTCATAATTTCACCGATGTCGTAATTCAACAACGACCATCGTCTTCATCTCATTTCAACATCGCATAGTTCCATCAATTCCATTCACTTTCTTAATGAAGTTACAACACTAATATGATACACTAAACAAGATGAAACTACAACACTAGCAAATGTCTCAAGTTGACATACTCAATCAAAATAAAGCTACATGCTAGCATAATGGAAAGTAATGGCGTAATAACACAACCATGTATACTAGCTTGTTGCATGTTAGTAAATGACATAAGATGTCCTTTAACATAACATAATATACTAGCTTTTATTTGGACATAGCAAACATGTTAATATGCACTTTAACTTGAACACAATTTCATTTACTACAACAAATTGGAAATCATGTGAACATAGCTACTAATTATCACATAAATCATGACAAATAATAGCATGATAACTGAGTTTGAACAAAACATAAAAGAGTAATGCATGGTATGACAATAGTGTAAAATTTGAATCTGTCTAAACGGTTACAGCAGAAAGAACATCATTTTCAGCCTATCTACAGTCAGAATTGGTCTCTGGTCCCTTCACGAAAGTTGTAGATATGGGTGTTTTGCTTTCACTGACCAATTTTCATAAACTCAATTGACATATGTGATTTATGGTGGATTTTCTCCTGACAGGTATAATTTCAGCATTCTGAACCAGAAACTGAGTTCAGTTCAAGTCCATTTTTCTATCAGTTACAGCAGATATAGGATTTTCAGAAAATTACAAAGGGAAAATTACAAGTTGAAGATCTTGAAGCCAGCTTTCCAACGGCACCAAGATCATTATGTTTTATTAAGTGTCCATGGAGTTCTACTCGTTTTACTGAAAAATGTCAAAACTGTCTAAAAACAGACCAGTTTTAGAAACTGAATTTTTATTTTATTTTTCAGTTCGAATTTGCAAAACTTGTAAAAATTAAAGTTGTTAAGGACTTCAATAAGTACAACATATATATTTTTCATGAATTTCTACGTAGCCAATTAAGTGCAGCAAGTTACCAAAGTATCAGTCAATTCTGTGTAAATTTCAGCATGAAGTTCAAAACTTAATTTCTACACAAAATCTAAAGAACTTGCTAATTAATCAAACCCTTATTTCTAAAACTAAACCCTACTAAGGTGATAAGAATTTCTACCTTACTAGTACTCCTCCAAATAATATGTCATTGGCCCTTCTTAGTCCTTGGTGGAGAGCCTCCTAGTCTTCTCCTTTCACTCTCCCAATTGACCTCCAAAGTTTGGATTTTTGAGAGCTTTTTGGGGTTAATTTTGGTGGTAGAATGATAAGGAAAAGTGAGAGATTGTTGGTGGTGGAAGGGGAGGTGCTGGGGTGGTGTTTGGTGGATGGAATGGTGGTACAAAAGGGGAGAAAGGGGGAGGAGAGAATTTGGATAGATTTGAGAGAGAGAGAGAGAGGATATGGTGAGAATGAGAGAAATTTTGATTTTTTTGGCTTTCTTTAGGTTTTGATTTTCTCCCAATTAATCCCATCCATTCATCTAGTCAAAGATGATGCCATATGTTTTCTTTTTACCATGCAAGATGACACATTAGCTAGTGATGTGTCATGGTTAAAGAATTTTGGAATTTATATTTTGTGAAAAATAAAAATACATGGGAATTACACCATACTTCTTGAATACATGGTATTTTATTAAAATACTCATATTTACTAATACCAAATGATAAGTTAAAATCTTTTAAAAATAATTCCTACACCAAAATAATTAAAGAAAAATACGGGAATACTCCCAAAAATTATACATATGCATCCACGCCAAAATACGTATAAACACGCGTACATATGGAAACGGGGTATTACATACCCCAATCAAATTGTGATGTTGAGCCCTTAGGGCATGTACAGAATATTGGGCCCTCGGGGCCTTTACGGAATGTTTGGCCATGAGGCATACAGTGAACTATATAGATACACAATGACACGTTTGGGTGGGGTAGTCCTTTGTAGTAGAAGTCGGAATACTGTATTTCACCCCACAGATAAATTTGACCGTTATCCGGATGGTGTCGGTAAGTACAGAACTATAGGTAGCTCCCGTTGGTTTGGGTGTAATTGTAGTTTCTTCCACTCTCGGACATTGGACTTGTCACTAGATTAAGTAATGGAATGACACACCTTTCACTTTCTGCTATTGCTATTATGAATTGTGTACACTGCAAGCTACTCTCTTACCATGCTCATATGTGTGTGCCATGTTTATTATGCACACTACACTTTTCCATGCTCATTACACTTTACTTTGTACACTTTATTTTGTCATGCTCACACGTTTTCTTACTCTGCCATACCTTTCCTTAACTATGATCATTTTATGTTTTCCCTCGCCTTCAAAGCTCTGCAAACTACATATATAGTACTATCTTGCCAAAGGTCCATTTTTTCTAACATTTTAAATCTTGCAGAGCGACTCTCGCTAACGTATATTTTCTTGTCTTTTATCTTGTGAAATGTACATCAGGTTTGAGACAGATGAGTATACTTTGAGACTGAGCAGGTTGACCAAGAGTACCCCGCTGAGAAATGACATGCTTTTCCAACACCGCTATGATTTTATAATTGTTGTTGTAATCTTATTCAGGTGTATTTTCATTTTGTGTATATGTTCCTAACGGCCATGCTAGGCCTTATTTGTGTACATGTAATCTGGACATTGAATTTGTAATAATGATGTTCTGCGTTGTTCTGAGTTTGAGTGCAAGAACCTGTGATGTTTAAATCACAGACGCTTATTGTGCTTAAGTCAAAGAAGAAAGAAAGAAAAAAAGTACTTGCCCCAAGTATAATGGCACATATTGGAATGAACCCTAAGGGGTTTGATTGTTAATCTAACCTTGCAAAAAGTTCTGGTACGACAAAATTGTTAAACTTGCTACTGGTGGATGAACGAGTACTAAAACTCCTTGGATTCACATGAAAATTGGAGGTTTAGGTCTAAGAACACGAAGATCAAAATGAATGGTTTGAACCGAAGGAAAAAATGAGGAGTGTATGGGTTTGACACTAGCCAAGGACTCCTTGGCTAGTTGATGCATGTGCCACACACACATAGATAGATGAAGATTGAGTTCAACTAGCAAAGGATGAATTTCCTCCTTGGCTATCTGGCGTCCTCCCATTCCCCTCATTTTTGAAATTTTTTCTGAGTTATTGTACACATTCTAAAACCTCAAAACACAAATATGGGTGAACACTAGGGGTACTTGACCCTCGATCCACTCGTTGCAAAAAGTTCGGTTGTTCTGAAACAATTGAACTTGCGACAAACGGATGAATATGCAAAACTCCTTGAATTCACTTGAAAAAATGACGTTTTGATGTTTTAGAACATGAAGATCAAAATACACAGTTGAGATTAAAGAGAATTATAAGGGGGTGGATGTTGGTTTCAAGCAACCATGGAGGAAATGTTCCTCCTTAGGTAGTTGATACACATCCCCCTAACATGACATTATTATCTAGGCACATGAAACCAGTGAAATCCACAGCATCAACCTAGTAGCCCAGAGGCTAACCGTTTCTTAATTTGAGGCTACGGCCCGAACTGACCGTTGGGCTCCCACATTTAAAGAGCCGGCTCATTATGAAGGCATTGAATGGCTAACCGTTACACCCATGATAATTGGCGACAGCTCAACGTATTAAAGGCTTGGACATTACCTTCTAACATCCCACATATAAGTACTCTCTCAGATGATGGGAGAGGGGGGACTCATTCTCAGATAAGTCCTCACACGTAATCTCTCAGAAAATCTCAGTCAGGTACTCCCACACCTTAGGATCTGTCCCGACCTAACTTTCTACATTTTCTCCGTAGCTCGACACGATAACTATCGGTCTATCTCCCAACAGATCGGCCATAGTTACCATGGGCCTCCTTTGAGTCACTATCCAAGTTAAGCATGGGAGGGGGTTAAGTCAGACCCCAGATCTGACCCGACCTAACGAGCTCTGTGGTGTAGAAAGCTGAAGATATCTCGAACTCAGCAGAAATAGCTCGGATCGATAACCTCTTGGCTAGAGATCAACTCGCCCAGTACTCAGGAGGCTGAAGGTGACCCAGAATAGTTCAGACCTGGTGGACATATCTCGGACCTGGTGAACATAGCTCGGACTTGGCCCCATCAACTATGACCAAGGTACACTCAATCCGAGGTCAGCTCGCAGAGTATCTAGTCAGTCAAATCAGCTCGGATTAAGGCGTGTTCAGTCCAAGACTAGCTTGTCCGATATCCAATCAACTGTCAACATCATCCTACATCAACTACTGCAACTGTACATTCATGTAATAATATACGTGGTGAGAAAACACCCATAAACAATTGGCGTTGCCTATGGAAAACGAGTTGACATCCATGTCTTCAGCCACACCGAAGATGACTCAACTCACTAACCAAGGGCCTTAAAGGCCAACAACTACAGGGGCAGAAAACACTATGGTGCACCCTATGGATCTTAGATCTTCCACCCATGGAATGCCCGAGCTATGATTTGTGACTTTGGAGTAGCTCCATGTGTTCTCACAAGAGGTAAGAACCAGTATGCAAGTTCTGGCTCTCATGATAGAACGACTGATGGGTTCACATTCCCAACCAACCACGAGTCCACCAGTCATCTCAACTAAAGCCGGTCTCAAGGTCCACGACCCTCACTTGGTGGAACTGAGGACCACCGCCCTACTCCAGCTATTGATTGATTGATCGAGAGAGAGAGAGAGAGAGAGAGAGAGAGAGAGAGAGAGAGAGAGAGAGAGAGAGAGAGAGAGAGAGAGCCATCATGGGCATAGTCGTATCCTTCACAGTAAGTCTCATGCAGGCCTCAAGAAGAAGGCTTGGAGATGCAGACTCCACCATCTGAGCCCTTCCAACAACTCGTATGAGGAGCAAATCCCCTTGAAGAAGAAAATCACCTTGGCCTCGCTACCGGACAGATTCAAGATCCCGGATCTAGACAAATATGATTTCTCGGGCGATCTATGCGAACACGTTCAAAACTATAAAGAAATGATGGAGATATATGGGGCTAATGATTCTCCTCTGTTCGGCTTTCCAAATAACTCAACGGAAGGCCACAAAGGAGTGGTATAATGGACTTCTCAGTTGGTCTATTGGGTCATTCATGAGCTTAGCTAAAGTCTTCTGCCAATAATTCATGGTAGGAAGAAGGAGGAAGCAGAGCTTGAACCACCTATTCACAGTGCAGAAAGATGTGGAGACATTAAGGATCTCCATGCCTTTACTTCGTGGGCTGATCCAGCTATATGATCAGGGATGTTTGAAGACCTTGTGGGATGCTTAGCTATATGATCGGTGGCCAATTCCTCCTGGGCCGATCCAGTTATACGGTTAGGGAATGTCAGAAGACCTCGTGGGATGGTCGGCTATACGATTGGGAAATACCAGAAGACCTAAGCTGGCCAGCTATATGATCGAGGCCACTCCATCATGGGCAAATCTGGCTAAATGAATGTGGATAACTCTTAAGACCTCGCATGCTGCTCTGGCTAAACGATTGGGGCCACTCCCTCACCGGCTGATCTAGCTATATGATCCAGGATCACTCTCAGTGTACCTCGTCTTGACTGTCGACTTCCATGTAATGCTTGCCACATCACCCGACCTCAACAGTCTCTGTGTTTGAGCTCGGGCAATATGGGCTGTTGATACATCATTATTATCCAGGCCCAGAAGTCCTGTGAAAGCCACAACATCGGCCCAGTAGCCCAGAGGTTCATTTATTTATTTAAGGTGACAGTCCAAACTGACCGTTGGGCTCCCACATTTAAATCATCGACTCATAATGAAGGCATTGAATGGCTGACCGTTACACCCGTCATCAATGGTGACAACTCAACAAATTAAAGGTTTGGACGTTACACTCTAACATCTCGCCTATAAGTACTCTCTCGGACGATGGGAGAGGGGACTCATTCTCAGACAACTTCTCATGCACAATCTCTTAAACAATCTCTAGTCAAGTACTCCCACACCTCAGGATCTACCCCGACATAACTTTCTACATTTTCTCCATAGCTCGGCGTGATAACTATCGGTCCATCTCCCGATAGATGGGCCATAGTTAACCCGAGCATCCTTTGAGTCAATACCTGACTTAAGCATCGGATATGATTAGGTCGGATCCCAGTTCTGATCCTCTCTAATGAGCTCGGTGGTGCATGAATCCGAAAATAGCTCGGACTTGACGGAAATAGCTTGGATCGAGGACCTCTTAGCCAGGGATCGACTCGCATAGTACTCAGGAGGCTGAAGGTGGCCCAGAATAGTTCAGACATGGCAGACATAGCTCGGACATGGCGAACATGGCTCGGACTTAGCCCCATCAACTAGTACCATGGTCCACTCAATCTGGGGACAGCTCGTCCAGTATCTAGTTAGCCGTCAGTAGCTCGGATTGAGGCATGTCCAGCCCAATGCTAGTTTGTTTGTATCCAACCAGCCATCAACGTCACCCTACACCAGCTACTTCGACCATACATTCTTGTAAGAATCTGTCAACATGCCCCACATAGACACAAAACAAGAGAGCCGGGAAAGATAACTATTCAAGAGTTAGAAAAGGTAACAACCCAACAATTAGTATACTTCTCATATGCAATCAGCATCAGTATCTTTAACAGAGCGACGTGAGTAAAGTTGAAAAACGAAAAAACAGAAATCAAATTGCCCAAACCTCTAAATGATCTATTGAAGATACCTTGTCTAGGGAATGCTTTTTCAAAACTTTACATGCAATGAAGCAACCAAACATGTAGGGAAAAAAATAAAATAAAGATACGATTGGGTTCTCTTCAATCAAATGATGCCCAAAAGTTTAGGCAGGGACCGCCCACTCCCAAATATCGCATCTTCGCAAGTAGTAGTTGGTGTAAGTTGGCATCCTTATCAACAATTTCCTTTTCTATAAAAAAATAATCAGGTTAGCATATGCAAAGTACCTGATACGCTCCCAATATGTTCAAGAGGCTATCATTTCATTTTGGCAGCAAACAAAAATCAAGCAGAACAAACTTTGTTTGGGATGGGAAGCAAGTATTAGAGTTGGGAATAGATATGCATGTCTATTAATATAAAAACATTCCCTTTCTTAAGTGAAGGTTGAAGACATCATGCAATCCAAAGGGAAGCATTGTGATCTAATTTGGAAGAAGAAATCCTATAGTTTTGCTCGTTATCTTTGTTTAACCTGAGCATCTCAAGAATATACGTCACCTGTTTGATGTGAAATTTGGAATGTTTTGTGATGTAGGATGTGCAAAGGTGCAGCATAAGAACCTGCCCACGAAACGATGCTTGTGTTGAATCAATGCTTATCGATTTTCTTTATAGAATAAGTTATCTCTTGCTTCTTATAAATACTAACTACGTTTTTCTGTCGCATATGTTATTTATAAATATTTTTCTGTTGTTTTCCTTGTGGCCAACAAACAAGTCCAATTCACAAAGGATGGCGTACTAGATAAGAAAACCATGTTCAAAGGCATGCACATCATCCACTTCAGCCCCACATATAAAATAAAACTCAGATGCGATGAGCCAACTTGACAGAGTCTCGAGAAACGGCTCGGTTTCAAAATCGTGCATGGAATCTGTTTACGGGTGTTTTCTCATCCCTGATGTAGTCGGATGAAGGAATGGTTGCAGTGGCTGACATAGGACGACGTAGGTAACAGACTAGATGCTGGGTGACGTAACTTCGGAATGGATAGACCATGGTTCGAGCTGTTGGAGTCAAATCCGAGCTATCATTGGGCTTCTTTCAGCTTCCTACAACAGGATAAGCTCGTTAGGGAGGGTCGGATCTGGGGTCCGACCTAATCCCCTCCGATACTTAAGTCAGATAACGACTTGAGGAGGCTCGGGGTAACTATGGCCGACCTATTGGGAGATTCACCGATAATTATCGCACTGAGCTATGGAGGATGACTGGATAGTGAGTCAGATGACTGGATGAAGAACTCTAGACATCTGGCCATTCATGAGCTAAAACTTCAGTAGCTCTGTGTCCAATCAGACTTATCAGATATCTGATGTTCTCTTACCAGACGTCTATATAGTGAGACAGACGCATGTGTGATGAACTCTAGGCGTCTGGCTCTTGAAGACAAAATAATTACAGTAAATTTTTTTCTACAATCTGACTGATCAGACGTCTGAAGTTATCATCCCAGATGTCTGCATAGTGAGTCAGATGCATGTGTGACGAACTCCAGACGTCTGGCGCTTGATGACCAAAATTCCAGTAACTCTGTTTATTTTCCAAGCTGACTGATCAGACGTCTGAAGCTATACATCCAGACGTTTACACAGTGGCACCGACGCTTAGATGTTGAACTCCAGACGACTGATAATTATCCACTGGAATTTCCAATAACTCTGTTTTTGAACCCAATCTGATCAGTCGTCTGAAGCTATAGACCCAGACGACTGTATAGTACCCCAGACGTATGGGAAGACTTCTTCAGGCGTCTGGAACTAACCGTTTGATAGCATTAATTACCATGTCAGTCAATACTCTAGGTGACTAGGTAGTCTACTCCAATCGTCTGGTGACTAGGATTTATACCCGTTAATAGCTGTTTACAGTATTAAATGTTGGAGATCTTTGCTAGATTTTGGGGCGATACTTGAGCTTTATAAATTGGGTTTGTTGGCATTTATTTTAGAACTCTTGGAATATTTAGAGAATAAATTTCTTACATTGAATAGCATTCAAAGCTCCAACAAGCTCTCAAGTTCACAATTTCTATACTTGTCTCTCAAAGCATTCAAGGCATTCAAAGCTGATCTTCATCATAGCTTTGTTTCTCATTTTGAGACAAGTAAGTGCTTATACTCTCATCATTTAGAGCACAACACACACACCTTTTTGCCTCATACTATAAAGTCATTATTCAAGGCATATGTTGTGTAATTTGTTTCATATTAAATTGTTTTAATTCTCTTCTCTTTGCTTTGTTGAGATGATTCTTGGTTTGTTAGAGTGGATCATTCCCGGGTTGTGGGAAGTGATGATAAAGGTAGTATTGGAGTTACTTTTTTCGGTATTTGGCAAATGGGATATTAGTGGATACTAATCACTAGCGGGATTTGCTAGTAGGTTGCTGGAGTAAGATTTCAAGGAGTCGGGAATTGATTCAGGGGAATCCGAACCAGTGTATGTAATCTGTTTGCGTTTATAATTTCTGTGGTGTTGTCATCACTTTATCTATTCCGTACAATTAGTTGCATTAGGGATTTTAATTAGGTGTAAATTTCTTTTTATTATCATAAAACACTATTCACCACCGTCTAGTGTTTTCCACATAGTTTCAGGTCCCACAAGAATGCCTTTGGAATCGTCCCAAAAAGTCCCTTCTCTCTGTCCGAGAGACTATTTGTAGGCAATGGCTTTTGAGAGACGTTAGAGGGTAACGTCCAAGCTTTTATGGCACTGTATTTCTTTTGACCTAAGCTGTCGGTATTGATGACGAGTTAACAGTTGGTCCTTGAATACCTGGATTATGAGCGGACGCATTAAATGAATGAGCTTAACGGTCAGTTGAGCTGTTGTATTAAATGAGAAGATGATCGGTTGCCCGTGAGGACTTCTGGTCTACTGGGCCGAAGCTGTGGGCTTTACTAGGTCTGCTCGAAATAAATAACTAAGCAGTCATTGGGCTGACCCAGAGCTGTATCAATGGCCCCCCATCTCCCGAGCTCAACCTACGTGGTGGTTGAGGTAGGGTGAGATGACACGTATGGATTGGATGGGCGTGGCAGTTGAGACAAGGCATTTAATGTTGGCTGACAAAACACCAAGCCCTAGGATTTGTGCCCCAAAAGAGCACAGAACTCAGGAGATGTGGACAATTTAAATGGAAGTTAGAATTGGGAGAGGGGATATAACTAGATCCAATGTTAACAATTTTGGGACTGGCACCTGTGTCAATAAGAATGTATTTGTTACCGTCATAAGGCATCAACGTATTCAATTGAGAAATATCAGATGTGACGTTATTGGTTGCTCTACTATCGAGGTACCAATCTTCCAGCTCTAGCTGGATGGGATGCAATGCATACCTGATCGCTCCGGGACGTGACCCAAAAGAACGGTTGTAGTTTTACCGCAAGTGCACGGTGTAGCAGCGAGCGGGATATCGAACACAGGGAGGACGAATGACTGTGCTTGCTCCGATCAACCTGGCTATTTAAGAAGAGAAATTTGCCTTTGGCGATCCTGTCACAATCGTCAGACAAATGTGCGAAATATCAAATCAAATAAAGAACGTCTAGGGAATGGGGAATCCCCGCTACACACCGTACTTCATAAATGTGGTTCATCGGTATCAAAATTGCTAGAATGAGAATTCGGATGAACTAGTTGCAACTGAATGTAGAACCAAGCTCACGCTCTCGCGCTGTTACCGGTCTATAGCTATCCTAGGGTCGGGTCCAATCTCTTGCAAACCCTACCCTAGGGAAGCTAGCATTAGGATCAACATCATCGTCCAATCACGCACCGAGCCCAATATCTTGCAAACTCGGTCCACGATCTAGATTAGGATAGTTCCTACCCGTCCAATCTCTTGCAAACGGGTATCGGTATAGAATTGCAACCGGGAATCCTAGTATCGGTCCAATCTCTTGCAAACCGATACTTCGAAAATCCGACTCCAACCCAATTCGGATTTCTAGGGCTTCCTATCAAATTGGGATCCAATCTCTTGCAAATCCCAATTGATAAGAATACCTAGCAATCCGTAGTAAATCGATCCCGATCTAATCTCTAATAGCAATTCTAGATCAATTTCTACCAATTCATCACAAATATGAAAGTGGGCTTGTAGGGTTCATCCACACGCCCCAAGACGTGGAGACTACTCACAAATCATAGCAAGATCACAAAAATAATCGTTGAGATAAGCAATAGAATTCATCACAACAATGATATAAACAATAAAAATAAAATTTTTAAGGAAAAGAGATGCAAACCAATGTAGTTCTTCAATTAATCCAACAAAAATCCAAGTTTTGCTCCTTCTCCAATCACAAGAATAAAGCTAAAAAACTAATCTAAAAAGCTGCAAAAAATCTAAGAGAGAGCTCTCAAAACTAGGGTAAAAACAGGGTTTAAATAGCCCCAAAAATCGTCCAAAAATTGTGACCAAAATGCCCATGCACAGCCTGTTTTCCGCAGTTTTCGCTACAGGCAGCGCATCGCACTCGGCCGAGTGACAAAAGTCGCTCGGCCGAGTGAGAAACCCTGTAATTTTCCAGTAAGTCAGGGCCTTCAGGGGTCTCTACTTCGGGGGCGGCTCGGCCGAGTGAGTTGTCGTCACTCGGCCGATGACTTCATGATACTCGGGCGGACGGGATAATCCACTCGGCCGAGTGGGTCTTCTGAAGTTCAGGCAGCCGAAAAACAGTAACTTGGATGTTTTGAAGGGGCTTCGTCTGGGCGCCACTCGGGCGGACGTGGTATCGTCACTCGGCCGATGTGGTCTTCGGTGCTCGGCCGAGTGCACAGGTAAATCGTGTCTGATTTGGTCGGCCGAGCAGTGTCTCGCTGGTCGGCCGAGTGGCTCCTCCACTCGGCCGAGTGGGACACAAAAAATGCCCAATCTGCTTGTTTTGGCCTCCTCGTCGCTCCTGCGACGTTCATTCTTCTTCCGCTCTTCTCCAATCAGCAAAATACCCCTCGGGGAGGTCGTCGGTGGCCGTCTAGAGTAAGCACATCTCGAGATCACTCCAAATCGCGCCAAATCACCTGAAATGCGACAAAAACAACAAATCGTGAAAAGTATCGCAATATCGTCGATATATCGTGAAAAACATGATTTGGGCGATCTAAATGGCATGCAAACATGCGGAAAAAAGGTGTAAAATAAGGAGTGATCAAAATCCCTCAAGCTTGCCTCTTACTCGTCCTCCAGGAAGATAAGTAAAAGGCGAACCCGGTGGATTCGGAAAACGAAAACGGCGAAAAACGGAAAAAGAAAAACGAAGAAGAGTGAAAGCGAAATAAAACAAAGAAGAAAGAAAGAAGCGAAGAGGTAGGATACTAGATCATTTTCTCAGGACGTGGGTTTCACTTACTCATATAGCATGCACTGAATGGAAAATACATGTCAAAGAATTTTATTTCGATATCATAGTATAATAGTGCAAACAGAAATAGAAAACCCACGAACAACGATGCAATCATGAAAAACGAAATAATTTTAAAATTAACATCGTCTGAATCATTTAAAGCGGTATACAAATCACAGATCACACACTTTTCAATTGAACGCTTTCTATCAGGAGTATAAGAGTATCACATTATAGAATAGAGAGAATAGAAAAGTATGGATTTCATGAAATGAGTGCTAGGCTTAGATTTCTGGATTTCGTAAAACTAAAATAATCTCACCGAGTATAGAATATTACTTAGCCTAGGTTGTCGTGCGATGTCAAGTAGTCACTCTCTTACACATCAACGGATCCCCTCCCCCAAACTTATCTATAAGCGTGGTGGCATAAAAAATATTTACATCCCCATTTTTATATATAGCTCCAAAGGTAATAAGAAGAAGGAAGAAAGAAAGAAAGTGAGATGGGATCTTTTATTGAGGATTTTTCCTCTTTTCTTTTTTTTTCTTTTCTTTTTTTTTGAATAAGAAAATTGGAGCTAGGAATTAATAGCGGGGGAAATGCCATAAAATAGAATCGCTAAGGGGAGATTCACCAATGATTTTAAAGGTAGAGAAATGATGTTCAGGATTTGTGGAGAAAGAAATATATATAACTCTCGGTTCACTCTATAAGACATGCACGACAACTTCAGCAGGGTAATCTAATCTACTCAGTTTCGATCACAAAAAAGCTAACTAATCCAGATATATCATAGCTAACATCATTCAATCATCCTGAAGTGAAGTGTACAATTCATGCATATAGAAGTGATATAGGAAAAGAAAGTCAGTACTCCAGATATAAGCATTCAATGCGTGAATCTTGGTGTGTTTTCTGTGATAGCATACATATGAATATTCAGACTCAGCTAATAATAAAATTTCATCCATTTTCATGCGGAAAAAGGTGTGGGTTACTATTCCTAAATGCAAGGCAAGTCATAGCATATGATATCTGAAATAAAACCTAAGACATGACAAATATAGCATGCATATAGAATAAGCTAAATCCAACGTCATCATCATCATAGAAAAGTCATCTCTAGCATGAGATGAAAAAGAAAGAAATAAAGATAAAGGAAAAATAAAACTATGCAATGCGGCACACAGGAAAATAAGAAAAACGTGATGCATGGCAAAATAAAAGAAAAATGATGAAAAATAAGTGCAAAAGCGAAAAAATGGTGTGAAAAACTAAAAATAAAGGTGGCAAATCGAAAAAGAACGTGAGAACTCACTCCCCCAAGCTAAATGGCACAGTGTCCGCAATGTGCAAAGTGTGGCACACGAGGAGACAAGAAATGTGAGGGGCAGGTGAGGATGCATGCATGATAAAAATAAAAAGAAAAATAAAGAAATGAAAATATGATGCGGACATGATGCATGCGCAGATAGGAGTGATACAGATATAAAGTGGCACCAAAATCTCTCCCTCTCTCCCAAAAAAGATATATAAAGATGGTCGACATGAGAATCCCAAAATAAGTGAGGGGAGGGGGGGTGGACAAAAGTGCAACGGGACCCAGCGGAAACGGGCAGCACAACGGCAGGAATAAACCAAGGCATCAAGGGTGCCTAAGAAGGTGGCGCTGCACCGTCTCCGTCCCGAGGCGGAGGAGGAGGTGGTGGTGGTGGGTGCTGCTGAGCTGGGGTGGGTGTGGAAGCGGTGGCAGGTCGGGTGTGTGTGGAAGTGTGGGCGGGAACCTGCTGGGTGGGTGGGGGTACGCGTGGGAGACGCTCCAAGACCTGTGTAAGGCAGTAGTGAATATGAGTGATCAGGTCGAAGCGTCCAGCCATCGCAGAGACGGTGGAGGACAGGGTCCTAAGGTCACCTCTAAGACCACTCACCGCCAACTCAAGAGCACGTATGCTCTGCAGTACAGTGTCGGGCGGGGGTGGTGCAGAGGGACGCACCGGTCTAGGCTGTACAGGGCGAGGCTGGCGTACGCGAGTAGAGTATGTAACGGGCTCAGCAGGGAAGGGGACAAAAGGTGCCGTGCCTGCAAATGTGGGCCTGGCCTCAGTGTGAGGCCGGGACACCGGCTGGTGAGAAGTGGAGGCAGCGGCAGCGAAAGAAGTGTGCAAAAGTGGCAGCGAGGCGGCCAGAGAGGTCAGTGGCACAGAAGTGTGGACAGACGCCATGACACTCTCGGAAAATACAGCGGCAGTGGAGACAGAGGGCTCTCCGCACTCGACTACGGTCGGCGGGCGCTCGGGTGGGACAGAGGGAATCAGCTCAGCAGACAGAGGGCCAGTGGTGGTAGTGGGTGCGGAGGTGGTGGAAGTGGTGACAGCCGCGGAAGTGGTGGAGGTGGTGGAAGTGGGCTCAGCTGAGGTACTCGTGACACTGACAGAAGTGGGGACAGAGGTGTCAGGAGTAGCGGAAACATCTGGTATGGGCTGAGGGGCCACTGGGTCAACAGGGTCGGCAGCAAGCTCGGCAGGGTGTGCAGCAGGGTCTGCGGGGGCAGCCTGGGCATCGTGGGCAGCGTGGGCCTGCTCAGCCTCCTCGGCCTCGAGCACGTAGGCAGCGGGGATGAGAACATCCATCGCAGGGAGCCAGTCGACGTGGGCTGGTGCAATCTGAGTCCGAGCAGGGCTCGGGAGAATCATGTAGTCGGCACCGTAAGGGCCGTGCAACCAGACCCAGTGACGCTCACCATGCGGACGAAGCATCTTCATCCGGGCCATAACGTCTATCGACAGAGAAGTGGGGCCCGGGACCCGTCGCAAGTCGTCAGGTAGGTCCTCGCCGGTCATCATGGTAAGCAAGGTGATCAGACCGCCGCAGCATATCGGTGAGCGAGCGCCCACCGATACAATGATGCGGTCTAAAAACCAAGCCGTAATGTCGATCACGATGGCGGGGACAAGCTCGTCTCCATCCCTAGATAGAGCTCTGGGACGTGTCATCGCATAGAGCATGTAAAGCTCTGGCGTAGACATCGTGCCCGGCTCATATCTGGCCAACAAGGTGGTCGCCATGAGGCGCTGGGCTATGCGGAGGCAGGGGTGGACAATGGCCGAGGCCTTGGCCCTACTAGGGTCAAAGGCAGCGTGGTGGCCCGTAATCCGGGCCCAGAAGGCACCGGCGTCGAAGGAAGGTGGGGGGATATGGGTGGGGCCGTAACCGCGATCGGCTCCGGGGACAGCGGGCCACGAGAAGAATGCTCTCATCATATCGAGAGTGACCTGGCACTCTCGGTCCATGAACCGAAATGAGCATCCCTCGTCGGTCCGGGCGATCGAACTCAGAACTTCAAGTGTCGGGCGGGTGAACGTGTCCGCCGACACCTGAAGGAAGTCGCGCCAACCCACGTTGTCGTACAACGTGAGTATCCCCTCTAGTACCCCCAGGCGTCCTAGGTCAGCGAGGTGTGCAAACCTGGAGGGTACGATCGATTGCTGGGAGATACGGTCGAAGACGACGCGGTGTGCGTCGTCTCGGAACGTAATCCCGAGCGGCCTGACCAGTGGAGCCGGTGGTGGTGGCTGTGGGTCGGCAGGGAGAGGCTGTGCGGGCTGTGGGTGCACTGCAGGCTGTGCGGGGTGTGCGGGGTGTGCGGGGGACGGTGGAGGAGAGTCCTCCACCTCGTGAGAGGGGCCGGGCTCGTCCGACCGCTTCCGCTTGGCGGATGCTCTCGTCGAACGCGGCCGTGTCCGGGGCGGCATATCGGCCCCGAGTGCGCGCCGAAAAACGTGAAAAGTGTGGCGTGTGCAAAAATAATGGAAAGAGAGTACCCCGACACGCCGCGAGTGCTAAGCAGTGGAAGCGTGCGAAGTCAGCGACTCCGCGAAGTCCGAATCAGCCCGTAGAAGCTCCCCTGAGCTCCCCTAAGCTCCAATAAGCAACCTGCGCATGAAAAGGCGATATCAGTGAGTAATAATCAAAATGTATGGAGCATTAGGGGTATAATAGATAGATTTAGGAATTGATTTGGGTTAGGGGGGCGTTTAGCACATGGATCCTCAAGAAATACTCGAAAAGAGGAGAAAACGGGCAATAGGGGTGATACCGGAGGTGGCCGGAGCAGCTGCCACCGGCGGCGACTCGGGCGAGTCGCGGCGGTGGTCGGCCGGCGGTGGCGGGCCGAGCGGTGGCACGGGCGAGTGGGTCGGGCGAGTGATGTGCGAGCGAGGGCTATCGGGCGAGGGAAACGAAGGGTCGCGGGCGTTTGGGGATTTTTGCGATTTCGAAAAATGCGCCCCCCCTCGCCCTTATATAATAAAAGTTACGACTCGGCCGAGTGACTAGGCCACTCGGCCGAGCGGGATCAATGAAAATTTCTCCTCGCTTACGCTTCGGCCGAGTGGCTTTGTCAGCCTCGGCCGAGTGGAGTAAGTCCATTCGGCCGAGTGACTCAAGCTACTCGGTAAGACTCGCCCTAGGAGGGTATCCGTTTTACTCGGCCGAGTGACAATATGTACTCGGCCGAGTAGAATTTATACTGAAATGAGGAAAATAAACAGAGAGTTGGGTACAGTAGACTTCCCTTGTTCGTGAGCGGCTCGGCCGGACGAACTTGTGTACTCGGCCGAGTGACTAGTATACTCGGCCGAGTGAGCCTTGTGTTCTGCTGTTTGTCTTCGTTTTGGCTCTAAACTCCGTCTTTCTTCCTCCAATCGATTTCATCTTCCTCCTAAGCGTCGAGCGCCTTCTTGGGGTGCTCCTCGTCGACTCGTTCATCCTCCTCATGATGGATCTACCTATCTCCTCTCCTGTCAAGAAAAATAGGACCCGTTATCACAAAATTTTTGGGCGAACGACTCAAAACACTAAAAATTTCTAAAACGAAAATAAAGAAAAAGTAAAAATAAAGCAAAAACCGTCGGGTTGCCTCCCGACAAGTGCTCGTTTAAGGTCGTGAGCTCGACCCCCTATAATTTTCAATCAATGCGGGATGTTTGGTGCATATGAGATGCACCCATCAAACTTTCCGGGGAGAACGCTTGGATTGGGAAGTTGCGGCGTAGTGTTCTCCCGCGGTGGTCTCTCGTCTCGAATAGTGTTGGGGGGAGGCTCCCCCAAGCTAGCATTTGCTCCGGTCAACGGCTTAACCGGTGATGCCGATTTCCGTACCGGCAGAGCTTTCTTTGGAGACTTTAGTTTCGAGAGCTTGCAGAGCTCTCGAATCCTTGCGACATCAGCGTCGCATTCATCATCTTCAGCGGAGAGGTCGGGGGAATCATTTTTCTTCTCATCTTGGCCTAAATCCGGGCCTTCCTCAAAATCTTCATCGAAAAGAGCGCCAATTGAGTGAGGGATCGCCTCTTCAATCACCTCATCAAGGAGGTCCATGTAGTCAAGTTCCTCATGATAAGGCATGTGCTTCATGGCCTTAGGAATGTGGAGCTCCACCTCGATGTTTCCGACGTTTAAAGTTAGGGTACCTTCGCGCACGTCGACGATGACTCCGGCGGTGGCTAGGAACGGGCGTCCAAGTATCAATGAAGTGTCTCCCTCCTCCTTAACGTCCATGATCACGAAGTCACATGGCAAGCATATTCCCCCCGGGACTTGTAGCGGTATGTCTTCGGCAATCCCCACCGGCCTTGTTATCCGTCCATCGGCTAATTGAATGCGCATGTCGGTGGGTTTCAACTTTGTCCCGATGTTTAGCCTTAAGAACATGGAGAGAGGCATGAGGCTCACACTAGCCCCAAGATCAACCAACGCCTTTTGAAGAGGAACGCCGCCCAAAGTGCAAGGAATCCGAAAACTCCCCGGATCTTTAAATTTTGCCGGCTCCTTCTCTCTCTTGGTGAACCAAGAGCCCTCCTCGGCTAGCATGATCTTCTCCTTCCTTTTCCTCCCCGAAATCAAGTCCTTCAAAAATTTAGCATACGTGGGGATCTCGATGATGGCGTCAAGGAAGGGAATGTTAAGGCTAACTCCTCTTAGGTACTCGAGAAATTTTGCTAGCCTTTTCTCCATTTTCGCTCTAGAGAGCCTTTGGGGGAATGGGACCGGTGGCATGAAGCGCCTTTCCTCAATCAATTGCTCCGCTCTAGATTTCTCTTTGTCTTGTGGCTCCTTCTCTTTTTCAACTTCAACTATCGGCTCAATTGGCTCCAAGCTATCCTCCACGGGCTCCTCAATAGGAATCATGGCGGGGGTGGTGTCCTTCCCGCCTCTAGTAGTAACGGCAACTACGGCATTGATGTGGCCCGTGTTGCCCAGTGG
This sequence comes from Scilla litardierei, assembly GCA_030789695.1. NCBI lineage: Eukaryota > Viridiplantae > Streptophyta > Magnoliopsida > Asparagales > Asparagaceae > Scilla > Scilla litardierei. Next base: position 791,761,048 of record CM061142.1, on the reverse strand, counting down.
GTTTTGCTCCGGTTGCGCCGGTAATCTTTGAGTGTTCCGATTGAGCAACGCCAATTGCTCCGATATTTGAGCCACAACGGTATTAAGGGAGTCTTGCCCCGCCTTCAAGCTAGCATTTACCTTATTTTACTCGACCATGAACGCCTCCACTCTAGTTTCGAAGTCGGATCGTTGTGGAGCTTGTGGAGGGTTTTGATTTTGATTCCTCCACCCTTGGTTGTATCCGGGAGGCCTATATGGTGGAACTTGTTGCTTTGGTTGAAAGTTTTGTTGTGGAGGCCCCCTCGGTGGATAGTATTGTTGTTGGGGTGGTGGTGGTCGAGCTTGTTGAGGTGGTTGTTGTGGCGGGTTCAAAGCTCCTTCATTGTTGGCGTAAGAGAATCCGGGATGATTTCTTGTGGCCGGATTGGCCCAATATCCTTGGTTCCCCGCAACATATTGTACTTGCTCCAAGGATCCTTCTACTTGCTCTCCTCCCGAGTACATGGCTTGAGATTGGTCTTGCCAATCACACATTTGGTTCGTCGGCGCGGAGGTGGAAGGGGTCCCTTGGGGCTCCGTGATGAACTTCTCCAATCTCTCCACTACCTTGTGGAGAGAATCAAACTTGCTCGTAAGCTCCGCTACGGCCTTTGCCTCGTAGATGCTAGTTGGCTTTAAGGAGGACGTAGAGTGTCCTCGCTCATCGCCCCATTGTTGGTTATTTGAGGCCATCTCCTCAATTAGGGCCGTAGCTTCCTCGGGAGTCTTTGACAAGATAGCACCATTCGCCGCGGCATCAATAATTTGTTTGGTCCCCGGTTGGAGACCGTTATAGAAGCTATGAACTAGCTCCCAATCTTCTATACTGTGGTGCGGGCATTGATGCTGCAAATCCTTAAAACGCTCCCAAGCTTCATAGAGCGTCTCCTGGGGTCCTTGCTTGAAGGACATGAGAGTGCTCCGGATCTTCACCGTCTTGGATGGCGGATAGAACTTATCAATAAATGCACTCGCCAACTCGTCCCAAGAGGTGAAAACTCCGTCAGCCTGCGTCCTCAACCAATAGAGTGCCTTGTCCTTAAGCGTGAAGGGGAAGAGACGCAGTCTGATAGCATCGATGGAGACCCCCGGTATCTGAAATGTTGCGCACTTTGACAAGAATAATTGGATGTGGTAGTGGGGGTTCTCATGGGCGTTCCCATGAAATGGGTCTTGTTGCATCAAAACCACCAATCCAGTCTTTAGCTCGAAGTTCTTGTCAGCCGTCAACTGCGGCACGGCAATGGACGAGGTAGTAGAAGAGGTCTTAGGCCGAAGCCTATCGCGAATAGAAATTATCCTCGCCATCCTTGCCGCCAATTCTTCAGGAGTTTTCGGGTTGGTCATATACCTCCCTTCTGGATTTTGTCTCTTTTCCGCTCTAAGTCTCCGCGCGGTACGTTCGATCTCGGGATCAAATAATAAGGCTTCTGGGTCCGCCGTAGATCTCGTGTACATGCACAGGGAAAACAGAGTTTCAAAGAAATGATCAGTACCGTGGAAGGGTTAGGTAAAAAAAGAAATAAAAATAAAAGGAAAGAAATAGCTAGGATGGTAAGATCAAACGCAATCGCCTCCCCGGCAACGGCGCCAAAAACTTGATCGCTCCGGGACGTGACCCAAAAGAACGGTTGTAGTTTTACCGCAAGTGCACGGTGTAGCAGCGAGCGGGATATCGAACACATGGAGGACGAATGACTGTGCTTGCTCCGATCAACCTGGCTATTTAAGAAGAGAAATT